>OY751313.1:45951335-46405171 GCA_963564615.1 Rhorus exstirpatorius
CGTCCTGCCATTTCCGTCGTTGAACGATCGACCCTATATACCCTCTGGATAGATGTAAACGAGTTTGCGTGTAACACCGAAATACGTGGGCCACTGCATTCTCTCGCGAGTAGTCAAAAGTAATGCGGTTAGAGAACTGTTCGATATGTGGATACGTGGATATATATATATATATGCTCGACGAGGGATACGATCGACGACAGACAGAAAAGCTCTATACATCCCATCGACGTTGAATAACGCCCAGCCAATACCTATAGAACACTGTAACATGGGGTGGTTTGGGCTTACATCATCCCGTGTGTGTATATATATAGTGATCTCTTCACGCTCGTTTAGACTTTAGAGTTCGCTTTTGATGAAATATCTATATATATACACGTCAACGCCGTATATATGACGGACTTCTGTGACGCGCTGAAAGATTGGACGATATAGTGCAACTCGTCTGTTCAAGAAGTTCATCGTTATTTCTATGTCCATCTGCGGGGAGCTTTTTGAATCAAATTGAAAAATTCAATACGGCGGATCGAAAATACTGAAAATTTTAAAGCTTTTTATCGAAATTTTTATCCAGTGGGGTTTTGCGAATCGTTGAGAATACGTACTTGAGTTGAAAATCAAAAAATTCAATATGGCGGATCCAATTATGGCGAATCGAACATACTAAAAATCATAAAACTCATTGGATTTTTATCGAACTACGTATCCATAGGGGAGGATTTTTCGAGTCGCTGACTACGAATCCGCGAGGTCAAAATTACAAAATTCAAGACGGCGGATTCAATATGGGAAATCGAAAATATGGAAAAATATACGAACTCGTCAGATGTTTGTGGAAATTTGTATCCAAGATTTTTTTTCCGATTCGGAAATTTCCAAATTCAATGTGAAGATTCGAAATCTATGACGGTTTAAGGAGGTATTATCGTTTCTCACGTGAAAATTATTTTCCAACTTAGCTGCGTGAAATTTTGTGAACACGAAATTCAGAGCAAAATCCAACTTGTGGTGAAATTTCACAACGATTTACCGTTTAGAAACTGAGATATTTAATTTCAAAATCACAATTTTTGTATACTTTGAACACATGTCTTATGGCGTGAGGGGTACCAAGGTTAGGTTTTTTATTTTTTTCTGCGTGATATTCCAACTTTCGTTGATGAAAAACGAACACATGCAACTTTGGACTATAGGTAATAAATTGATGTACTTTAAATGTAGGATTACCGATGAAATAAAAGAGAAATATCGAGTTAATCGCACTGGTTTCTGAACGCGACGGACTATACGAGCTGATTGAAAATAAATTTGGCAACGCCGCATAACCAACTCAACTATCGCACGCATATATGTGTGTCTATATATATATATATATATATATATATATATATATATATATATATATATAGATCGGAACTTGAAAAATAAATGCAAAAAATAAGCAGTGAAATAATTTCACCATTTGCGGTTCGATCACAAAATAAGTGAGGTTAGGTTCACATGCTTCACGCACGCACCCATACAACTCTGACACACGACACACGCATTCTTCCGGTAAGCGATGTTGCCACCTAACCTTCTTCGCCATATAACTGCTAGAATCATGCAAGTCTTTTCTTATGAAAAAATTTTTTCCTAACAATTAAAGTGTTCAAAACACAAGCATATTAGTAATAAAAAATTAAAATAATTTTTTTAGTCACTATTTAAAAATAAAAATTTAGCAGAAAATCCAACCACTATTTTGACTCTGAAGTTTCGATAATACCTCCTTAAAAATTTTAAATCATCTCATATCCTTGGTCGGATTTCCATTATAAACTTTAAATTTTATTTATATTTTATTTCATTAATTTATATTTTGTTTGTTTTATTTTTAAAGAGCTATATCGGTATACGAGCGTATATATTATACGTTGGAATATCACAAATAAATTGAGAAAATAATATAACAAGAAGCTTTTCGCTGGATATAACTTAATGAATGGTTTCAGAAAAAAAATGGCCGATAACAAAATAATGCTTGTGAATTTTCGCGAATAAAACTTCGCCACGATGCTGTGCGCCGTAGAATTTCAATGAATTTACGAATCTGCAGCCCCGCAAGTTCTCACACATACACACACGAGAGAGGCTCTCTGACTCACCGCGAGTTCAGAGCTTCCCGAGCCGAAAATTTTATGTTTATTTCCGTTTAGAGCCCGACTCCCTCACGTATATAACTGCGTATGCATACGCAATGTTCGTACCGTACTAGATAATTGTATGTATGGAGTTAAGGAGGGGGTGAAAAAAAAAACGAAGGATATGCGAAAAGTGAAATAAGTAACGATACCCCCGAGATATGCGTGTTAGCCCCGGAGTCATGCAGTAACACACGGCCCAGATCCGCGAGTATAACTCACACAATTTTCTAAGCTGGTTACGTACTGCACGTATATACATATACGGTTGTCGTAACGAGAATAATTTTATTTTTTTCAACTCGCCAGAGTGTGCGGGGCGGGGAAAATAAAGGCTCGTCTAACCGGGGGGGGGGGTGTAAAAAAAAATGTCTCCTGTGCGGCAGGGAATTTCAAGGAATCCGTAAAAATGGATAAAAAAAACTTTGCGACCCACTGTTTCAGCCCCCGATAAAAAAAAAAGGGTGCTTTGTGCTCTTTAGTTGAAGCTCGTCTGTTGAAATATTGCGTGTATACGTAAAACACGTAAAATGCGAAAATGGAAAATCATTTCATAAAATCTTGCGCGTAAAAGGGGCAGACTGAAGGAAATGCATCGATTTCAATTTTCAATCATTTTATTTCTGATTTTTAATCCATAATCTCTTTTATATTTATGGACGAAAAAGTTAAAAAAAAACTTGACTTTTCATTCCCAATGTTGAAATTTGCATCATTGAAATGCAATATCGATGGACTATATAATGACAAAAAGGAGCGTATAAGCTATGCTTATACATTTTCATATTTCATAAAATTAACGCGAATTAAAACGTTTAATTGTCGCATCGAGACACGAATATGAATGAGCCGAATGAAATTTTCGAGATAAACGTCGAATTTATAACCCGGTATTCAAATTTTACGACGAAATTTTGAGGTTTGTCGTTCGAGGCTACATGCCCTCAAGGCAAGGGGGAGGGAGGCACTGCGAACACCACGGATCGCGACATAATTCTCTGGCGTTCATTCAAATTTTCGCCGGGACAAAGTTGATGGGGTTCAAGATGTAGTTCTTGCGGGGACGCACGAAACAAGATATAGCTATAAAAAATTGCGTTTTTTAATTATGATAAAGAATAAATATCTCTTCCAAAAATTCCGCAACCTTAATTTTTTAGATGACTAATGAAAAGCTGATAATTTTTCGAATACAATTGAGTATTTACAAATTTGAGTCGATTAATTTTTCGTTTGAATGGAAGACGGGAAGACTTTACCATAAAGAAGTCTATAAATGCGATTTTGACAATAAAATTGTCAGCTAAAAGGGTGCGTAATGTGTTCTGAAACTTTGCAGACTTAAAAAAAAAGTGTCCAATGACTAAGATATTTCGAATACATAAAGATCATCTCTTTAGTATATGTGCCAAAGTACAAGGACTATCAAGCGGACATAGCCGAGCTGCATGACCGTCTATCAATTTACCAAGCCAGAGAGAGCCTCACTTTTCTGCTTTAATTTTGTCTTGGAGAAAAGTTTGGATTAAAAATCCAGATTTCTCTCTCTCTCTCTCTCACTCATTCGGCGTTAAGTTATACCGCTCAAGTCCGTTGGTGGATCGCATTCTACTCCCCCGGTCCGTCACGAAAATATTCAACGAAACATAATTAATCCCGTAGTCAAAAAGATAACTTTTTGAAAAGCGAAAGGACAAAAAAAATTTATTTTTTATTTTCGAGGTAGTCCTTGTGGCATACGGGAGGACATATCATCGACTATTTTAGCAACATAAAATTGTCGGAAAAAGCTATAAAATATATCTGATAACACCACGTAAAATTAGAGTCGTCCAGAATTAATTAATAACTGCGAAGATGTATTTTTAACCCTTGAATTAATTAATTTTTGTATCATTTCACCATGGCTAACCTCAAAACTGTTGCAAGTTTTGTAATACATTTTATGTTACGATTACGCAATTCTCAATTGATTTTTACAATTAATATCATTTTTACTCAAAAAAATACTTTAAAACTCTCGCATGAATCACTGCAACACTCGTAGCAGAGTCAGCTGATCACGATCGTCCTGAACATTCATTGGAAATATTTCTTTGCTAAACATCCAGGGATCCTATAACGTTTTATTTTCTTTTCGAGTAATCTATCAAAAGCTCACAATTTTGTGAAGAAATTCGTTATCAACTTCTTCAGTATTTGAGCAGGTTTTAATTTTTTAAATTGAACTCATGACGAGCTGACTTTGTTCGTGTGTATCCTATGCTAAAATGGCGATTGAAATTTCTTGGGGGGAAAAAATTCGGCAAAGTGATCCGAAAATTTGTTCGGTCTTAACAAAGATATTTCGGGATTTTTAATATTTCGAATTAACAAAATTTTCCAATAGATGAGAATACGCAAGGACTACTTTTAATCGTGTATATTCTTTCGTCAAGTGGTTTGGTCAAAGCGCTTCTGTTCTCTCATGCTCCATTTTGTCCGGGAAAATACTTTTATGCGCTCTTACTCTCTATCTCTCTATCTCTCTCTAGCACACAGATAACACCGGAACAAGTGATGAAATGGCAGTAATGCGAGAGTTCGACGAGTGGGCGGTGGAAGAGCAGGGACAAAGGAGGCAATAGGAGAGGGAGAGAGAGAGAGAGAGAGAGAACAAGAGAGAGCGCGATCGAGAAAGGGAGCGGAGAAGAGCACCGAGTGCATTAAGACGCTGGAGTTGATGCACACGAGAGGCCGACGAACGAGAAGATGAGAATAGGAGCAAAGTATAAGAATAAGCGTGGAGTAACCAATGGGAATTAGCGCAAAGTCGGTGAGTTTAAGCCATCGAGGTGGATGGACGAACGTATATAACTAATGTGCTAAGCTCTCACCTCGGCCACGTTGAAGTCAATGAAACTCACGAGGCACGAGGCACGAGACGAGATTGAAGAATTTACGTATACTCGGTGGATTTACAT
The DNA here is from genome assembly GCA_963564615.1 of Rhorus exstirpatorius. Taxonomy (NCBI): domain Eukaryota; kingdom Metazoa; phylum Arthropoda; class Insecta; order Hymenoptera; family Ichneumonidae; genus Rhorus; species Rhorus exstirpatorius. The sequence goes on from OY751313.1 coordinate 45,956,485, forward strand.
ATATATGAGATCATTGATTTTTTTATGAAAAAAAAAGGTCATCGAAAAAGTAGTACGCGTTCGCAGAACATAAAGTGAGAAATTCCTATCGTGACTTGCCACTTTAAGGTTTGTTGTGCTGATTTTTTAAAATGTTACCATTCGAACCAAATTTTTCCACAATGTGTATGACCCCTTTATCTCTACCTTCCTGTGAAACTTGGGCACAATTTACAGTACTATTTTTGAGAACAAAAATCGAAAAATTGACGTGTTTCGTGTAGATTAATTGCATGCATTGCTGTTATAAAGAACTTCCGACCGAAGCTATATCTGCTGAGAAAATGTTACCGCCGAGCTTAAAAAACATATATTTTTTAAGGGGCATTGCGTGGATATTATGTATGAATTTCAGAATTTTTGACAGTACAATTTTTGAGATATTGATAATGAAAGAGGACCCGCTCGCCCGTGAGCGGCAAAAAAATTTTATCGTCCATGCATGACCCTTACAGCGCACCGTCGCACCGACCGCAACCCGATCCCCTAGCTGAGAAACGGCACAACAATCGTAAATAGTCGTTAATACAGACTGAAGTAAGTGCAACGGGAAAATTATCGTATTAAAGTATGTACGTTACATGAAAAAAAGGAGCTCACATCAAGTAAGGGCTCATAAGTAAGTCCTTAGGACAAGGATGGTGCCTTTTCAGGGATTAGAAGAGCGTGGCAGGCCAGGACTAGTTTTCGGCGAGGAAACGATATGAACCGGATGGCCTCGCAGGCAAGCGTCGTCTGCTCCTCTCTGTTCTCTCTCTCTCTCTCTCTCTCTCTCTCTCTTTCTCTCTCTCTCTCTTTCTCTCTCTCTCTCTATCTATCTTTTTCTTTCTCGGCCGCTCAAATTCTATTGCTTTTTTTCTATATATATAGTTGCCCGCCCGAACGAAACTTCAAAAGATCGAGTGAAATGAGAAAGAGAGGGGGCAAGAGAGAAAGAAAGAGAGAGAGCTGAAGAAGGTTCGACAAGCTGCTCATGCGGTCGTCTTCGTCGTATTGTCGGCTATATCCTGTAAAGGTCTGCCCGTTGTGTCTGCTTCTGCGGCCTGCCAGTTTGCTCACACAGCGCCGAGATTCCATTCCAAAGATGAGAGGTACGAGAATGAGAAGGAGGCACTGAGAGAAAGAGAGAAGAAAGAAAAGAGAAAAAGCGCGAGAGCCAAAGAACGTGCTACTCGAGGCTGATCTATGGTCAAAAAATCTCGAAAGGTCGTCGACAATGCATCAATATCATTTTCCAACAGAATCGATTACGAATATGGCTCAACTCCGATTACACGCACATGACTCATCACGACTTTTTATCTACATATTTTAACTTTACTTATTTCACCCCAAGCAAATGAATTTCAATTACGTAAAAGTTTTTCATCCCGAAGAAGCCAACCAAAAGTTACTACGCCACCATGAAACAACCCTACAACTAAACAACTCTGTAACGAAAAACATTATACCATGAAACAATTCCATCCCTAAATAACTCTACCACGATACAACTCTTCCGCGAAACAACTGCATAATGGCCAACATTACAATGATACAACACTACTACGAAACAGCTGAACCACGAAAAAACTCTACCACAATACAATTGTACCACAAAACGACTCGACTATGAAACGACTCTACCACGATACAACTCTTCCACGTAAAAACTGTACTATAAACCAACATTATCATGATACAACTCTATTACGAAAGAATTTAACCACTAAATTACTCAACCACGAAACAATTCTACCGCACGATGCAACTTTTCCGCGAAACAACTCTAACATGAATCAACTTTACCATGATAAAACTTTACCACGAAACAATTCAATCACTATATAACTCTACTACGATAAAAAAAATTTCCGCGAAAAAACTATATTATGAACCAACTTTACCATGATACAACTCTACTGCGAAACAATTCAATCACTAAATAACGCTGCCATGACACAACTCTTCCGCGAAACAACTGAACCATGAACCAACATTTCCATGATACAATACTACCAGCGAAACAACTTAACCACGAAAAAAAAATACTAGAATACAACTGTACCACGAAACGACTCAACCCCAAAACAACTCTACCAGAATTCAATTCATCACTGTACAATTTTACTATGAACCAACTTTAACATGATAATACAACACTCTACTGCGAAAAAACTCAACCACTAAATAACTCAACCGCGAAACAACTCTACCATGAATCAACATTATCACGAAACAACTCAACTGCGGAATGATTTCACTACGAAACAACTCTATTACGAACCAACTTTACCGTGATACAACTCAACCAAAAAACAACTCTACCACGATAAAAACTGTACCATGAACTCGACCAAACTAAATAACTCAACTACCATAAAACAACTCTACCACGAGCCAACTTTACCACGAAACAATTCAACTACGAAATGACTCTACTGCAAAATAACTCTACTACGACAATTCTGAAATAATCGTATTTTATCGTAACAATATAACGCATATAATTGACAAAAGGACACACTACACGTCTATAATCATAGTTACAATCCTGACGAAGTTGGATGATATGCGTCGCATTCTGCGAACGTGAGAACCGGATTCAATGCAATAATATTCTCATTGCGAGCGCGTGTGCGGCCTTGTTTGAAGACCAAGTATAACGACATGAACAGCGGTACAAGAGGCACAATTGTATTATATTTAATATGCGGGTATGTATTTCGAGTGTAGAACGTGGAGATTTCGCGGATCTTTGACGCACAGCAGTCTCGTTCCAGAGTTTAATTGGATGGCAAAAAAAAAACTTCAAACCATCGGTTTTAATCAACGGGAAAATATCTATGAGTCATCGTTGTAAAATGATCGATGAAGTTGTCAATGGGCATGAGAATGTGCATTTTTCTTTTCCACATTTTTCTAAAGGTTTTCTTTTCCACATACTTTATTATATAATATAATTTGGCCTGCCAACGTCATGAAACATATATTTTTCTTTTCGTTTGTTATGATAACGATTGTTGCTTGCTGGCCTTTTGACGCCCACGTTACACATTTTTAATTTCCGCCTCTTCCGCATTCAACAGATCGTTTAATTATTAATTAGATAATCCGTTATACATTAACATATCGGAGAATCATCTCAACGTTCAAAGGTTTACAAAATTATCGTTAGAAGATTCCGCGAAATCAATAATCTCAACACGTGACACAGCCAGAAGAGTAAATTTTTTTAATTCTCCGTAGAGAAGGAAAAAAAGGCGAAAAATTTGCGATAAAAAAATGGAAGAAAAACAGAACGCGAAACTTGAACAGAATTTTTTCAAGAAAGAGCTCGTATTATATCTATAGCCAGGTGTTGATTAATTTCAGCAAGAAAAAAGGAGCAAAAGAAACACCAAATCATTAGCAAAAAGATAAGAAAGGAGCTCAACTCTGTCCGGTGCATTGGAGTATATATATATATATATATATATATATATATATATATATATATTCATTTTTATTAATAACTCCGCGATTTTAATACCCTTCACAGAAGAAAAATATTTTCACTTTATTGAACAAAAATTATATCAAACGAAAATATTGAAAAATTTAGAGGAAGATAAAAAAAAATGATGCAAACTGTTAATCGTGAAATATAGAGCACTCGATCGTGATAAGAAATCTTCGGGAGTTACGATTTTTAGGTCAGAAAACCTCGATCTCTATCAATAATTTATATCGCGCATAAGTTTACCCAGCGAATTACATAAACACTAAAAATTGATAGAAATATCGAAATTTTTTTGCATCAAGGACAAGGCATGGAATAATAAATTTAAAAAAAGAAAAGAGTCTCAAGAATGAGAACGAGAATAAGAAGTATGTCGAAGACGCCGTCACTTGCAACCTTTGCAAGAGGGACCAGAGAGAATGAACAAAACAACAAAAAGAAGTAACAAGATCGACACTTACCTCCATACAAGGCTATATTGCTCTTCTCCCGTCCTCGGGGCTCAACATGAACCGCAGAGCAGCATTTATAACGTCTCTCGGTGGACAGAGAGAGAGAGAAAAAGCGACCCAGGGACGCCGATGTATATTGTATTCTATACACCCGAGCTGGATACTCGCTGTTTTGTTTTCCTTTTTCTTTTTCTATCCTTCTTTCGCACACACCACATGCACACTAGCACACGAAGCACGACACAGTAAACTCACTTGCGAACTCAGAAAACTACGAAGAAGAAATAAGGAAAGAATAACAATTAAAAGCAAGGAAAAAAAAAACTGAGCACGGAAAATTCAGACTATCGCGTAAATTCACCGAAGAACCGGAACTATACTTGTTGCAAAGTAGGTATATATGTATATATGCCACACGTACCCAAAGCACACCTGGCTTGGCTGCCAGATTTACGTTTACATGTACACTGTACACTCACGTATTTTTCTATATAAATATATAAATATATATATATATAATATATATTTATATATATTTAATATATGTACATGTTTTCACCAAATTCACGTTTTTGCTGTCACACCTTGTCGAAAGAGACAAAATCACTAGCACTGTTGCCACACTTCGATGCTTCTCGTATTCCTAGGGGGATTTTTATTTTTTTTCTTTCTTTTTCTCTGTTTGGCCGAAGATTATTTTTTCCCCCGATAATTATCGACGCCAAGGCAAATATATTCCAATGAGATTGCACTTTTGCTCGATCACCAAGATGAGTTAATAAACTTGTTTTAAGTTTTTTTTCGTGTATACTTACACGCGATTATATCCGTTGGAGTGCCAAGTCTTATCACGATGATTATTATTTTTCCGTTTTTTTTTTCTTTTCGTCACGTACGTAATTCCCATACACGATCGCGTTATATTCGAAAAAACATTCCGGGATGCGTCACATGTGACTTACGCGAGAGGAAACAAACATGTCGTTTTGTTGTACGAGACGGATATAACCGAGAGTCTCGCGTATGTTTGCACGCGCGCCCGATATAAAGAAAAAAAATTCCTCATCCGTCGCGCGCTACGAACCACGGCGTACTGAGTCACACGAGACGCTGGAACCTCCGAGCGCGCGATCGAGGCGCCCATCTTGCTCCCTGTACAGCGGCCAATTCGTGAAGCATCGACACACAGCAGGGACCTTCGATTTATTTTTGTTTGTTTTCGTTCGCGCAAAGAGCGTTTCGTATACATAATCATATAAGCACGAATGTTTACTTATTACGTGGCGTAAGATAACGTCGTTCCTCCATAACCGAAGAGTCTCGAATAAAGTTGAGACAATAATGATTAAACTTCTTTTTCTTTTTTTTGTACAGAAGTTCCGTATTAGCTGCTTTTGAGGGTTCAGTAATGTGGCCAGCAGTCGCTGCTTAGTTTCGTCATGATAACGATAGATGGCGGGTAAAAAAAATAAAAAATGACTTTTTTTTTTTTACAAATGTATCTAGTTTAAGGCATTTCGATACCATTTATCTGATCAAGAGATCTACAGAAAAACCCAATTCTTTTCTGCAGGATTGCATTTGTGGCTCGCTGAATTTTTTTTTCTATAAATGACGTTAAATCGATAAAATTTTTCATAGAAAATTTTTCGGTTGCACATTTTTATATTATAATAGTATACTGAGATTTTTCTTCGATCACCGAACTTCTTTATATTAAAAATAACAACTTTAATTATTGACACGAGTCGTGGCAACACGGCTGATTGAATGTTTTACTGTTGGCCAATATGTCAGATTCACGCGTGCGCAATAACTTCACAACTATACATTTATCTTTCTTTTTTAGTACATTTCAAATTGCGCGCTCTCGTGAATGCTTCCGACGTTGCCAAGTATTCACTCGCTTTATTCTGAAAATATTTATTTTCACGCATGAGCTTATGTCTTGGCTTGTAACTTATAAACCAGATGCAGGAACCTATTCCAATTTGTTGACAGTCATTTTAAAGATCTAATAAAGATCTGACATAAATTTTATGAGGGTGGTAATATTTTAATGGAATTGACAGCTCAAACAAATCATGCTCCCATTTACTCTCGTGTATAAGCCAAATTTTTGAAAATTATTTTTACAAAAACGACATGGTGGATCGACTTGAAAGTTCAGCAGTTCACTTTTTATATATTTGTAATTTGTAAAAAAAAAAATTGAGTTGATGGTAACATTTTTAAAAGTGGTATCGAAATGCCTTAATCATAAATTCGAACACGATCGCTCCGTAGAAAAAAATCATTTCGAGTTTAATTTAGTCTAGCGTATTCAATGGCCGAACACGATCAAGTGAGCCATCTACCAGGTGTAATAAGGTTGGAAACCTATATAAGAAATTTATTTTTGGTAAAAATCCAATTCACATGAAGCTCTACGATCGAGATATCGATAGGTATACTTATATACTTGAGAATTTCTTCGTCTCGTGGAATTTTTAATACGATATCATATCGCGAATTATATATATATATATACAGTATAACTCACCTGAATGGTCTATTGGTTTTGGGTAGAGAAAAGAAGATATCCACTTTGGGAACTACATCAATCTTGCTCTATTCAGTGTACCATAGTATAATATCGCAATTCCCAGTTTTATCGGAGTTATATATACACATATTGGAGCTATAGCGATCGCGTTGGGCCGGGACGATTGATTGACAGAAGCATTTTAGTCCGTTCACGAGTTTTTTTTTTCTCGTGGTTCTTCTTCATTCTGTCGGGGAACCTTCCCGAGATTCCGAATCTTCACTCTCGTACGCTTCAGCCCTTATTACCCTTTTCCTTTTTGCTAAAGAAAATTCTTTCAACGCCGTTTATCACTGCCGAATAAAAGCTATATAATCTACTTGTGCAAGGAAGCGCAATTGCATACGAATCATCAGCTGTGTTAAAAAAAAAAGTAAATTAATAAATGTTTTACATAAATAAATATATATATATATACACCCAGGCAACACAGTTTCGTAACAAATACATTTCAATTATGTTACACTCGGTTCCTTAAATGTAACAAGTATGTCGTATGTAACGTGAATGTGGCAGTCCAGACACTCTAAAATGTCCGCCACATATGAAGCTACAGTTACGTAACAATCGCGTTGAATGGCTGCATGCCAGTTACGTTGCTGATGCATAAATTTTACAGAACAGAGAAGTCACAATGTTACATTGAGGATACGTAGCAATCATGCATCACTCCGAAATCGGAATTACATGGCCTCCATGTCGCTAGGATGTTTCAGGTACCCCGAGTCGAAATTTCAGCCCTCCTTAAAACCTTTTTTAAGCCTCCAATTTTCTCCGAGAGTTGATCAAATTTTGGGAGTATGGAGGGTCAAAAGAGAAAAAAAATATAACAAGAAAAAAAAACTTATATTTCGATGTTTACCAGTTACACAATTTCTGCTTGAGCCGGGATTCGAACCGCCTACCTACAAGTTTCCTACCTAATGTTTGCTTACTAACCCGGGACGCTACCTATTGCGCTATGACTACCATTGAAGTTGGTTTCATCAAATTCTGACACCAGGCTGAAAGGCTGAAGTGACGTGAATACCGGTGATACCGGTGTATCTTGAAAAAATTTATATCCTTATATAAATATTTTTATGGTCCTGTGTTATTAGAATAATTTCGTTCCGTTTTCTCTTTTTGGGGCAGAAATGGTGAAAAAAAAAAGAATTATATACTTATATGTGCGCCTTCATAGTGATATCGTTCCCCGATCAAGAGGTTACGTTAGTGTATTTCGAAATAAATACTGATTAAACAGCTATTAAATAGTGTTTAGAGTATGAATAATTTTCTTTTGAAAATTGTGTTTTTTTCCACGGTATAACATTTTTTTTTATCAAAAACGAAAAGTCGTCAAATTAATATTGTGTTTTTTTCCCCGTATCGCTCCCCGATCAAGAGGTTATGTTAGTGTATTTCGAAAGAAATACTGATTGAACAGCTATTAAATAGTGTTTAGAGTATATGAATGAAAGAGAATTGTGTTTTTTCCCACGATATAGCATTTTTTTTTATCAAAAACGAAAATTTGTCAAATCAATATTATGTTTTTTTTCACAATTCATCATTTTTTGTCGAAAAATAAAAATCGTCTAATTAATACGAAATACTGATTAAACAGCTATCAAATAGTGTTGAGAGTATATCAATAGAAGAGAATTGTTTTTTTTATACGATTCATCATTTTTTCGTTAAAACAAAATAAATTGTGAAATTCTGTAGTATTGTTTTTTCCACGATTCAGCATTTTTTTAAATCAAAATACCTATTTACGACTTTTTTTTCAACACCTTGTGATTTGAATTTTGACATACCAACTTTTGGCACATGTTTTAGATTATTCATTTTTTAGTATTTTTTCGATCCCGATCGGACTGATAGTTTTCACATTTGAAACTTGGCAGGGTAAATTTTACCCGTGAGTGACCAATAAGTTATTCTACAGAGATGTGACCACAAAGGGTTAAAAGTGACAGCATGTAAACATAACCTCGAACATAATCCTGCTGCCCGCAAGTTCCTATAAGTGAAGCATACAGCATTATGCTCACGTGTCGTGTGTTTTATTTATGATTTTAATACCAATTTCAAATTATACGTATATTAGGTAAGTTGATATCTTTTTTATTCAAGCCCAGAGTCGTCAGCTTAACTATTATGACTCGGTCAAAGGAGTGAATTTGTATAAAAATAACGAAAAATTTAAGAAACCGAAAATCTCGACAAGAATAAGTTTTATTGTAAGTGATAATTTAGATAATTATGCTTCCGTGCTGTCATATTTGAGGAAGGCACACGAATAGTTACGCTGCAACATGGATACGATGGATTACGGTTACAGCATGCATACGTTATGTTAGTTACACGTCACACTTCAATCCGAAAATATTATGTAAAGTATATATCACACTGCTCCATACACGTTATGTTATACTGCTCCATACACGTTATGTTGCACTGCTCCATACACGTTATATTACACTGCTCCATACACGTTATGTTACACTGCTCCATACACGTTACGTATATGTTACACTGCTCCATACACGTTACGTATATGTTACACTGCTCCATACACGTTACATATATGTTACACTGCTCCATACACGTTACGTATATGTTACACTGCTCCATACACGTTACGTTAAGTATATGTTGCACTGCTCCATACACGTTACGTACAAATGGTTCCGTATCGCTTACATCATTTCTATGGACAGCATTATCACAGTGACACCATAGCATATACTTTACGTAACAAGCTTACATGGCTGTGACAAGTTATCGTTACATGGAGGTTACGTTTCAGAGACGTTAGTTCCATCTTTATTACGTAACGATTACGTTCACAGATGAACGTATTAGGATCATCACAGTATAGACGTCACATTTATGTTAAAAGATTAAATTGTTACCTGGGCATATATATATTCTGTATATATTTATTTATTTACTTATTTATTTATTAATGGAGATAGAGGATAAGAAAAAAAAGGTAAGCATGCAATTTCGCAACTGAAAAGAGAGTACCCGATTTATCTGGAGGGCTTACATAGCGCCGGAAGTCGATTCGCATTCAGATTCACGATATTCAGTCTCACTCTATGTCCTGAATCAACCCCCCCCCCCCCCCCCTATATCTTGTACGTATATAGGCTCTATCTTTCTGTGCTATGCCACGTCGTAATTGGACTGCAGAGTTCTACAGACACGAAATTAATTGAATACGAGCGATGTGTCTTCGTGTCCCATACCTATACAACCCATGTAAATAGGGACAAATGCACACATACAAGCACACATATATATATTAGGGTGGTCCTTATTGGGAGTTGGAAAAAAAAATTGATGGATTCACCTTCCCCAGATCGGCTCCAAATATATTTTAAACAATCTGTGCAAAAGCTCAGCTCATCGTCTCAATGGGAAGGGATAACCTCTGAGGATAAATCGTTTTTTTTCATTTAAATAACATGAGTTTTTGTGACGTTCCCACTTGCTATTTTTTATTATCACGTTCTAGGCGCTAAAAGAATCTGGGATTTGGCACATTTCTCAAATATGTTCTATATAATCCTCTGCAAAGAATCAGAAGTCTCTTGCATCTTTTAATATTACGCTTCATAACTCGAGGTATATCATGACTTTTTCTCAACGTATTTTTAGAATAATATTTTAGTAATTTTCGATACTTAATGCATATACAAAATAAAAATAACATTCGATCGTCAAGGGTATATATATAATATATGTAATTAAGGGAGGTTTTTACTTTGTTGGGCCAAAAAATGTTCGATTTTTCACCAATTTTCTATACGAAAAATATTAAATATAGAATATTAATATTTGGTATGTTTACTAAGCGGTCTTTATTGAACATGATCATATCTTTTAAAATTTGACAAATCATGGTATTGGGAGTGGGAGGAGCCACGTATGATGATACGCCGGCGACGATATTTTTCGCTTGCGGAAGTCCTAAGTCCTGGACCGATGATCTGAAGCAAAAAAATCAAAGATATTTTTACTTTGTACACGGAAAGAATTTTTTATTCATTTTTATTGTGATATCACAGTAACGGGCGGACAAACCCATAATTTTCCAAAATTTAGGAAATAAAAGGTAAATTTTCATGGAAATAAGTCAGAATTTACTGTCGGGTGACGTAAATTTGAAATGTTTTCAAGAATTTTTACTGAAAAAATCACTAAATTTTACCTAAATATAAACATTTTATACTTTTTGATACACTTGTCCCCACGTTAAAATTTTTCACACTAAAAATTAATAAAAAATTCTTTCCGTGTACGATATTGTGTATAACTCGAACTAGAATTAACCAAAAATATTCAAACGTTTTTATTTTATGAACAAAAAACTGAAAAAATTTTTGGCAAAAAAACTAAACTTCCCCTTCGATCGCTCACTATTTTTTTTATTTTTCAATATTTCTTCTTCATTCCAGTAAACGATCTTCATGATCGCTGAGCCCCCAATCAAGAACTGATCCTCTTAAGGTGGAGTGTCTTCCGTACCTAAAAGTTTGGTCGTATTCTCGATATGGCCGTATAGTCGATAATTTAACATATGTAAAGCAATCTTGGATCGGTCCTTTTGACTTTTCTTAGCAAATGACTCACAATATACATATATGAGGCATGCATTCTCCGTCAGTTCAGTCACTTTAGCCCTCGCAGATGTCGTTCATAATAATTGCGGCGACATTTTAGTACTGCTTGAAAGTGCCTCTGTGATTTTTTTTTGATTTTTGAATCGATTCTTTCAGAAGATGAAGTTTTTTTTTGTAATTCATGTAACTCGGATCGGTTAAGTCTGGTAAAAAGTTGTTGGTACAAAAAATTGTTTTTTTCTTTCACTGAAATAGATCTTATATTTTTATTTCCATTGCAAAGGCCACTAAAAAAAAGTGAAATGATTTTTTTTCCCTCAATCGAACTGTTTCAATTTTACTCTCCGTTCTATAATGATCTCCAGGGATATGTAAAAACCTTAAAAGAAGTGCCTCGGTTGGCATCTTTTGTTTAATGGAGTATACAAATATTTTTTTCGAAAGTTTCAGCAGAAAATTGCATTGAATCCGCACCACTTGCGTGACTAGACACGGAGTGACGCAAGTCGTCGATGCAATGCGATTTCGTGCTCAAACTTACGAAAAAAAAAAACAATTTCACTTCATTGAAATAGCCGATATTCACTGAGGCAATTTTCGTGTAGGTATTCTACATATTCCAGTGGATTATAGAAAAATTGAGAATAAAATCGAAGGTGTCCGATTGTGTGAAAAAAATTCATTTCTTTTTTTTTATGCTGAAAAAAGCACCTGCAATGAGGCTAAAAAAAATATGAGACTTTATTGCATTACAAAGTCCAGGAAAAAACACAACTTTTTCGTGCTAACATTTTTTTTTTCTACACTCATTCGATCCAAGTTATATAAAATTACAACAAATAAAATACCATCTCCTGGAAAGGATCGGTTTTAAAATCTTGAAAAATTCACAGAGACTACTTCCAAGTAGTATACTAAAATGACGCCAATTATGAGCAATAACTGAGAGGCTCCGAAAAAAAAGTGTCCGGACTGATGGAGACTGCCTGATGTGTACTATAACAATCGGCCGGTGGTCTCTTCCACGTGAACTCGGATGACCCGTTAAGATGAAACAAGAAGAGGGTCTCTATCTCTCCCTGTTGTCTCTCATTCTCTTGATGCCCGCGATCTCTTCCCCTCCATTGTTTTAGTCGTTTTTCTCGAGTTGTCGTTGTCGTCGTCGTCATCATCGTCGTCGTCGTCGTCATCGTCACACGTATACGGACAATAATTTTTATCGAATCCCTCGGGTTCTTTCGGTGCTATGTTCTCCCTCAGCTCTCTATATACCGCACACCATCGTTCGAGCAAATGTAAGCATTGTATGCAGCCGGTCCATAAATTTAGAGCACCCATATGTACACACACACACACACACATACATACCAAGTGTTAGTCATCAAAAGAGCCCAACGCACAAGATTCAGAGAGAGTAGAGTATGCTGTGAGCTCGCGACTTTTCGTTTGCTAATCGATAAACGCATTCATAAAATTACCACCATGTAGCGTTACTTTGAGGCATGTTCGTATTACTTGTACTTTGTTACGTGTACGTGTAATAACGTGCACAAGAGTAACAAGAGTGAGCTATATTAATGATAATATCCCTCGAATGATTCATAATATAGGCTCGATATGAACAATGATGAGAAATCTTTCAATTACTTTTAAGGAGGTATTATCGTTTCTCACGTGAAAATTATTTTCCAACTTAGCTACGTGAAATTTGGTAAACACGAAATTCAGAGCAAAATCCAACTTGTGGTGAAATTTCACAACGATTTACCGTTTAGAAACTGAGATATTTAATTTCAAAATCACAATTTTTGTATACTTCTAACACATGTCTTATGGCGTGAGGGGTACCAAGGTTAGGTTTTTTATTTTTTTCTGCGTGATAATTCCAACTTTCGTTGATGAAAAACGAGAACACATGCAACTTTGGATTACAGGTAATAAATTGATGTACTTTAAATGTAGGATTACCGATGAAATAAAAGAGAAATATCGAGTTAATCGCACTGGTTTCTGAACGCGACGGACTATACGAGCTGATTGAAAATAAATTTGGCAACGCCGCATAACCAACTCAAACTATCGCACGCATATATGTGTGTCTATATATATGTATATATATATATATATAGATCGAAACTTGAAAAATAAATGCAAAAAATAAGCAGTGAAATAATTTCACCATTTGCGGTTCGATCACAAAATAAGTGAGGTTAGGTTCACATGCTTCACGCACGCACCCATACAACTCTAACACACGACACACGCATTCTTCCGCTAAGCGATGTTGCCACCTAACCTTCTTCGCCATATAACTGCTAGAATCATGCAAATCTTTTCTTATGAAAAAATTTTTTCCTAACAATTAAAGTGTTCAAAACACAAGTATATTAGTAATAAAAAATTTAAATAATTTTTTTAGTCACTATTTAAAAATAAAAATTTAGCAGAAAATCCAAACACTATTTTGACTCTGAAGTTTCGATAATACCTCCTTAAGCGTAACACTCAATCTGTCAGAACTTTTGGTCTTTTCAACAAAACACCGCAGCGTCAAAGTCATCTTAATTTTTTTTTTTTTTGCTAATGGCGCTTGAATTATTGAATCGCTGATGCACTGTACGGATAGGTGAAGGTAAATTCTCCGATAGCGATGAGAAGCCTCTGTGAGCCGTTAATGGTAGATGGATCCAGGTTTTGCTTCGTATTAAAATCATCAAAAGGAAGAGTTTCGGTGCTTTTATGCGCCCGAGAGATTTGATTCAATGTTGAAAACTCCATCGCGGCTATAATATATGATATTGAAATAGTTACACAATGGAGAAACCCTGTACATGGTAATTATGAGAGTGTACCCAAGCTCCGTCACCAGTTAAGGTAGTATGCGCACAACTGCGGGCGGTGAATAAGCGAAAACTTGGGCGCGGGTGAGCGCGGCGAGCAAGGGGCACGCATGAAACAAGAGAGAGTCGGACCGCTCATAATTCGACGCACGCGAAAAATTTTAAATCGATAATTTTATTTCAAAAAGTTCGGCAACCCCCATTTTTTATGAAACGCATGTATAATCGTGATAGTTTCCTGAACATTTAACAGTTTTAATATTGACCGTATCTAATCGTGAAATATACGAATTTCTGTTTCAACACTGAAAAAAAAGTTTCCCGATTCGAGCCATAATTATTATTGCTTCAGCCATATTATATGGGAAAATACGCTACTGCCATACCATCTAGGTAATAAAGCCATACAAATATGACTGACACAATATCGTTGGCGTAAGCATACCACTATGTCATGACAGACATATACCCAATAGCTCCGCGAATCTGACAAGTATCTCTATTTCAGCAATACCATAGTATGGTTGAGTTGACCATCACGAGTTATGCGTATGCCAACCATACTAGTATAGCTGTCTTATAAACGCTAGCATACGAGGTAGACGAACACCAGCCATACTAGTATAGCCGAAGCAAGCATATACAATGTTGTTTCGTGGATAGCAGTTTTGTCAGTGTAGGCAGAATTATTTGTATACCAACAATACTGGTAGAGCTGTTTTATAAACGCTAGCATACGAGGTAGACGTACCAGCCATACTACCAAAAGATCATGGCTGAATTATAAATTTATTTTATATAGATAAATTACAGGATATTGTACCTACCTATACTCGTATAGGTAGGTATATATAGTAGGGGATATTCGGGTCACAGTAAAAATTCAGCCAATATGTTTCATAATCATGAATATTTATTTTAATCATCTGTTATCGATAATGATATTCATACATAAATATTTTGCAAAAGAGACTTGATTTTTAGAGCTAATGAAACACACCTGGAAGTTTGAGAGAATCCATGGCCCGGAGACATATGATACTCTCCTTGCAGGAAAATGACAGTTGACCTAACCTACAAAAATTCGCTTGTTATACGATTGGCGTTTATATAACAGGAAAAATAGTCCTTTTTTACATATTCCGTAGATAAGTGAGAACAGACTTACCTTCAAATGTTGGTATAAGCTCATCAAGATTCCGTTCGTTCAGTTTCTTCTTCACAAACTCGTTCATTATCAAATTTTGCGTAGCGAGGTTTCGTTTTCGCGCGAGGCAGAGGCATAGACACCACGCGTTAACAGATTACTGTAGGTGTTCCAAAAACGTAGTATAGTTGCGCGAGCCATATTAGTATAGCTATGTGTCACAACGTTATTCTCGCAGCCATACTATATGGTTGAAATAGCTAGGCATGTAAAAATCAGCTACTACAGCTGTTTGAACAATACAGTGTAGTTTCGCGAGCTATGTTAGTATGGCTGATTTACAAAAACGATAAATTTCCAGCTATTTATAATGAGTAAGCTAGCCAGACGATTGAGTGTCGTCCACAAAGGCGCAGTATAGGCGCCGTAGACAAAACTGCTTTGCCTTCACCAGCGATATTATTGTTGAATTAGAAATACTTCACTAGTCATATTTGTATGAACTTTACGGCAATCGGGATTTTCTAAAAGGGCTACTGCATTTTCTGTGTGGGCAATATTTTTTCACCAGTATACCTATAACTGGCCAACAATAACAGTATTATTGTAAATCCCGAACCATTTTTTTCAGTGAAAGTTGCGTCAGCCTAGAATTTGGATATGGTGTGGGATAAATATGTGGATTTCATGAATTAATTACTCGCGTAAAGAGTCGGTGACCCACTTTGAAATTTTACAGGCATTATCTTATACACTTCTGCTACACGACCATATAAAAAATTCAGATTTTTATCTAATCGTTAAGTTCGTGCGCGTTCTACCTTAACGAGAGCTGAGTGAGTTCTTAAAGGCAGTCCTTGGACTTTGATATAAGTTATGTAGCATTTTGTAAATTGGAAATATTTAAATCCTGAAACACGATTTTCGTTTCTTCGTGAAATTTTCGTTTCTTAGTTTTCAGTTTCCAATTCGTTCGAAATGTGCCAAAACGAGATACAGAATTGTGTCGTGTGTAACTCGATAGCTAGTTGAGCTACACCGCTGCAATTTAGCAGTCAAATATAAAGCAAAATAAGCCCTCTATTTAATGTAATTTTTATACAAATTCATACGGACTCAGATTTTATGCAATGCTCGCTTTAACTTTTAAAAAATTTCTGTAATCGCTTCAGCTTCAGCTTCAGCTTCAGATATCGTGCTAAATTTTTTTTTACATTATTCAAATTATCCTTCCATAATATACCATAGTATTATTAAAGGATTATTTGAATTTAGCAAAAGGAGGACTTTAGATTTTATGAAATTTTCAATTTTTCGAAAAATGTCTGTATAATCGCTTCAACTTTCGTAAATTTTGAGATATCGTCCTTGATTAGTTTACGATATAAGTACTTTATAGTGTCCGCAGCTATTTATAATATACAGTCACTTTTTGTTTCAATTGAACGCATCGATATTTGAGGAAGAGAGTGCAGAAATTTTCGGCGTGGCCATTTCGACGCCGGGACTAAAAATAATTTTTCCAAAATTATTGTTATAAATTATCGGCCCTATTTTGCTTTTCTCTCATCATTCGTTTTTTCCGACCATGCACGTTAAACCATGCGCTTTATTCCCTCTCACTTTGCAATACGAAATCACTGAATTGAAAATACCGCTGTGCTTGGTTGTCACGCTGATCGCGAATTGAGAACGTGATTGGCCCTTCAATTTTTCGTACTCTCCGAATTTCACCTATCCTATTTGGTATTCCTCAATTTTTCATGCACCTATGCAACATATAGCCCGAGTCACATTCAACGAGTACAGCCTCCCTGGTACGGGGGGTTTTTATATAAATAAAAGATGCCCTCGACGAGATGTAGTGGCACATTTATTTTGTATATATGTAACAGACTTTATGTGCTACATGAGACGAATGCGACGTTCAAAAGTTTCCATTTCCAGTTCGTGGCCAATTTCCTCAAAGCCACTATTTCTCTCTCTCTCTCTCTCTCTCTCTCTCTCTCTCTCTTTTCTCTGCCCTTCTCTACCTCACGTTAGTGCCCATCTTCGTGAGTGGTGCGTGTGCATCTCGTTCAAGCGAGTGTAGTGTGGCATATCCATGGATATTATAGCGCCCACGTAGCCGATCTCCCGTATGTCTGTGGTCTCGTCCCAGTTAACCACTCGATCTCTATCTTTCGACTCCGGTATGTCCCATTGATGTTGCATTGGTATCGATTTTTCAACGATAGAACAGTAGACCTCGAGAGACTCAATGCCCAATGCATGCAACGTCGTCAAGAAATACATTTCATGAAGAGGCACAAGCTCCCTTTTGCCTTTGCTTCTCCACACATGCACATGCGAGAACGAAAGAGATAGGGCCAAAAATTTCTGACGTATCGTCCACGAGAATGATTCAGGCTAATCGAGAATAAACAGTCGAAACGTCCGTTTCTACCAATAAAAGATACGAACGCCACTGTTAGGTTAATTCAAACATTTTAAATTAAGAATTTTTTTTTTCGCATACATATTCAAATTCTTCAAGTATACCCTCTGGAACGAGCTCTGTTCTGTGACCCTACACCTGTTCTCCTACACCTACACCTGTTCTCTACACTGTGACTCTAAAAATGATCGGGCTGTATTTCCGCTGGATCTGTGTCCTTTGTTTTTTCCATAATTTTAATTTCACGAATCTTTCACAGCATTTCTTCCGTACCTTCAATTTTTTCACAGACCGTACACATTTCACATTGACCGATCGAATCTCAATCCTCATCGCGCGCGTAGACGAAAGATGTTGCACTGTGAGGTATGTCACTTGGGAATTACAAATACAAACATCCTCAAGTAAGTCAATCGCGTGTGTTTTCTCAAACCTCCACACCGTCCAATCCCAGCTTCGTATAATCAGTTTGTACACGGCCCAAGTACCGCTGATCAGTGTACTCAAGTGAAGTGTGTAGATGCTCACAAGTGTGCAATTATACGCCACCCAGGATCGATTCGGTGCTCTCTGCGGCGTTTGATTCAACTGTAACTCGATATCTGTACAGCTTTGATTTTCCCACGCTTTCTCTCCATCTGCATCTCTGTGCTGCTCTTTCCCTTCATCATTGTTCATAGTTTGATGCGAATCGTTTAGAATCCCGCCCACGTTCCTTTCTCAACGAGATTTCGAATTGATTGAGAATCGATGCTTGTCGACGGTTGATTTGCTTTCGGATATACATATTAGAACACTGAGGAGCAAAGGGGTATCAATCGCGAATCCTTCGTGTGTTTAATGGTTTTGGTTACGTCCTTTTACTTTCCAGGAATTCTTATATCTATAGACCTTCGTATTTCTCTCTCTCTCTCTCTCTCTCTCTCTCTCTCTCTCTCTCTCTTTCTCTTTCTCTCTATCTCTCTTTCTAGACCCGCATGCATATAGTCCGTTTTCATGATAACTTAACCCCGATATACCAATATTGTCTGCGGAGAGTATCATGTCCAACGACGACGACGACGACGACAACGACGAGAGCTATAACGTCGATTGGGGCACTCGGTCGAATTACCATGTCAGTTATATCCTGCCTCTGGTACGCCACGACGATATTGAGATGCTTCCCAACATACGGCGAGTTTCCCACCTCGTTCAATCATATATATATACACTGAGTTTGCACGCATATTGGTCATCGTCATGTACATTGATCATCGTCGAACCCGTTAATGTCATCATGCATAGGTACATATCAAGCTAGCCTGGTGAAATGTCAACGCCACTGAATGTAGATACAGCTATACACGTTTCCGAGTATGTCCCATATATAGCTGGATACTAGATATATATTTGTTTGCCACGTTAGTCAATATAACGATTTCGAATAGCATAATTCTTGATCGTTGAAAAGAAAATGCATCCGTATTCATTGCGGGTGTGAAGCAATGGAAATTTAATGAATTTTTCTTCAAATCTTCAATCATTAGAAGATTCGACCAAAGGATGAGCGAGTACAAGCGTTAAATAAAAAAATGTTTGTCGATTGAAGCGTAGGATAGCGCCAGTTATCAATGCATGGATGCTTTGCCCCGCTTACGAGAGCGACTCTTACCTGCTCCCGATCTAGCGGATATTCCGCGAACTACGTTCAAATACGAGAGATTCCTCGTCACATTGAAAAGAAAGAGACGATAAATGAATACATTATCCTCATAGATATAAATCCCATAAAAATTTGAGTCTCTATTACCATTAATTCTGTGTGAAAAAAAAGACTTTATCACAAGATTGACTTGCAAACTCTCTGCTAACTATTGATTTTTATTAACTAGAGGATTTATATGGCACATTTTTCACAAACCTTTACGCCACAAGCTCATTATTTTCGCGTCATAAAAATCACATTTTTCATTAAAAGCAATTTTGCAAAATTTTATTCCGTATATGCTTGCTCAGGGTAGTCCTTGCACTTTGGCACTTATTTCAGAATCTTGTCAATTGGAAATATGTATTTTAAGGCTGCAAACTTTCAGATCACATTGCCGACTTTTTTCACAAGAAAGTTCAATTTTAAAATCCACATTTTACCATATTATATACGAAAAAATAATCTCGCCCCAAGTTCAATTGAAAAATAAACCTACTCAAATACTGGATAAGTGATTAAATTGATAACCAATTTCTCAACGAAATTCTGAGCTTTCGATGGATTACATAAAAAGCAGAATCGCGGGATGTTTGGCGAAGATATTTCGAATCGATGATCAGCACAACTCAGTCAGTTTACGATTTAATTGATCAGCTGACAGCCCTCTGCTACGTGTGTTGCAGTAATTTATAAGACTCTATGCACTTCGTGGGTATCTTTACGATTTTTCATCTCAGGAAGTAAGTAGTGAATCTTGTTGAAACTTTTCACGTGCACGGAGTATACTTTTACAAACGTCCTGTTAAAATTTCAAGTCACTGTCACTTTTTTTCGGTTCAAGCAGAAACTCCTTAAATGCGTCGATGCTCGCCATATTTTTAAATTACCCTTTTGAATAGGGTCACGAGTTGCTTGAAATAAAAGTTTCTCCACTGTTCTCCAGTCTCAACTGTACAGGTCACAATAAGTAGGTCCTACAGCGACAGCTTGACAAGCTCCTCGAATATATATTTATATATATGTCTGACATACGCTTTTTAAAATCAATTTGTCAATGCAGCCGACATTCGCATGAATGTTTAAAAAAATAATTACGGAGAAATCCGGTATTGTAATATCCCTGTATGATCCTTTTATGATCCCCGGGAGATTTTAATTTTAAACCACAAAAACGAATTTCAGTGCTTATACTTGTTTTATATAATTTCCTGATGAAATTAAAACAAAATAAAAAACAATTAGTTTCATTTTTTAATCTCGGTGTAAAATCCATGCAGGTCGATTTCTATCGATGTATATGGTTATCATAAGTTTTTCGTGAGCACAGCCATGGGCAACCTATAGAAAAGAATTTAATAAAACGAATTATTTTTTTTAAACGAAGAGACCAAAACGTTGGTGCAGGGTGGCAAAGTTAATTACAATTAAATCGAATGAATTTCATGTGGCGTTTGCGTAAAGCAAAGTTGCAACAATGAAAAAAAAAGATTTCCAGGAAAATTTAAAGACTCTCAACTTCCACTGTGGACATAATTGTGCACTTTGACTTCTGCTATCGTAGTCAATGATAACATGGATCTTAGAAGAGACCACATTTATTAGCGTATTGTCATTAATATTAATTAGCAAAAATTTTGTACGAATTTTTTTTCATGAATAATTCTTCATTCGAAAGTTTTTTTTTATAATTTGTTTTTTCACCTCAGCGGGAAGGTAAGAAATCAATCGTTTGGGTCCAGTATCTCTTACCGATGCTGGCTCAATGTATCAGCGTCAGCAATCCCCTATCTGGGATACCTCGGAGCGCTGGACATATCTTGTCGATACTCGGGTGATCTTGTCCGGTTCTTTGGCCAAAAGAGATAAATCCTTTATTGCTCCGAGAGGTCAGAGGGCTTTCGTTTTTTTTTCGTTGTTTTTTACCGTGCAGACAAATGTGAAGCTGCTTATAATACCCGCAAAAACTATATAGGGTGGAAAACGCTTGAAAGAAGACCCGATAAACCTCACCGTCGCTATCAATTCATCCCCTATACATAGCCTTCGATTTTTCCTTTTCTTCTCGAATCCTCCCATTTTTCCACTCGAATCTTTAATATTCTTGACTTTTTCTCATCTCGCTGAATTCAAATGTGCTCCACGCACACGCTTTTCCGCCGGTTTTTTTTTTTTTTTTCTTTTCCATCTTCTCGTAGCTTTTAACCTTCGCTTTATCGCTTTCGATCGTTAAAAAAAGTAGTCTGTTCATTTCAATCAAAATTCGATATGCGTGCCTGGCTTTGTATGTGGCCACGTAAAATTTTTTATTCGATTCGAATGAATCTTCATACTTCCATGGAATAAATTTGACGCAATAAATCGTATTTCATTGTTATCGAAATCGTAAATCTCAGATCGAATAAACTTTAGATATTCCTATTGAATTTTTCTTCATTTTCATCAATCGTTTTTGTGAGTATAATAATTAAAAAAAAAAAAATTTGAATAAAAATCTATTGAGATTTGAATCCCGTCAGAGATATACGACCAAAGATATCATCCGTGAAATAACGAAGAAATTCTCATTTCGCGTATAAATATATATATATATATATATATGAGGTATTCCACGTAAAGTATGGAATGTATGAAAGTACCTTCACTGATTTATTTCAAATTTTTACGGCCACCCGTTCCAGAGTTTTCAATTTTCGAAATCTTATGATTTTTTACATCCGCGAATTTTAAATCGATGATACCTCGCGATTGGAACATCGTACAAATATAATCAAGATAGTCAATCAATTCGTCTTGAATTCAAGTTTTCAAAAAAAAAATATATATATATATATATATTTATTTTTTCCGGAAACGTTTTGGTTACCAAAATTTGACATGAAAACTGAAAATCAAATTTCCGTCAATTATGTCAGATCAGAGAAGATCGAAATTTTTTTTTTCGGATTCTACACATTTTTTCACGTTCGAATACGTTTTCTTTCAGATGGAGAAACTCGATTTACATTTACTAAAAAATAAAAGAAAAAAAAATTAATAGAGACATTGATTTTTTTTAACGAAAATTTTTGTATTTTCATTTCGTTATCCATTTTTTTTTCATTTATCTCAACAATTTTTTTCCGATTTTTTTTGCGTAGTTCTCAACTAGGTCGATGGCATCAAACTTAGAAAAAAGGTAATATAGTACCGATGAGACGTTTGTGCAAATAGATTCGTTGTTCAGGAAGGTTATTTTTCAACCACACATTCTTCAGCTGACGAATTAAAAAATATACCACCTTTTATACCAACCTCGTGCTTGTAAAGCAATTCTCTCTTGCTGAAAGCAGTATCAACTTTGAAACGCGAATAACATGTGAAAGAAAAAAGTAAATCTATTTTTCTATCTATATTGTTCTACTACCTCTTGTACGCAAAAAAAATTTCTGAATAAATGTTTAACATTCGACTGCAATTGTGCGAAATGTATTTTTCTTACGTCTGATACCAATAATCTTCTATAGAAAAAACGAATGAATTGTAATTCTTTTTCTTCAATTGAAATATAACTTTTTTTTAATAAAGAAAAAAATCATGATTATTTTTCTTTTATTTTTTAGTAAATGTAAATTGAATTTCTCCATCTGGAAGAAGACGTATTCGAACGTGAAAAAATGTTTTGAATCCGGAAAAAAATGTTTCGAACTTCTCCGACCTGACGCAACTGACGGAAATTTTATTTTCAGTTTTCATGTCAAATTTTGGTAACCAAAACGTTTCCAGAAACAAAAAAAATTGTTTTAAAAAAGTTGGATTCAAGACGAATTGATTGACTACCTTGATTATATTTGTGCGATGTTCTAATTGCGAGATATATCATCGATTTAAAATTCGCGAATGTAAAAAATCACAAAATTTCAAAAATTGTTAACTCCGGAACGGAGGGACCGAAAAAATTTGAAATAAATCAGTGAAGGTACTTTCATATAAAATAACAAAACCTTAAAAGAAGTCTGGTGTTGGTCCCCACTTCACGTGGAATACTTCATATACGGATAATTGGTTTCATCAATCACGATATATAATTGCAATCCGAAATTAAGGTAAATTTTTCAGTGAGTTTTTTTTTAATTCTCGACGAATGTAATCCACAATTTAATTACATTTCGTAAAATACATTTTACGGTGAACGACACTTTGTGTCGATTGCGAAGAGCATGTATTCATCGCCTATGCACATATATACCTGTATGTATAACACCTTCGGGTAATGCTAGCTCAAATTACATTAAAATGTTCTCTAGTATCCGCTGTACAGCTTGTGGTACGGCTGGCGTTTCACCAAATAATCCAACTCAGCGAAATACAATTTTCAGATCACTTTGTGAAGGGTTTTTTTTTCAAATATGATTTCCAGCACACTCATATTTTTCGTAGTGGGTTTTGCACTATCACCCAACCTTCTCAACCCCCTCACACTGCATGTTTTTAGTGAAATTGATTTTTCAGACACCATGAGAGTAATACGGGCGAACGATATTATCATGAATTATTCATTTTCTTATGATCGAAGGCAATTTTTAACCCATCACTTTCGCATTTCCAACGCCAGTGCCAGCATTTTTTTTTTCTCGTATCAATTTTCACGTTATTCTGAGAGTGCGATATTCAGGCGAATGAATTTCTGCTGTTGGAATAAATTTTATTGAAATCAAACAAAGCGTATCGAGTTCATTGGATTTATTATGAAATTCTGGACAAATGGATTTTACTAAACGGTCATTAGCCTGCAGCGATGGGGCGCGATTTTGGGTCAGAAGTAGTCGTCGATCATGATCTTACAATGACCCTAAAGGGTTTGGTATTTTTGGGAAATTATTTTCATAAAATTGAGCATTCAGAATATGGTCTTGGAAAGTTAAACCCGGTGGTATAATAAAAATGCGTATCACTAAAAGACGTTATTAATTTTAAAAAAGTGTCAGGGTAGAGAATCATTTTTGAAAAATTCTTTAAAATGATTATTTTTTGTGCTATGATTTTCACCTATGATTGAAAAATCTTTATTGATTCATTCTCAATGAAAAGTTTGATCCGAATAGAATTTCAGTACTTCGCTATCAATAACAATAAAAATCTGAAAATTTTAAAGATGTTCGAAACATTGATTTATAATAAGAATAACAATGCCAAAAAGTTGTTAACAATTTGGTGAAAAGAAAAATTGTCTGAGAAATCATCGGACAAATTTATTTTATTTTTTTCATATAAAGTGAATTTGGTTTTTTTTATAGCACCTGTGATTTTTTATTCTGAATTTTGACTGTTTTTTTTTTAATTTTTCCTTAAAACTTCAAACAGTTGAGAAAAAGTCTGAACTTTTTTGTATGTTTTCGTGGAAAGGGTGAGGGTCATTACAGTGAAAAAGTTTCCGGGCTATTGAACGAGTAGCTTCATACGTAGAGCCTTAAAAAAATTCTAAAACAGGAATTTAAAAGAACCGTGCATATTAGAAACTTACATTTTCAATTTTTCAATTTTGACTTCCTCATAAAGGAAGTTTTGTGAGCGAGTTAAAATAATGAGGAAACAATGTGCAAACTTCTGATTTCCATGCTTTTTCAGAATACGATTTTAATGATACAAAGGTATCATAGGCTACAAAGTTTTGGAATTGATTGAAGTATACGGTGAGTAATAACGAGTTTTTAACCTCAAAATAGTAAAATTTCATAATATCTAAAACCGTTTGTTAACTGTCGTCCAATTCATTATTAAACTTTAGAAATTCTGAATTACTAAGCTGATTTACGGTAAATCTAATACTAATAATTCTTTCACGACATTCTAATTATGCCAAATTTAATATCAAACGACCATAAATGTCAGAGCGCCAATAGACATTTTTAGAAAATTGCAATTCGTTTTTGAAATTTGAGTCCCTTAAACGATTATCGCCAAATTCAATACCAAAAATCCTTGTCCCCTAGGCTATTTGTATGACAAAAAATTTAATCCGATATTTCTAAGATTGCGGACGTCAGAGCGACCACGGACATTTTTTGAAAATTTCAAAATGACAATTTTTAATTTCCAGGAATTTTGACGAAAGCTGCAGTATAAGAAGGGATTGTACTGCTTTACTTGCCTACGAAAAAACAGCGAGGTAGCTCATATCGTACTCAAGTTATAGAGATTTGAATTTTGCAAAGCCAACACATACTCACATACGTCCAGAAATTTTTTATAAATGTGATTTTTAGACATTTTGACTCACAAGTTTTAGGAACTCCGGGATGAAAATCGCGAAATTTTTTTTTCTTTTAATGAACACAAAGCTTTCTCTATGACGAAGCAAAAAAGGTCAAATTTTAAATCAACTCACATGCATATTAAAAAAAATGAACGAATTTATTCGATCCAAAAAGTATAAAAAAATGGCTGATTATTTGTTCAACGAATTTGTTTTTATCCAATTTGTCAATAACTTTTGCGCATTATTATTATTGAAAATCAATGTTTTCAGGATCTTCTAAATAGTTGATTTTGTTTTCTCCAGATTTCAATTCCATTGAAAAATGCTTAAAGTTCTTGTATTACATCTCACTTTTTGCTTGGAATGTATACGCCAATAAATAACAAATAATGCGTCCATTGTGAATAATCGCAATATCGAATCTCTCTCTCTCTCTCTCTCTCTCTCTCTCTCTCTCTCTCTCTCTCTCTCTCTCTCTCTCTCTCTCTCTCTCTCTCTCTCTCTCTCTCTCTCTCTCTCTCTCTCTCTCTCTCTCTCTCTCTCTCTCTCTCTCTCTCTCTCTCTCTCTCTCTCTCTCTCTCTCTCTCTCTCTCTCTCTCTCTCTCTCTCTCTCTCTCTCTCTCTCTCTCTCTCTCTCTCTCTCTGTCTCGACATTTTATAATTATCGGCGTATTATATATATATATATATAATGTTTTACCGTGTATAATATTTCGTGAAATAAGGCCACAGCCGGATTACTCTGTTAGTACGATGCCTCAAACTCAGGCGATACCGGATCTCTTGGATCCGGCTGACGAAGCTTCCTCTTTATATCTCTCTTTCTCCATCGCTCTCTGTATACCTCTCATCTCTTGGCTGAGTGCATCGGATTTGATATTCTCCGAGATTGCAGATGCGGGGTTCGTACCGTGAGCCCTAATGAAGGAAACGTTTGTTTCGCAACGTCTTCGGCCCGGGGTCCATTAATAATCGTGCGCTGGTCTTAATGATCGAACCATAGAAATCGTAAGAAAGCAACCCGCGGGAGAGGAAAAACGAACAAGACGAGACAAGAACCAACGAAAGTGATTCATAGGATGTTTCACGCTAAATTTCAACTGACCCTCAGTATTTTTATTTTTTTTTCCAAATTCTTTCTCAATTAGAATCGAGTTTAAAAAGAAAATCATAAATAAATTTTTTTAACTTCAGAAAAATCAATTTTATTTGAATCCGTCATCCTGTCGAGGGTAATGGTTTTTTTTTTTTTTCTGAAATCCACGCAATGAATTCTTTGAAACGAAAAAAAAAATGGCAAATAATTTTATATATCGTTATAGGAAAAAAAAAAAATAATGAGCATGAGGGATAAATCGTAAAAAAATCTACAATTTATATTGTGAATGAAAAATTAATGCTCTTTTATCGTATGAAAAATTTTCTAATTATTGGAATCATCGGAACAACGAATTTTCCGACCTTAAAACATTTTTTAAACATCAGCTAAGCAGTGTGAAATTTTTTTGTGACGTTTGTGGCGCATGATAAATTGAGGAAAAAATAATTTTCGCAAATGTAGATACAGTCGGACCTCGGGCACTGACTGAGCTCGAGCACAGGAGCCTCGGGCACTGACCAAAAGACCTAACCTTCTTACTAACCAATGGGAATAAAGCACCAGGCCCGTATCATGCGTATATCGGTACCCTCCACTCCTTGAAATTATAAATTTTTTTGTTCATGGGGGTTCGATATTGTAGCGCCACTGTGGATTCCGCAGTGCCCGAGTAACAGCTGAAGTCAGTGCCCGGGGTCAGTCAGTGCCCGAGTAGTCAGTGCCCGAGGTTTGACTGTAGTCTCGGTCCGATCAATTTAACTTCGAAGGCCCCTTGGAGGGCTTTATTGGTGCATTGGAGAGCCGTTCTTATCGGCTGTAGGTTATAATATCCTGTGTGTATAATTGGAAGACGTGGGTGCGGTTACCCCCCCCCCCCTCCTCCCGCCCCTCCTGTCCCGCATCATCGGCACAAAGATGCGCTTTCAAACTTTAGATCTTTATTCCCGTTCATTAATCCGCTCGAACTCGAATCCAAAGAGCTCCAACGTTAATTTGCAGAATCTTTTGCAGTTGTACGGTCCTCGCTCTTCTCGTATCGACAATGAAATACTCTTCTCTCTCTCTCTCTCTCTCTCTCTCTCTCTCTCTCTCTCTCTCTCTTTCTCTCCCTCCACGTTTTAATTGGTGACGATATAATACGCTGGATACAAGAGCTTGGCTGATAATCAAGTGCCTTTGTCGAGGACAATGGTCCCTAGGGCGTTGAATATCATTTTCATTTCTCATAAATATTGTTTTTTTTTTCCATTGCCTAGACGATGGATGTCGTAATAGAAGCGCGATTCGTAGCCGACAATAAAATCTTTATCGATGTGATACGAGTGCTATTAGTGTTGAAAAATTTCCATGGAAAAATGTCATAAGTCTCATAATGCCGTTTATAATCCATAAAATATGGAAAAAATGATACGAAAAGTATAACATCGCTTTGACTATTATCTTGATTCGTGGCTATAACTTAAATCGAATAAATTCATTTTCCCCGGTGTAAACCTCGGGCCAATCGGTACATTGAAAATACGAACGAAAAAAGAATATTTAACTTACAGACGTATATCCTGGCTGTGTTAAATTAAACCTCCACGTGTTCATATCAGTAGGTTATTTTATTACACGTCAAGAGGTTGTTTTTCTCGGGCTCAAGTCAAGTTTGAAAAGTCAAGAGTCTAGGGGACAGCAAGCGGAAGAGAGAGAGAGAGAGAGAGAGAGAGAGAGAGAGAGAGAGAGAGAGAGAGAGAGAGAGAGAGAGAGAAGTATTCGTCGAGGCGAAGAGACGGCTAAGAAGAGAATCTCCCCCCCATCCCATATCTCATCCCCCTTATATCACGGCCCTCAGGGTGAAACGAGAGGGTTAAAGGAAGTAAATTTAATTAAACTCTGCCTGGAGTTAAAAAAAAAACTTTTTAGCCGAGCTACGCTCTCGCGGGCACGTTCTCTCGTGGCTCTCGATCTCTTCTTCTGATTCTTCCTCTTTCACGTACTTCGTCCTCGTCGTTATAGCTTTCACGTATACATCTGTGTGCTTGCGAATTCTCCTGAGCTGACGAACGGTGCGTCAGTATTAAAAAAAATAATAATAAACAAAAAAAAACATATTTACGCTATCGAATTGGTATAGCGCATATACTCCGGCCTCTGACTATAATCTACTGTGGATCTCAGTCGTTTTTGCATTTGAAAAAACTATTTGTCAATGATAAGAATAAAATGTACACGATACAAAAGATTGATATTGAAGAGCACGAGGCAAAAACTTTAAAGAAAAATTGCACACTTTTAGGGCTCAGTAATCATCGTATGAAAAATATATCGACCGAATCCCTCAGCGTGAGAGTTCCCTGTCCATTCGGCCGAGAATTCCCTGTATATCATATACGTAAGCTCAATGAGCAAAGTACGAGAAAAACTACGGAGAAAGAAAGACGAAGCGAAAGAGTCACTGTGGCATAAAAATGATGGAAGGAGTTGGGAAAAAGGAGGCAAAAGATGAAATCCTCGAGATGCCGAAGAACTCGTTAAAAGTTTTATTAAAAGCTGAAGAATAACACGAGAGTGCCAGAGAAAGAAAGAAGAGAAAACGAGTGCAATGCTATAGACAATCCTATTGACCTTTTATATAATTCATTACCCCATTCGATTGTTCCTAGCCAAAGGTCTCTAAGAAAGGATTAAGTGAATATACGATGTATTTTCATTTATTCAATCATCTATCTCTCATTTCAATTAAATATTCCTGGTGTACAGATCTTCTCTATATTTTTCCTAATCATTATATTCAACGAATCTGCGTGATTTCGCTTCCACATGGAGGTAGCTTTGTCTGTTCGATTTTTTGGTTTGCTTCGAGACGATTGTTAGGATCTTCAAAAAGTTTCTTCTTCGAAATTCATTGCCATTTTTCAATCCCAACGAATGCCTATAATTTTTCAAAGTCCTATAATGGCCTGGCAACGACGGTTTTCTTGTGAGAAGTTTCTTTCGGGAATGAGACACCTCGCGGCGAAACGTCGAACTCTGCTGTATATATATTTACGTGATTTAAAAAAAAAAAGACTTGAACTTGAGAGTAATGGCTATAAGAAATAAGAATGGTGAATCCGTTTCTTTCACGACTTTTCTTCAGCCATAATATACACGCCAATGATTCCGATCTTCTGGATTCACTCGCTACTTGCTCTCAATGACAAATTGCCGAAAATTAATTTTCCATGATAGACAATTCTAAATGAATCTTTAATGGAAGATTCCCAATATCTACCAACACGGGCGTGTTAAAAATGACAAAATCAATGGGGAAACGAACAATCATATAGGTGAGGATATTGATCCTAACGAGCATTGAACCAGGACAATCCAGCGAGTACTAAAACGGGTGATATACGAATTAATAATGTGAAAAGGATGAAGATCAATAGTAATGAATGATTTGTGCGAGCAAATGAAAAGGGAAAAGTAGAGCGGAAGAAGAGAGGCTTCGGATGAAATGCACCACGACCAAAATTCGAGAGTCTGAATATTTTATATATCCGTTCGATGCACGTTCGCTTACGCGAACATTTCCATTCTCACTGTGTATATGTGTGTACATGTAGAGGAGTTACCCGAAAATACGCGTAGCACATTCGCTTGCCTTCAGCGCTTTCAGCTTAATTGAATAAATCGAATGGATCTGCCGAATGCCAGAACAGTATCGAAGTAGCCGTGTAACGCAAGCGTGTGTTCATCCCTGCGTTGGTAGATTTGACAACGATCTCTCGTATGTAAAATAATTGAAAAGTAGAATAATTTACCGATTTTTCAACGATCGATAGTCATTGAAAAATCGGTTCGAATGGAAAACGAAAAAGTCAAAGAATGGGATATGAACTGTCGAATAGAGCGCGATGGTCCAATCGAGACAAGACACAGTTTGAAACTTCAGGGTCCTCGATGAAGCGAATTAACGCCCCAAGGAGATCGCTGAGATTTGCCAACTTGTACTCAAACTATGTGGGTACAACTTGGCTCGTTCTTGTTTTCAGCATCACGAGAGTTCCCGCCGAGAATTTCCGTGGTACTCTCGCGCTCACGGAATTAGCAAACTTGCTAGATATATGAGAAAACCGGACCCCCGCACGAACACGCAATCTTGAGGGCTATGCTCGGCAAATTCTGTATTATATCAAACGATTACGATCCATACCAACGACGACGATGAATTTCTCTTAGATCTCACGAGTTTTCCCATCGTTCTTATACTCAGAAACAGAGCTCGTCTCTCGATCTCTCGATTCAGACTCGCGTTCTTATCCCTTAAACCCAAAAAAATGAGTCATTTTTGTCCAAGCCGATTTTATAGTTGTTCGAATAGGTCGAGATTCCGATGAAATATGTAGGATATATAAAAAAAACGATGTGGCAAATAATTATTTCAAATTTTCTTTTTCATGGCGTTATAGTGGAAGATTCAAAGCGAGTACACGAATTTTTCTATATTTTTTTATAATACGTTAAGTTGGTGCGGAGAACGAGCCGGACAAAAATGACCCACCTTATGTGTATAAGGGTGCTAAAAAAAGCGTTTTGGATTTAAGGGTTAACTTATGTCAGCAATTCAATCGAATATTTAACCATAAATGAGGCTCTATAGAGAATAAATCGATTGCCCATCCATAACTTTTTAATCACAAAAAATATTTCGCAAAAGTCTTTTTTAAAGCCATCCCCCTGAGGGATGAAATACGCGGTGATGAAAGGAGTAAAATTGTCGCGGATAATTTTGGAAAACGTTCCGATATTCAAGTGAATCGAGAATTGTCTCCATAATATACGTGGGACACGAGATTTCATGGGGGAAAATTTATAGTCGCTGGTACATGCACGCGAAATTTTGAATTTATTCTTGGCACCTTTAATCGCGCGTTCGCACACACACACACAAGCATCCGCGCAATTACAAAACGTGGAGGATGCACTTGTTCATTGTCAACGGAGAGGCGGAACGAACTGCGACTTTGCTCATATAATGAAAATTAGCTACGTCGGCTAATGTCCCGTCGCGCTATAATCCCCGCGCGGTGTACAACGGGCGTGAGAGTATACATTTGAGATATATAGAGGATTGGCGAATAAGAGGCGATGCGAATGTGATGAGAAGTGCAACGGGTGCTCTTGTTGCCAACGTATGTATTACGGTTATATATATATATATATATATATATATATATATATACGTATGCTTGGGAGCTCGTTAACGATGTAAAGAGAAAATGGGGCGAAATGGATCTGCGTATATATATATATATATATGGAATAAAACGCAGATATTACACAAGCAATGGTATGGAAATTTTAACTTTTTTATGATTATTTATCGACGTATCTATAATCTTCTGCCCATAAAATCTTGTTTGAAAAATATCAAAAATGGCAATTGGGATATTTCGAAAGTATAAAAATTTTTGATATTTTCAATATTATTATTATTATTATTATTATTATTATTATTATTATTATTCTTTGAGTAACGAACTTAATGAGGTAGATAAATATAGTTGACGATGCTTTATTCTCTTCATATTACCTTCGAGGCATACGACTCAATTTTCGTGATTGATAATAAGAAGACGAAAGAAACGTCGAGCAGGCATAACTCGCATTCAACTTTTGTTATGTCTATGTTATTCGGTTTATGCCATATAGAGAAGCATTTAGTTCAAAGAGCATTCGGTAGAATAATAAAATACGAAATTAATATAAAAAATCCCTGACTGAAAAATTGTTTGTTTAAATGTTTTTTTAAAATCATTTTCACCCATCCACTATATTGTCCGATAGACTTGGAGGAAATAGGTACAAACGTAATAATAGATCGACCGTATAGAGAGCTTTCTTTGACAGTGAACGCAGTTTTGTCAGAAAAAAATTATTTTATAATGTACTTCTTGCCTGATTGCAATCAGCATAATCGATGAAGCTGGCATGATAGCGATTTCCAGCTGTATCATTTTGCCTCCATGGTGGGCCATTTTGCCCCGAATCGGTCTATGTATGATGCGCGTCGGGCTCATCAGCCACAGACACACGCAAACGTTATTACGTTTTCTGTTATTGCGCGAGAACGATAGAACGGTTACGCACATATAATGCCGCCGGCCTGATCCCGTTTAAATGAGGGGAGAATGCATGGGACATCATTCATTCGCCTCCGAGTCCAATTCCGTCAGACTAATCGCCCTTGTGTAGACGGCTGCTCCTTCCGATGAATGGCCTATAAAAAAAATAAAATAATGAATAACATGTTCAATCGAGAGGGAATGGGTAGAAAACGGTCGGACAATTCTCATATCACGATTCATCATATTGAAAAAGTCGGACGTGGTAAAAGTATATCGAAATAATAAACGATATGTACGCGTAAGCCCTTTTCCCTTGGACGTGAAAACGATGTGAAAATATGTGTTGTGTATCTGATAGTTTTTCGTAGCCATGGAGAACACGATAAAAGAAATGTTCGTCTTAAAAATACAACCGTTTATGCTTTCCAAAAATATTGAAATAATTATTGTAAGCCATGCCTATATCCTCCTGTACGTTTCCGAATTAACTCGATAATTTTATTTCTTCTCAATCGACCGTACTACTTACTCGTAAATTAGAGTTTCCGATGGCACAAAGAATTACAATTACAAAGAATTACGAAGTAATTTAATGAAACGGATAAATATTATTAAATTCATGGATTGCAATTTTAATGTTTGAATTTATGCGAATTTTGATTGCGCACTATAAACAATGTTTGATGTAATTTTACTATACTAGTTGAGTACTGTATAGAAAATGTACGTTAACACTGTACCACTGAAGGAGATCCTCCTAATTTCGACGAGAAAAATTTTGCACTGAGAGCTGTACAAGTCGATAAAGAGACGAGAAATAAATTTATATATACATATATTGATTTCGTACGTGATCGGAATTTCCGTTGGTTCGATGTACAATAGACTGGGACAATATATACGAGAAATCTATGGGGCTAAGAGATATACATATAGTATATATATATATAGTGGAAGATGCACGGTATATATGGGCATTCGTCTTTCAGAGAAAACATGGTGCACGTCGAGGGTTGAATAGACGGTAATTAAACATCGGATACGTATAGTGGCAACGGTGAAGGATCTTTGCGTGTACGCGAGCTAGTCAGGACGCGAAAATAAATTACAAAGTGTTTCTTAATGAAACCTTCTCGCAGGTGTTTCGTGCACAGGCAACACGTGTACTGTATATACAGAGAGTCTCTTCGAAGGATATTGTATCGGACGCAGGATCCGGTAATTTTTCAGACTCGTCTCCATTCTAATAGCAAAAGACACAACGAAAACCGGAGAGAAGTAAACGAAAAACAAAAGTAAAGTGACATGGAAGACCAGCATCAGAGGCCCTATAAAACACACACACACACACACACGCGTACACACTTTATTAGCACCTCGAAGTACGCGAAGAGCAAAAGCGTGGAACACAGCTGCGAGCTTTTGAGCTTTACGCGAAATGGATGGGATGCAACTACGCGCGAACTGCATACGGAAACGATATTGCGAGAGTTTCAAATACGTAATTATTTATCACCGACTCTATATCGGGGACAACGAGGGATGAACAAAAAAAAAAGGCGGCACTGAATGACGGGAGAGTGTTTCGGAGAATCGCGTATCCCTGTGGTTGGTTAAGCAGTAACCAGTGAAAGAGCATGTAACTTTCGGGCATATTCGAAGAGAAAATTGCAATATTTTTGCTAAACGAGTGGATTTGAATTAAAAAAAAATTAAAAAATCAATAGTGATCGAATAATTTAATCGTCAATCGAGTAAAAAATTATCATTTATTATTGTTCGCGTAAGTTTGGAGAGAGAGAGAGAGAGAGAGAGAGAGAGAGAGAGAGAGAGAGAGAGAGAGAGAGAGAGAGAGAGAGAGAGAGAGAGAGAATGTGAGAAAAACCGCACACGTCAAACCCCGGGATTTGAAGTATTTATAAAAAAATTTATCTGTAAGTTAACTATCATCTCACTATCTAAAAAGTAACTGTAGTTAGAAATTTTTTTTTCATGATTCCTTTCTCCTGGCTTATAATGAATACAGAACGGTATGCTATCTATCAGTCAACAGGATCCACGCTTTCCCAGTCTGAAATAATGGAAAGATAAAAAAATCAAAAAATTTTTGGCTGAAAAGTAAAGGGAATCGCATAGTTTTGCCGCAGTCAGGAATTAGAATTTTTCTTTTTAATATCCTTCTTCTAAGCCCCTATTTCATTAATATTTTAAGAATGTGGAAATTCAAAATTTCAGAACCAAAAACCAAAAAAAAAAAGCTTTTGCGTCAAGCATTCCTTGACTTTCAGTCCTGAAGTTTTGGATTTTTTTCTTTTCTTCTTATTTGGCTGGATCCCAGCGGTGATCGAGTATACTGAAAATGTATTTCAGTATACACATGTACTGTGTGGGCGTAGCTTTCGGGCTTCCCTTCAATTTTGGTCCTATAATTTCGAATATTTTTCGTTCGATTTGTTTCGGCTGGAAAACGATTGATCCAAAAGATGATCCAGTAAAGTTCATTGTATAAGGAATAAAATGGCTTGTGTTGTACCTCAGCGCCGGACTTCTCTACAGAGGGAAAAAAATAAAAGCAGACTATTATCAACTATCGCGAAGTCCATCAAGTCGGTAGCACATTAGTATAGGACAACGCATCATTTGCGTGACTTGCCAATTCACACGAATATTCTTAATAAAGTTGAATTAAATGAATCGGCTCGACATAAAAAATATTTACGCTTTCATTTTATTTTAATATGCATCTGGATATTCAGCTTTATTATTGATCACAGGACGGTGGAAATGGAAACCAAAGGGCTTATCAGAAATACTCCAGGATAACGAAGCGTCATTCATGAGTAACAAAAGGATAACGTAACTATATATAGAAGAGTGTCATGCGAGCGAGTTCAGTAATCAAAGAATACTTTAAAGCGAATTTTTTTTTTTTTAAGTCGAGATTCGAATATATTTTCTATTAGAGATGAGCCAGCGCAAAAATTGAGGCGAGTAAGCGCGTCTTAATTTTACAGCTGCTTCATAGACTATCTTCGAAATTTCGGCACAAAGTGTCTCGTAAATGCTTCGACCGGCTTCGACTATATTTCAGCAAATTCCAAACATCCTAGGAATTGTTACTATTTTTATAGCTGTACATTGTTGTACAAGGGTGTAGGGAATAGGAGAGTGTGGCAGTGATAATATGAGAGAGAGAGATAGAGAAAGAGAGAAATAGAGAGAGAGGGCTTGTGACTTGGCCGCGTTACTCCCTTCAACCGTTGCGAACTATCATAAGAATGTAATTGTGCAGCGAATACCGATCATGCCGAGATCATTACAGCCGGAGACATCTGAAATCTTTCTGGGCATGATACAGCAATATCGTGAATTATTATTCAACAACGCGGATGTTGTCCAAACATTTTATAGACATTGACTATATATTTTACTCCTCAGACTGCGTTAAATCTATATAGAAACGTCACTAATAATCCAACATTCAATGTGTTCCGTTTTACCCCACCAGTCCATTTAATCTCGTCTTCCAATTACATACTCCATATACGGACTTCATCCAACGATCAATGCGCGCGATCGATTGAGTCGTAAAAGAATTTTCTCTCATATGCTACGTCGACTCGTCTCTCTCTCTCTCTCTCTCTCTGCTTGGCTCGCATAATTTGCGCCCGAATTCACGGCAAATGTGTATGCACACTGTCGCATTCGCGGATACGGCATTCTCGCGTAAATCCCGGCGATTCATGTTTACAAACTCCGTTGAATAAGAATGAGCGAGCGAGCGAGCGAGCTTTTATTTCCTCGGGGGGAATATAACCGGCGATTTGATAGTCAGAAGCGAGAATCGTGCGGGGGCAGATCGGAACGAGTTGCGTGGACCCGCAGCATAGACACACACAAACAAAGACTTTGCTCTCACAAAGTAGAGATCTCTCTGTTAGAGGTTACTTTGTCTCGTGAGATAAATCAACAGCGCGTATGCCTTTGCTCCTGTGTACCGATGTACATATACATATATATAGGGCCACTCGGGAAATTCTCGTGTGGTATACACACTTTCCCCGCACGAATATTGCAAAAATCCTTGGGTAATGCATGCTACATCTTTCGAGCCTTGTTCACTTGAGATTTCGAGCAGGGTCACCATGCACGTCGAGCAGCATATTTGGTTATGCCGAAAAGGGCTGCAACGAAAATACGTAACGAAGCGAGAGGCAATCTGGATAAACTTCCGAAAAGCCCCAACCTCCGATCGGTTTGAAACTTTGCACAAACATTCTGTTTGATAAGATAAGAATACCCCTAAAAGGATTTTTGGCGGCTCGCAAAAGAAATTTAGTTGAATTTACCGAAAATTGTTTCATTCAAATAAATCCAGTGCTCATAGGCAGTGAAACAAATATTCTATTAAATCTACTAAATATTCAGTTGGCGTCTGATACCATCAAATACGCCATTCAATCGATATTTTAGTCAAATTGAAGTATCGTTAGTGTATGTCGACAAAATTTTTATTTCGTTGAAGCACATGGTTTATTTGTTATCGACTGTGTCTGATTGAGAAACAAGTTGCAATACTTCAGGGAATTAAAAATACAGCCAGAACGAAGAAAGAAATTGCGCTAAGTGAACTATATAATTATAAGTATCGACGAAACGAATATTTTTTTCGACTAAATTGAATCTTACTTTAATTCAGCAACAAATAGTATCCTGATAATCGGTTAGTCGCTCAATTCAATCGAATATATATATACAAATATGGCTTAACTTTTAGTTGATTCAGCTCGAGATTTAATACAGTGTGTACAGAATACAAATTGAATGATCCGTTCGTTAATCGTTTCATTACTACGACATCGTGAATTGTTGAATCAACGACTAGTGCGTTCGATCCAAGCAAGCTTTCTTCCTTCTTACCAAATCATTTATTCAGTGTATAATCTATTAACCAATGGCATTTATAGTTAATAAAATCATAATATATTAATTATGATAACATAAATAGAACATAACAAGAATTTAAAAATTAAACAAAAAAGTGCGACGTCGATATTTACGCACGTTGCGTATTTTCTGCCTGAGCTGGTATTTAAACTGCCTACCAACAAGTTTCCTAACTAATGCCTACCTTACTAACCCGGGACGCTATCCATTACGCTATTGACTTCTATAGGGAATTTCATTAAATCGAATTCCATATACGTATATATGTCTAAGCTATGCATGATGGGTCACAACTACCAAATAAAAAACACATTTTACACTTTCATTTATTCTTAAACGGCGAATCAACTAAATTTGATTCCGAATCTGCAGTCAGATTTTCAAAATTCAAAATGACGGATGCATTATATGGGAGATGAAAATTCGTTAAATTTTTGGATTTCAATAAAATAATTGGTATACATAATGATTTTTCAGGTCGCAGAATCCGATTCTGAAGGCAGATGTTTAAAATAAAGAAATGTTGGCTCCACAATGAAAAAAAATTTCGATCAGACACAACAAATAATTGAAATAAAATAATGGCCCCCGGCAAATTGACTCTAAATTCAATTGAATTGAAAGAATACATTTTTTTTTTGTTTGTTCCGATTAAATTCTGCAATCACGATAAGTGTAATATACACCCTCCAAACAACTAAATCAGTTCAGTTATTTCAAAAAAGGTATAATGAATTCGGACCTGCGATGGTTAATTGAAACGATTGCCCCGTGATCGCAGCTGTATAATTAATATTACCAAACATGTTTCTCAGTATATCTTTGATCCGCGAATAAACATTACGTTTATTCAGAACATTATTTACTATGTTCATTTACGTGAAGCAATGGGATCACGACGAATAAACGATGAATATGGTTGCAACAACTAAACATATATTTTTTACGGCCTTCGCGTCGGTAGATATAACACGATATTTAGTCAGGTTTGCCGACAATTTTGTTGTTCTCAATTTACGGTTGTCACCATCAGGCGAGCTGACAAGTCATAAAATATTTATTTCACTCACTTTTTCGTATAAACGAACTGACCTTCATTTTTCTGTCGTCCTTTATCGTGGATGTAAGCAAATACACTTTGAGTTATAGGAATGCTTTTCATCGTTCGGAGTAATGCCGTCATGTCACATGAAGCGAGAAGTATGCTTGTATAGACAACATAATAATGTTTACCATATAAAATACCTCTCGTCAATTTGTACGATAGTATGGTTGAAACAAATGAAATGTTTCAAATAAATCATTAATCTTTTCTGACAAAAAAAAATTTCAATCGAGACGAAGAATTTTCTTGGCTTCAAGTGGAGGAATGCAATCAATTTTAATTAAATAAAAAAGATCGGAACACTCATATATTTAATCGAATCCCACAAAAAATGTCTAGCCCAACAACACGAAATTATTCAAGGTAACTTAATATTCAGTCATCTTTTTACGGGCGTCTAACGACATATTTATTTGTGTTGACAGATTAATCCGTTCACTGCATATCATACTCATTTTATTATCTGAAATATTTATTTGAATAATGATATTATTTCGTGACATGATTTTCCTTCGGATTAGCCGAAAGTATTGACCTCTTAAACGTATATCCATGTTTACCACGATCAAACATTTGATTAAATTGACTTATAGCGCATGAACGATTTTGAAAAAAAACTTTGAAGTGTATATTGATTTGTACAGAGCAATTATTGCTTGGAACAATAAAAGAATTTTGTTGTTTCAAGTCGGTACGGTGGTCAACCAATTTATTTCGATCAACATTTTATATTTTGTTGATTCTACACAAACTCAGTTATTTCAAATAACATTCTGTTGAACTGACTGAATTTTTAGGCAACAAAATGTATTTAGTAGAATCAAAGCATTTTTTTTTCAGTGTATAGTTAAAGATTCAATCTTATAAGAGGACAGGTAAGTTAAAAGGAAATGTGGCTCTTTTTGGCTCATGCTATAATGAGAAATCATTGAAATTATACAATAATAAATTAATAATGATAAAAATGATAATAATCAATAACGATTTTAGTTCTTAACTTCAAATTTATTCGATTTCAATGAATTTAAATTTCAGGGAGAGAATATGGCATAGCGCCGATCTTAGTGTCCAAATAGATTTGTCTTATCACGAATAAATTGTGTGTGATTAAATGTTATTGCATGGAATTATTTTTCTCTTGTCACAAGGACAATTAGCTGAACGAGGCGAAGCTTAATTCCGCGATGCAATTGAATTTTGCGACTGGAGCCACATGGATTTTAGCGAATTATTATTTTTTTGTTCAAATGAGACGAATTTGTTTCAAATTAAAAGCAGCGTGACTTATTTATTCTCTAATTCTTGCGATACAAGCTCAATTCGATTATCGGATTAGGATTTATGTTACAGTAAATTTTTTTTACTGCAGATTTCCATGGATAAAAAAATCTACTTCAATTGCTCGGTACTGTTCATGTATTGTTAATAATCGTAAAAATAGTGCATTTTGTTTAAGTACATGCGAATATTTTCCCGCGGGAATTTTGTAAGCGCCGTGTCGAATTTCGTTCATGCAGTAAAGCTCGCCGAGTTATCTATCATCTGGCGTTCTTTAATTATTTGTGCTCTCTACGAAAGGAAGGTGAAATTGAGAAAGGCAATTGCTCATAGAGGATTTACGAATTTGCAAAATTTATAAAGAAGCAAGGTACAAAATTTAACTCGGACGTCGTGTCCCCCCCCCTCCCCCCTTCCCAATGAAACAATGCTTCCTCTGTGAGAAAGAAAATTCAGTGTATGCTGGCCTTTGTAAAATTAAAACGGGTATTTCGCGAAAAAGTCTCGTGCAATCGTGCTCAAAACTTGCACACAATTCGAGAACAACTCAAGCGCTTTAAGCTGCACTATCGCTTGCTGCAATTTCCGTCGAAATATATTCAAGAATATCCTATTTTATTTCGCACTGAAAAAAATGGTTCGGGATTTACAATAATACTGTTATTGTTGGCCAGTTATAGGTATACTGGTGAAAAAATATTGCCCACACAGAAAATGCAGTAGCCCTTTTAGAAAATCCCGATTGCCGTAAAGTTCATACAAATATGACTAGTGAAGTATTTCTAATTCAACAATAATATCGCTGGTGAAGGCAAAGCAGTTTTGTCTACGGCGCCTATACTGCGCCTTTGTGGACGACACTCAATCGTCTGGCTAGCTTAGTCATTATAAATAGCTGGAAATTTATCGTTTTTGTAAATCAGCCATACTAACATAGCTCGCGAAACTACACTGTATTGTTCAAACAGCTGTAGTAGCTGATTTTTACATGCCTAGCTATTTCAACCATATAGTATGGCTGCGAGAATAACGTTGTGACACATAGCTATACTAATATGGCTCGCGCAACTATACTACGTTTTTGGAACACCTACAGTAATCTGTTAACGCGCGGTGTCTATGCCTCTGCCTCGCGCGAAAACGAGACCTCGCTACGCAAAATTTGATAATGAACGAGTTTGTGAAGAAGAAACTGAACGAACGGAATCTTGATGAGCTTATACCAACATTTGAAGGTAAGTCTGTTCTCACTTATCTACGGAATATGTAAAAAAGGACTATTTTTCCTGTTATATAAACGCCAATCGTATAACAAGCGAATTTTTGTAGGTTAGGTCAACTGTCATTTTCCTGCAAGGAGAGTATCATATGTCTCCGGGCCATGGATTCTCTCAAACTTCCAGGTGTGTTTCATTAGCTCTAAAAATCAAGTCTCTTTTGCAAAATATTTATGTATGAATATCATTATCGATAACAGATGATTAAAATAAATATTCATGATTATGAAACATATTGGCTGAATTTTTACTGTGACCCGAATATCCCCTACTATATATACCTACCTATACGAGTATAGGTAGGTACAATATCCTGTAATTTATCTATATAAAATGAATTTATAATTCAGCCATATTCTTTTGGTAGTATGGCTGGTACGTCTACCTCGTATGCTAGCGTTTATAAAACAGGTCTACTAGTATTGTTGGTATACAAATAATTCTGCCTACACTGACAAAACTGCTATCCACGAAACAACATTGTATATGCTTGCTTCGGCTATACTAGTATGGCTGGTGTTCGTCTACCTCATATGCTAGCGTTTATAAGACAGCTATACTAGTATGGTTGGCATACGCCTAACTCGTGATGGTGAACTCAACCATACTATGGTATTGCTGAAATAGAGATACTTGTCAGATTCGCGGAGCTATTGGGTATATGTCTGTCATGACATAGTGGTATGCTTACGCCAACGATATTGTGTCAGTCATATTTGTATGGCTTTATTACCTAGATGGTATGGCAGTAGCCTATTTTCCCATATAATATGGCTGAAGCAATAATAATTATGGCTCGAATCGGGAAACTTTTTTTTCAGTGCGGATTTTGAATTAAATTCAATTAATGAAATTTAATCGTTCGACAATCAATATCGATGTTTCTTCATTAAAATTCTTTTTTTTTTTAATTTCGAACGGCAATATTATCAAGCAAGTTTATCTGCCAGAAGGGCAGAAAATATAATGTGACGTGATAAGACCCAATTTAATATTTCTATGTCACTCGATGCCCAATTCCCGCTCAGTATCTGGTTATTCACCCCAGATTTGCTTTTAACGACATTACGTGAAGCGACACGTAATTCGAAATCAAAGGTCTCGCCTTACACGGTGTCTAGTGCCAATTTCATGGTGTTTCACGTGAAACTTTCTGCGATATTGCCCGCTCGTTTATTCATACGTGAGAACGTGGGCATGGATGGAACGTAATGTCAGAAAAAACGAGCGTAAAGTTAATAGAGAGAGAGAGAGAGAGAGAGAGAGAGAGAGAGAGAGAGAGAGAAAGAGTGCAACACTGAAAGTCGATTCGTTATCCATAATTAATGCGTACTCACAAACCTTTCCTCAGAGAGAAGCTAAAATTACAAAAGCGCTACTTACTTGCCTGTGCAGGAAAATTTTTGAACGACCAAAAATGATGAGAAAAAACGAGAAAAAAAATTGAAGGTAATCTAAAATTTCCGATCAGGATTTTTGTTTATCCGGTGATTTTTTCCATGATTGGCCGCTTCTCACGGTCGTAGTGACAGTCGTATCAGCAGGGAGGCGCCAGTGGGAAAATCCGGTCAAGCTTGCGGAGAGAGATCGATGAGACCGGAAAATTTGTGAAAAAATTCGAGGGTAGTTTTACCCTTCGACGATAATTTTCCTTTCGAGGATAATATATGGCCTCGTCGATAAAACAGAAAATTCTCTGTGTTATTTCTCGAAGTTACGTGGAAAGATCAGGAAGAAAATGATTGTGTCGATTATTTTTCCCTTCCGCATTTCAGCCAATAGAATTGCACCATTCGACATTATTTTGTATAGCCTACCCGACAGATAATTTTCGATAATTTCACTGGTAATTTTTCCATTTTGCCTATGTATAAAAAACAAAAATTCTTCCAATCCAGTCAACCCTCCATCGAATCTGACAGATTGAATTCTGTGACTTATAA
The DNA here is from genome assembly GCA_963564615.1 of Rhorus exstirpatorius. Classification (NCBI taxonomy): domain Eukaryota; kingdom Metazoa; phylum Arthropoda; class Insecta; order Hymenoptera; family Ichneumonidae; genus Rhorus; species Rhorus exstirpatorius. The sequence goes on from OY751313.1 coordinate 45,999,756, forward strand.
ATTTTGAATTTTTAACTGTGGATTTTGTCTCATGGTACAACTCTATTGGCTGAAATTTGGATGGAAAATGAATCCTCCGAATACCACTCGAGCTTTAAAATTAATTGGGTATTTCCCTCAGGGTTCCCTGCAAACAGACGAAGTCGCCAAGTTTTTCAGAAAAACTTGACTCCTTTATTTGATTGCAACGAACCCGTCGGGAGATACTCGATAATTTTGAAGCTCTTGTGGCATCAAATGCGATAAACGGGCAGGGGTTATGGCAGATTGAAAAAAAAAACGTTGATTTGCAATTTTTTTTACTTCTTGGTTCCATGTTTCTTGTGCATGTATAATGCTGTTTCGATCGGCACAAATATTCCCGTACAAATCTTGGTTGTGTGTGTTTTTTTTCTCAGCACTGACTACAATCGTTCGTGACTTTCTTTCATTTTTTTTTTTCCATTCATTTTATTCTTTTTTTCTTCTCTGCAATCTCAATTCGTACGCTCAATTTCACGTTCCGATTTCTTCGAAGCCAATAGTGGCGTTATACATGTGTCTTAAGATAATCCGTAGTGCCAGTTTACTATGTATATATTAGGGTGGTTCGAAAAAACCTGATTTTTTAATTTCCAGCACTTCATCGATTATGCATCTTTTGATTAAAAAAAAAAAAATGTCGCTGAAGCTGGAGCCTTTGCGACGAAATTTAGTACTGCAGACTGCAGGCATCGATGTGAAAGTTTTTACAATATCGCCGTTTTTCGGCGTGTCATTATTCAAATATGTTGACGTTCATCGAGTCACTTCTTGTTGATTTATATGCAAACAAGATGTGCGAAATCTGAGGATCATAAAACAATATTGCCTGCTGCCTCGTCGTTCCTAATTTCTTTTTTAAATCCTAACTGCATGGGTGCGTTCGTCGAGTCATTCGTTTATTCTTTTATAAAAATTAATCCTGCGATAAATGGAGCTTGTATAATAACATTTATTGCACATAACATATAGCATAGCTGATGAAGGCCTGGAAATTCCAAAATCACGTTTTTTCGAACCTTCCTAATGTATATATGTGTATTTATATATACGAGGTGTTTCACCACAACTCGATCTACGATTGACCCTATCGTCTTTCAATATTGATTCCGTAATTATTTTTTTTTGTTATTCTCATTGTAAAAACCATTCAGCTTTTTTTTTCATGTCAAATTTACAGAAATGTGATAAATGCACTGAGTTTGCAAAAAAAAAAAAAAAATGGACAATTTGCATGACTGTAATAGAAAGGAAAAAAAAAATTCGTTTACGTCTTTGCACAATCTCATTTGTAGTACAGTCGAATTTGGTTATAAGCAATCCTTCGGGGCTGTAGGGGGAAAAAAAAAACGCCGAAGAGTTGTAAAATCTGGCTCCCCCACTACAGCGCATCAATGTAGCGTTCTTAATGTGTGTGAGTGCGTCGGTGAAATGCGCAATGCTGCTGGTTATAAGCAATTGGCTTGTGGTGGGGGACCGCGCTGAGCGGACTCGAAAAAAAATCGGAGGGGAAATTGCTTATAACCAGATTGCTTATAACCAAATTCGACTGTAATTTCTCTGAATTTAATGACGAGAAAATTATATCACTTGTAGTTTTCGTCAACTTTTGCTCACGTGAGAGCCCTTTAAATCATGGTTCTCGCAAAATATCTAAAAAAAATTGAATGCCTTTTAGAGTTTGATCAATTTAATATAAAACTCAATGGACCAAATATCAGCTGGTGAGAATCAAACGTATGTCGTGTTGGGATGAAATACCTCATAATAATAATAATAATAATAATAATAATAATAATAATAATAATAATAATAATAATAATAATAATAATAATAATAATAATAATAATAATAATAATAATATCAATAATAGTTGCAATTAAAATAAATGATGAAAAGAATATTCGTATATAATAATATGCGTTATCTTTATAGTTGTATCTGACGTTTTACCGTTCAACGTTCCTTATTCGTAGCTTCGTTAATGTATTTTTTATATACATACCTATTTATTCGTATATTCATTTATGTATGTATATATTTTATAAATTCATCGTTTACCTGCAGCCAGTGACGATTTGAGTTGAGTTATCTATTCGCGCGAAACAATCACTCATCATTGGTAGAGTATCTCGTGTACGTATATCTGTTCGTAGTTGTTTATCCGCGTGTGTATGTGTGTGTGTGTTTTATTTTCGTACTTATACATTATTAGGAAACGATGATTTTTTTTTTTTTTTTTTTTTTTAATCTCTACACGCTTCCGGTGATGCCGAATTCTTGTATCGCTGCTTGAATGTGAACATCCAGTGGCTCATTCTCATCGATATCTTGATGCTTATAACCATTGAGAAAGTGGCATGTTCCTGTTACGTTGCTCGGCATCTCCTTCGGCAGATTGTCCTTGGTCCGCTCCTCCAAAATGAATCCTGGCCTCTGTATGAGACAACTGCGAGAGGGGACATTCGCATGAAATTTCGTGCAAATTCTCTGCTCATACTTGTGGAAAGGTCACTGAGTATGGGCCAGTAAGGATAAGCAATGAACAATTAAGGCCTCCCCCCCCCCCCCCCCCCTTCCAATGAAACCCTTTCGGGAGATGAATTGCTGGTATTTTTACTTTTTTACTCTAAACTCAGTAGAGAGACTGCGGCTGATTTCTGCGGTAATAGCATAGCAACAGTGCAATAACAGTACAGTAACAGTTAACCGTACAGTAAGAGTTCACAAAGAGTATATTAAGGAGATTCACTAGGGTTTGCGGGAGGTGAAGAGGGTCGGCGGAAACTTTATGATTATACATGGGCCGATGGCACTGCAGCCGATTGTGAAAATAATTTATCATGAACCGGAAAATTATGGAATTGAGATGAATAAAGTAACGATAAATGAATCGTTTTTGACAGTTTGGAATCGGTAAAAGTTATTTTACATTGCCATAAATGAAAGAAATTCGATTTTATAGTGTACATAATTCCGACATAATTCGCAAAGAAGTCTGGCAACAAGGCGCGTATTTCGTACGGCTGGTACCGTCAAGTGTCATAGCCACGGGCACCAGAGAACAGTCGAGCTGTCAAGCAAATTGCGCGCTCAACCTAACCTAACTGTTCCGGCTTTACAGCGATGTTTCCGTGCTTGTCCCCTCTTTACCATCCCTTTACTGCGAATAACTATGAATTATGTGGGTTCATTGAATAATATTCATAAACTAAGAACACACAATCAATCCGATTTTTGTCATGCTGCTTTATTCGCCTATCCTGTATTGAATCGATATTCTTAAAAAAAATTTCTCTAAAATTTCTCCGGAGTTATAGAGGGGAATAGATCGCAATATTCGGCTTATGCCGTATATAAGAACGCGTATTAAAAGAGCCTTGTCAGACATTAAATTTTCATGTGATCGGTGTAGGTAAAAATTCCAAAATAATTCACGCACATTTCTACAGTAGTATAGTGAATATCTGATAAAATTTTTTTAAGATTTATCTGTGCATTTTGCTCTACGCGGTGAACCTCCTTAAGAGTACCAGTAACAGTACAGTAAGATTATATCAAGAGTTTAAAGTATTAAGAGTTCCGTAAGAGTACAACAAAAGTACTCGAATAATACAGTAATATATTACTGCAATAAAAAATAAAAATAAAAATCATGAGTCGATTTATAATACCCAGGTTTGCTAAAATTACTACATTAATGCTCAGTAACTTCACTGTAAAAGTACAGTAAATTTAATGTGTACATGCTTGGTAAAATTGCGTGATCAGTGTGACATGTTTAAAATACATGCACATCAAAATTAATAGACAAATCACTTTAAATTTGCAAATCATGAGTTAATTTATAATACTCAAGCTTGCTAAAATTACTACACCAATGTTTAGTAACTTCGCTGTAAATGTACAATAAATTTACAATGCAAGTATTTTAAAATAACTTCATAAATGTGTAGTAAATTTTACAATACCATGCCCGAATATTGCTTCGTGTACATTTGTTGTAAATTTCCAACAGAAATTTTTAACAGTGTAGTACAGAATGAGTACAGTAACAGTAATAGTACCAGTACAGTAATAGTAATAGTGAAATTTTTAAATCTCGCGAGGTGCGCTTGCACCTCGCTACGCGAATGACTTTTTCATCCTCCAACGAATCAAGTACCATAAGAAAACATTATCGTACATTGGGGATAAACGATATAAGAAAGAAACGTGATTTTTTTTCAGCTGGATTGATAATCAAATTTGTCCCATCGCTACATCGGCACTACCGCCCAATAAAAACTATGCATGCACACACATTTGATTGACTCACTCGTAAGTGGTTGGACTTATGTTGACGCGAAGTGGTTCACTGGTTGATTCGAACTTGTTCGCAATTGTCACATTGTGTCCGAACAGACAGTACCTCGGCATCTTCTTGCCGACAACGCCCGCCAGCACCATACCAGTGTGAATTCCTATGCGCATCTTGGAAAAAAAAAAAAATATAGAAAGTAAATTTTACGAAATTAACGAGCATATTATCCGTCGAAACTTGTCTCATTCATCCACGTTTATCGCTTTAATTAATTTTCGCTTTCCAAGCGCAATCAACACTCAAGTCCAGACGTCGAAAGAAATCGATCCCACAGCCCGAAATTTGTAATCATGCACTCGAGATTCATCGCGGGGCTTAGAATAATCCTGGATGATTGAAGCGAATTTACGTGCGCCACTGATAAGAATAAGTGTATTTTTTTTATTTTTATGACGTAAGGAAATAGTCGAGGTGGGTGAAATTACCGGGACGAGATTTCAGTGACTTTGTAGAGTACCCCCGTATCTTTAGATCAAATATGGCTGACATAATTGTACGTAATGTGTTCAAGTCGTTGAATTTTTACATTTAATTAATTAGCTGGTTGACCCTCTTTCATCTCATCTTTCTCTCTCTCTCTCTCTCTCTCTCTCTTTCTCTCTCTGATCTCATAATATGAGAAAGTCTTCAAGTGCGATGTTCGAGTAGTGCCGCGGATTAAAAATCAAAGAATTTGGTTAAAGTACCTCGTTTTCCCTTCACGCTTGCTTGGGGTCGTTTGTATTCGAGTTGTAAAAGTGTTGTGTTGGGGGGGGGGGGGGGGGGGGGGCCACTCTCATCGCAACAAACCTGTGCCAATCTCTACTAATAATTATATCGTATAATATATTTCTTCGTGGAAATTCACTTGGTCGTTGCGGCAAGATCAAAGTGCAAACGCAGTGCCGAAACTCCGTTGAACTAATTATGAATTAATTCCAAAGGGGCGTAAGCGTTGAAAAGTCGGATACTGCCAGACGGGAGCGAGCGCTATACCCGATGGGTATTAGGGAAAGCGATTTATACAGCCAGAAGGGCATCACTGCACGACGCTTATACCCGTATTATATATGGCCGTAACGTTCAGGTCAAATTACAAAATCTTACTGCCAAAGCGGCGTATATCCACATAATGAAAGTTGGTCGCTTACGTCCGTATGGTCGTGAAAAATCGATCGGATTGAGAAATCGGTCAAATCTTTCTGCCAAAGTTGAAAAAAATAAAAAAAAATATTCGGCCGCCCCATATGTATATAATTACCACTGGATAGGCTCCTTTGGCAGTAATATTTGAACAGTTGCTCAATTCGATCGAGTCGTTGCGATCATACGGGCGTAAGCGAGTGACTTTTTATACCTGGAGATACGCCCCTATGTCAGTAAGATTTGAATCGTTGTTCAATTTGATCGCGTCGTTACGGCCATACGGGCGTAAGCGTCACTGTACTTACGCCTTTTTGGCTGTATAAATTTATTTCCCTGATACCCGCCAGGTATAGGGCTTATATCCATCGATATATATAATATCGATGGATTAATGCTCATTTTTTCTTTGATGCGATTAAATTATTTTTTGACTTTTTTTTGTAAGCCCTTGGTCGTTGAGGGTAAATTAAAAAATTTGTTAGATTTATAATTGGGGCGAGGTCATTAACGTTATTATCGATAAACCGGTCATGTTCAGCCCAATATATTCTGCGTCGTATAATCGAGATCTCAATTTATCTCTAAAGTCATCAAGTTCAGTGATTCATTCTTCAGTCAGGATTAGTAAGTTTGGAGTTTGAAAAAAAATCAGTACGAAAGCTAATCAATCTTATATTCGATGAGAATAATAACTTAAATATTTTCCAAAAATGCATAGGCTATCGTTTAAAAATAGTTTAATCCCTGGAAATCCTCGTAACGTTTTTTTTTTTTAATTTCTTCCATCTCATCCAGTCCCGCCAGTTAACTCCATCCATTACATCTTCGTTCATCTAACTATAGGTTTTACCGTGAGCCAGGGATTTTAAAGATTTAAGACTCTCACACATCCAGCGAGCTTTTTCAGTGGCTAAAAGAATCGCAAAAGTACAGTATATAACGTCTCTGCGAAATATATAAACGTGTATACATATATATATATGTAAGACGTTGAGTGCCCGTAATCTCCGACCGAAAACCGATCGTTAGACTAAACTTTTTCCTCGTCTCATCGTCTTGAAATATTACATGGCTATCCGCGGAGAAGCTTCCGAACTCGTCACTGATGACTTCGACCGCGTCTTTGCCCTCTTTCCATGGATTTCAATCCATGGAATTTAAAAAGTTTTAATGGATTTTAAAATCATTATTGCTCGCCCGGTGACACTAACGAGTGTGATAAACAATCGATCGGCAGTCGGTTGGATTCTTTATTCCTGGTGGAATAACGTGGTACTACGTGGTAATCAGTGAGCCGGGTAAAGTTTTTGTTTGTTTGTGTGTTTTTAATGCCGCATAGTTTGTGAGAATCGGTGATACGCTGACGCACACAGTCCTGGGGATTATCGGGAATCAACGGAGCGCGAAGACAATTCGCGTGGATTTTATTCGTCGTGATTCTCGAATTTCGATTACCAAAGCCGGTTTCACGCTCTCTGTCCCTCTTGTTTTTTTCCCCCCTCTACTTTGATTTTTATATTAACCGGATTTACTCTCGGGGGATCCACTCCCATAGCGACGATTGTGTCTGTGTCTATGTTTACATTATTATTTTTTTAATTTTTATAAGGCCAACATTTCATACCATTTTCCCGATCATATCTCCCCCAATCTCTCGCTCTCATTCTGAGAAATAAATTCATCCCTTATTATCGCGCCCTCTCTCTCTTTCTCTCTCTCTCTCTCTCTCTCTCTCTCTCTCTCTCTCTCTCTTACCTTTATGGGCTTGCCCTCGTGGGTGAGATGCTGCGAACACGTCTCTATCATCATCAGACCCATCCAAGCTATTTGCTGAGCGTGGGTGTTTGTGTTTCTGTGAAGACCACAAGCTACGCAGTATGCATCCCCTATCGTCTCAACCTGCATCGTTGAAACAGAGAGGGGAGATACGAATGCTAATTAGATCGAGTGTCGTTAAGAAAATGTATAATTGCCTTTCGGGAGGTGCAAATTTTTTTCGTTTTTGTTTTTGTAGAAAATATAACTAAGGATGGTTAGATTTTATTCAGTTGACCGCACCAATTCAATCGTGTATGGGGAAGATACTTGGGCACTTTAGACTTTTTAATCATCTTTTTTTTGCCTCCGAATGAAAAATTAATTTACCTCGCATGCAGATATGAGACAGGTCTAAATAAAAAAAAAAAAAAAATTGACAAACTGTCCGGGCAAATGCGTTTTTTTTTCACTGTTGCAAAGGCTAAAAATTTGAGAGCAGCGTCTCTTTTTTCGTTTTTATCTTCAAGTATTTTGGTTTTTAGAGATTTTTAAAAGAAGAAAAATTCTTTTTAAATCTATCATTCGTACAGATCATGCACATTTTCCATTTCTACAAATGCCATACGGTATTCCTACCTTGTAAATGTCCAGTTGCCCGCAGAATTGATCGAAACGTTCGTACAAATTTTGCAGCATGTTAATGACCATCATGGGTGTTGCGGTCGAGCATATAGCAGTGAAACCGACGATATCGCTGAAAAGCATTGTCACGTCGGGGTAGGTTTTCGCCTCGATCGTCTCGCCTATCGGTGACAATCGTAGGATCGTATTAATTTTTATTTACTGAGATAATCGAATTTTCTAATTGTTTTTTTAATTAACATTGGGCATGAGGGATAATAATTTCAAGTATAGAGCACCGGACGTGTTATCGGTAAATTTCAGAAAAGCAATCTTCGCCTATGAAAAAAAAAAAAAAAAAATCTAACTGGATCGACAAGAACAAAATTAGAATTTTAATTTTCGTTGGTACACGCAACCTGAATTATTCTTAAATAGGTAATTTTTCAATAACCGTATTGATATAATTAACTTTAGAGTCAGGTAGCGCGTGGAATATGCAAATTTTTCATTTCAAGTGGCAGAATTAGTTGAAAGTGAAATTTCGATAGTCCGCGAAAACTAATTGTATATAAACAATAGAGAACTTGCATGTAAACGATTTTCTACTTTTTTTTAAAATTATTCTGTCATATTTAAATATTTTCTCAAGCCAATAAACATTGCATCAAAGTCAATTATTATATCTTAAGGTGTAAAAATTGTAAGAAATTCACGCGCTCTGCCGGCCGAGTGACGTCACAACACCTCTCGGTACTAGGATGGGGTCATGCCCGTTTTTTTCACCTATAGGATTATCTTCAGGATATAATTACCCGCCAGTTAACCCATGTTAAAAGGATAGGATATCCGTCGGATAACTTTATACGTCGGTGAAGAAATTCGCGAAAGTAAATCATTAGTGCACGAGTGTGCGTAATACACATTGCAGCGTATGCTGTAACTTAAAAAAAAAAAATCAATCACGGATACGTCAAAGCGATGTCTGCAAATTTGCCAAGAACAGATTTAGAGATTTTTCTGACGCAAATAAACTTTTTCCGGTGTTGATACAGTTGTGTTTTTGCAACATGGTACAAAATAATATTTGTAAACTTTCTTCGATTGTTCAGGTACATTAGTCATGTTTTGTCCCTATTTGCAGACTACATATTTACGAATTTACGAATTTACAAAGATTTTTTTGGGTTAGGAATGATTAGCTGCTTCAATTTCTTAATTTTGCCGCTAGAGGCGCTGCTGCGCTGGGGTGTTGTGACGTCACTGCCACGTGAATATACGTTTGAAATGCGACTTAATTTTCAAGCTGGTACAATTAATTAAATAATGATGACTGACTGAAAAAACCCACGCGAATGATGTTTTTCGAATAATTATCTTTTAAATAATTTAAAAGTTAAAAATAATGCAAGTTCTCTATTGTCCGTTGGCTCTGGATGTATACGACAACGTGGGAATAGCGAGGATAATGGGCACGGTAGAATATCATTCGCGTTTTCAGCTTTAATTGAATGCCCCGTTGAGTGGCCTTTGCAAAGACAGACGGAGACGAGGAGTTTGAAGACCCCTGAATTGTTAATCTTTCGCGCGGCTTAACCAAAGACTCGAGAATTTCTCGTGGAACAGAGAAAATTTGAAAATAATTTCATGTTTATTATAAATTTATATTCTTTGTGAGTTGAGAATTTGTTTTTTCCACATCATGCGAAACATCAATTAGAATTTTTGAAGTACAAAATTCCGATGCCCGCTTTTGTGGAATTTTGCTCAGTCACAGAGCAAGCATATGTGACAAAAAAAAAAAAAAAATTGCGACATTATTGTGGCCACGTGCTCAAAATAGCGTGTGAAGGTCAAAGATGACTCTTAAAAAAAATTTTCAATTAAAATTTTCTTAATTCGAATTTTTAAAAAATTCTCCGTTATTGCATTTTTCGTATTGTCGAAATAAAAAGTTAAAAAATAACAAAACACCGAGCGTTAATATGCATTCTTAACAGGAATATAATTAGAAATTGTTCATACCTAGCCACAAGCGCTTCGCGATGTCGGGTGGAAATATCAGATGAAGCAGACTGACGTTTTTTTCTCTCTCGGCATCAACAGCACGATTGGCCTCCTCGATTGAGCTTTTCAATTTATCCATGCGTCGTCTCAAGCCGTCCTATGCAATATAAAACGAAGCGAAACTTCTATAAGAAAATGCACATCACTTAAAGGGCGTTCTACGTTAAATCGAACATCAAATTTTTCGAACAATCGACTGTGCAATTATCAAAAAGATTTTCCAATCAAGCCCCCAATGATTTTGCTAAAATTCATATACGGCAAATTGTTTCTAGGAAAAATATTTTTCGATTATTTCCCGGAACAATCGTGTGTCTATTTTAGAAAAGAAGATCTGGAAAAAAATAAGAGACATTTTTGTTTAATTCATATTTGAGTCATTCCAAATTTTTCAAAGTAACTTTGTGTGCGTCAAGAAAGCAGTACAACGATTTTTAGATTTTTTTTTTTAATCGACAGGGTCAATGAAAGTGTCGAATTGACACTGTTGGACTTTGTGAATTTTTTGTAATTTTTACACTAAATCTTCTGCATTGAAAAACAATATTTTTCTCCGTTGATCCAGCCCACGTTTTTCATTCGACGAGGTCAATATCCTTAATGCCAGTCATTGCGAAAAGATACGACAGTTCATAATAATCATTTATTGGAAAAATTATTCTTTTTTTTTCATGCTATCCTAAAAAAATAACGAGGACAAGTCACTTTGTTTTGGAACGTGATGTATATACGTATAGTCCACAGTATACTCGTTTGAACGCAATTTCGCATGCCATGGATACACCAGAAAATCAATTCTTTCAGTCATTTCCCATCGACACTCAGACACAGCGAATCGAGAAACAATGAAAAGAAAGTTCCGAAAAAACGGAAATTCATTCAGTTCAAGATATTTGAAATCGTCGAATGAAATTGGCACGAACGTAATGATAATTGAAAAAGTCAAGATTACCTGAGCTCGCGCTTGCTCACCAACCAGAATCACATCTCTGGTGGCGTCGTGAAGTGGAATATCGGATATGAAGAGTCCCCTGCCGGTCAGTCCCTCGAGACCATTGAGAAATGGTGAACTTACGAACAGAATGGAATCCGATTCTGGACAATGGACCATCTGGCCCTTGAGTTCCAGGCCCTGTATATAAGAAACGAATTTCAGTCATATGTACATACAATTGGGACAACAGTGAGAGGACAAGAATACTTTTCGTCAAAATAAATTTAAAAAAATGGCGTTGGGCCATCAACGAATAAAAGTGTTCATGGTCATACACAGGACGATCAAAGGTGTGAGAACGTTTTAAGGTGTCACAGGATCGTCTCTGTCGATTGTGCATTACCTCAGCTGGAAATTTATCAGAATCCTTGGGCTTCTGCAGGGCAAGTACGAATGGTGTGTTCGCTCGTTTCAAAATCTCATGAAAGGTCAGATTAACGCCACGCGGTCGTGTAAAAATGAAATACGTCGATATCTCGCGACCCAGCCTGTTGAGATATTGCCCGAATATTCGCATGAAACCGACGCCAAGCTGCACGAGCTCAAGCTGTCGATCGACGACAAAGTGCCAGGGAAATGCCTTGCAAAAGCTTGCAACTCCCATACGAAGATCGGCAGCCTCGAGCGATAGCGGACGGTGTTGCACCGTCAACTCTTCGTAATCGTCATCGGCTGGATCTTTCGGCATCAATTGCTGATCGTAACGTTCGGGCGTTATACGATATCTGCGAAATGACAAAGGACATTCGATCGTCACGATGAAAAAACTAAATTTTTTTTCCAAGCGTTCAATGTTCAATGCAATGTGGAAAAATTGGAGAGCTCTGGAGAATTTGTACATTCTCACGACGATCGACTTCATGAGCTATCGTAATTTTGTCATTTTTGTGAAATTTTTATGAACGTCCTTTACTGCCTCATTTCCCAGCGAATAATAGTCAAAACAACTGTTTCGTGCGATATATCGTCGAACAAGAAAGTCCCAACATTCTACGAGCCATGACCATGTGTGTTGTGTGGGCGTTTACGATAAATAAATTGGATAGAATTCACTGAACAATGCAAATTGAGTCTCGGATATATTGCAGCTACATTTTACGTTCATGTCTTTTTTCTCCGGTTTTCTCGAGCTAAATTCTCTGGGCGCACCCTTGCCTCCTCCCTCCGCCGCCCCAGTAAACGAATATCTCCGGGAAAGCTAACGCGATTCAAGTACAACTGGTTCGAACGGAACTATATATAGCGATTGGTATATATATATATATATATATATATATATATCCTGGAATGAATTCCGCGTTGAATTTAAATCGATGTAACACGTTCGGTGATTGAAGAGTTTCTTCCTATTTCTATTATTCGGGAAGGCAATGCTAAACGCAATTATAGAGAAACCTCTTGTTGAGTTCCTTCTCGAAAGACTATTTCGCTCTACGTTTCAAACTGCAATGAAGTTAAGAATCGAAAAAGAATTTTTTTTTAAATTCTTTTCCAAGGCCTCTATTTCGTGTATAGAAGTACTATTTAAAGTCGATCGCTACTATGGTATCCAACTATTATCAGCTCGAAATTATGAATAGAAAAATAAAAGTCCGAAATTTTGATACTAAACGGCAATGCGTGTAGATTTGCCGGAGTCAGAAATCGAAAAAAATATTTTTTTCCCCAAAAATCCTATCTTTTGGCTTCTAATTAGCATATAACTGTATGTGCGATTCAGCATAATCTACGTATTCCCAGCTCGAAATAATCGAAAGAAAAAATAAATCGAAAAATGTTTGGCCAAAAAGTAAAAGAGTGATATAGGCTTGTCACAGTCAGGAATTTGATTTTTCCTGTCAAATTTTGTTATTCCAGGCCTCCTATTTCGAATGGATCTGCTAAAAATTCCATGATAATAACTCGGATCCGTTAATCGCCAGCTCAAAATAATGGAATAAATGAAAAATCGAAAAATTTGGAACTAAAAGGCACGGGAAGGAAAGGAAGGCTAGGACTTAATATTGAATATAAAATTTTCAATCTCGATCGTAATTTTTCAATTCTCGATCGTAACTTGAATCCGTCTATTGTCAGTAGCCAAAACGAATGTGAAAAACAAAAATCCGATATCTTAAGCGTAAAAGTCGAGGGTCAGAGGTCGATTTTTTTTTTCATTTGCCGTAGCTGAAATTTTTTATACAAGCTAATTTTAATATCTATATATTTATTTGCGTAGAATAATAATGTGTAGAATCCAAACCTGCTCGATTTCTATGAAATATACGGAAGATAATTTTTCTCCTTTGCCTGCTCAAAGGCAGAGTAGACGAATGAAAATTACGAAAAAAATTAAATTTGTACTCACCTGAAGAATTTCGTATTATATGGATCAGGCAGTATGTACACGTCGGCCTTGTCGTTATAAAATTGACTGGCAATTGCCTTTAGACTGCCGACTAGAAGATAGGCGATGGACGGGTGGTCAGTCGTAAAGTGCAGCTCCAGTGCTTCCGGTGTTGCGATGCAAACGAATTCAGCCTCGTTCTCCGAGCCCGACTGATGCTGTACCACATCGTTAACACCGTCGAGGGTCGTTAGAAATGCAGTCAGGTCATTTCCGAGACAGCGAAAAGCTCGCTCGAGAATTCCGACGCAAGCCGTGGAAATCAATTCCTGTCCCAAATTATCGAGAAACGCGTTAACGTCGATGTCTGAAAAATAAAAAATTACTCTTGAATGATCGTCCCGACCGCGACCATCGAAATATGTCATTTAACTATCGACACGTTCGTTGTTTAATTAAATTTGATTTTTTTCTTCTTATTCACTTCCTCATGTGAAGGAAGCTTTTTGATGATGACATTTTTTTTTCTTTTCGAATTTTCGACTCTTTTATGTTAATAATCAGCCAAAAATTTCCGGAAATCTGTTTTGCTCATTCAACATCCACACGAAGATACCCTGAAATTAAAAGATGGGACTTACATATTTACAAATTTTTTCCATTTGAGCTAATCTTGAGAATCAAAAAGAATTTTAATTTAAATTATTATTACACCACGATGCGTGAATAAATATTTATGAAAAAAATTTCTGGGCTTTCAGGCTTGTAACGAGAATATAAAAAATGGTGGACCAAGAATGTCAGTGGGTAAGGGAGACCTGAATCGCAAGACCTGGATCGATTTTGGGTGGAATTCCTGACATATATATTATTCATTCTCTATGTGGGGTGCGTAAAAGTCTGACAAGACTTTCATTTTCATCCGTCTATATGCTCAACCGCATTAATGAATAGCGGCTTATGTATACACGTTTATCATTATTCTCTGGGTACATCCCTTCGTTGAGGATCATTGATCATACGTTTCAAAAGCCCCGAGTGACTGCTCATGCGAATTAGCAGCATGTAGTAGTTACTGCGGTAGAACCACCCCTGGTTGTGGTAATAACTCTCTCTCTCTCTCTCTCTCGCTCTTTCTCTCTCTTTCTCTTTTTCGCTCTTTCTCTCCCTCTTTTCCTCTCTGACATGGAAAATTAAGTTATATCCCAGTTACACGTACCCGGGCTTTCACAGCTGCGATATACCCTCCAAGAGCTCACAGCAACCTTCGTACCGTCAACCATAATAAATAAATACATTCATTTCCAAAGTCCCTTAATTACGTCCAATTTTTTTGTAACTCCGTGAATCGAGATTGAATAGCCCTGTCGTATCGTTCAATTTGCAATCTCCAATTTTCCATGATAACTGATGCAGAACAAATTATAAAAATCTTCGTCCCTCAATCGAAAATTTTCGATCACAGAAAAAAATAATATAAAATAATTGAGTTACGATTTCGTACACGATTAGACCAAGGGGCAAGGATATTTGGTATTTAATTACATCGAAATTGATCAATTGATTTAGATTTTATGACATTTTGATGTAAAAAAAAAATAACTTTTATTGCTATCAGGAGGTTCTTCTATAATCACAAGCATGGCAAAGCGTTTTCAAATTTATATAACTTTTTGGACTACTGTATATCCCCTCGTAATTTGAGATAAGCTTGCCGAAAATATAAGAAAGAAATATCCCTCGGAAATACCTCGTTTTAATAGTAGAGTTATGAATTATAAAGTTTCTAATGAGCGAAGGAAATACTAAGGTAGCTGAAAGTATAATGAAGAAATTTTAAGATATTCATTTTTTATGTAAATGATTACATTAAAATTAACTTGAATTTCAAATTTACATGTAAATTGACATCCCGCATTTTCGTCTCTCCGCGCTGAGAGTACACGAAACGATGTACAAGATACGGAAACCTTTGTGAAATATTTTTTCACGTGAAAAATTTCACTCACATTCGCGTCATGAGATTTCGCTGAAGCGACCGATCTCGTCGTGTCGTCGAGTCCGAGGAATATTCCCGAGAGATACTCGAGCGAATAAATTTTTGCCACACTCGCCAAATACGGAGAGTCTCGTTCGCGAGAGGCGATAAACTCATCAACCGTAGAGTTATCTGGAGAGCTGGGGGAAACAAGTCTTGCGAGAAAGATCTCGGGTTTATCTAACTGGCTTTCAACATGGCTGGTCCTGGCAGTGGGAGAAAAAAATACTCTCCTCGACGTACGTGGCATGAGGTAGATAGAATTCATATATACTTTTTATCCGATTTTCGGTGAATCGGGGCTTTCACCCTGATAACCAGAGCAAAAAAAGATCAAGAGAGAGAGAGAGAGAGAGAGAGAGAGAGAGAGAGAGAGAGAGAGAGAGAGTGAATGAGAAAGGATTACGATGTAAAAAATTTCTTTCTCGGTTATATCGAGCGTAATAATGGAGTAGGAAATTTTAATTCGGTTACCTGCGTCTTGATACGTGCGCACGAGGATCCCGAATCTCTCGGACATCAACGAAAATTCACACGAGTGTTTTTAAAACTTAACCCATTTAATAATAATTCAGTGCATTGCGGTGAAAGCACCGAAAAAAATGTTGAAAGATGCCCGTGAAAACGAGAAAAAATACGAGAGGATCCGTTTGAGCTAGGGTAGCAAAAAGGAGGGTTGTAAATCATTGAACCTCGTTTTTTCGTTCCCTAGAATTGCCATTATGCGTGTATAGCGTGTGCGAGTGATACAGGGTTGAACGTAGCCGCAGAGCCGAAATTATTTGAGCAGAAACGACAATCGTTGGAGGTCGTTCCGGAAGCTTTGCGATCGTTCATTCTCGTTGAGAGACGACAGTTTGGATAACGGTTGTAAATGGCACATGCGATCAAAGCATGCACAGTGACCGTGCAGTATGTTCGCAGCCAAAAAGGCCGTAAACCGCGCGCGATTTGACGCTACAAAGAGAGTCGAGCGAGGATCTTTCCATTACGTACATAGTCGGTATATCCGTATACTTAAGGTACTGATCTTTAAAAATATTACCATTCAGATCGAATTTTTCCACAATGTATATGACCCCTTTATTTACCTTCCTAAGAAACTTGATTACGATTTACCGTACCGTTTTTGAGAAAAAAAAAATCGGAAAGTTGATGTGTTTCGTAGGCATTACGGTTATGAAGAATTTCCGATCATTTTGCCGTATGAGGCAATACTTATTAAGAGGCAATACCTGTATATTCTGTAAAAATTTCAGAATTTTTGCCACTTAGAAATTTTTTTTTTCCATTGGTGCCGGTGGTATAGGAATCGAACCCAGATCTGCTCCGTGTGAGTAAGGCACGTTACCACCGCACTACTACTCCCTTCTTTTTGACAATATATTTTTCAGAATATTGATAACGAAAGAGAACCCGCTCACCCGTGAGAGGCGGAACATTGTATCGTATATGCATGCCCTGCTCACCGGGGCACCGTCGCCAAACCGATCCCCCGGCTGAAAAACGGCACACAACGACCTCTTTATACACTTTTCTTAATGAAAACTGTCACCCAGTCTCGAAAAACCGGATTTGCAAAGCTATATAGTCGTGATGCATCTAAAGTTTCGTATTTTTTTAGCGATCAACATTTTTCAGTAGTACGAGTCAGCGAGTTGTCGGCCGAGTCATACAGCGTCGTAGAATGAGTAAAGAACGTTTGCGGGTACGATTTATCAATAAACTTGACATAGTACAAGAGTAAGCTTTAGTGACGCCCATACTATTTATTCAATCGTTACTAATTGTTAGATCGAAATAGAAGTTATAGAATTTTCACCATTGGAATAATTTCAAGTGGGACGTTCCGGTGGGTTCTTCAACGAATTCGACTGACGATGAAGAGAGAAATTTAAATTGATTGATTAATAACTTTAATATGTCCTAGAAAGCTATGAGGAAAAACAGGAAATAATACATGATAGAAGCGTAATATTCACACTTAAACAATAGAAGTCAGATTATTACGAGTAACCGCAAACTATGGAAAAAAAAGAATAATGAAAATAACGATGTGAGTGCAATAAAAATATTACTAAATTTGATCGTTTATAACGTATTAGCTTAGTATATTAAGATTCGAATGGATAATAGATAGCCAAGCACTCGAAATAGTAAAGAAATAAATCGATTAGTACTGGAATAAAACTGAGGACAATAGATTAGAGAGTGTCATGATGAGAAGCGAGCCCTGGGATGAACAACAAACTCCGGTCTCGGGGACAACTGACGGCCGAATTTTAGACAAGCTGAGACTTTAATGAGATGAGTAATCTAGTCTAGTTTTAAAGACAGACAGATGAGTGGGAGTGAATGCCATACATAAGTTGCAGATAAGCGAAAATACTTGTGAAAAGTGCAAAAATAACTGACTAGTTTGGACTATGCGAAAGCCTTAGTATAACGTTCTTAATGTCTGGGTAATGCTCGGTAAAGATGAGATGGAGCGATCGTATATGCAAAATACGGTATACTGTGATTCCTAGGAAATATAGACGTCGAGTATTAACCGATAGCTAACGCAAACGATGGTGATAAAGGCCAGAGGACCAGAGAGAGAAAGAGAGAGAGAGAGAGAGAGAGGGAGAGTGAAAGAGAGAGAGAGAGAGAGAGAGAGAGAGAGAGAGAGAGAGAGAGAGAGAGAGAGAGAGAGAGAAAGAGAGAGGCAATTAGTTTCTCAACAGTACAAGCTAGCGCGAGCTCAGACGAGAATTCAGGTGGAAAAGAAAATTACAGAGAAAGCGAGGTGCGAGTTTACCGAAAAATGGCATAGTATTCGAGAAACGTAGAACTAAGGTGTGAGTACTTCGGTGCACTTTGAGCGCTATACATACACCATAATATTATATTTATATACAGTACGTATATAGAGCTCGGTAGACAATGGAAAACCTCACATTTTCGTCTTTTCTCCGGTATTATAATATCGACAAACCGATGTTATAAGCCTGACTTGTCTCTGGTACCAAGAATCCATCGTGTTCTCTTTTACAGTGACACGTATGTATATTACTGTGTGTATGTTTATTTGTTTGTGTGTGCAGCACAAAACTGCGAGTAAATTCCAACGAAATGCCCTGCTCTAAATATAGTTGAACTCCACGCTGCCGGAGACACGGAGTCTCCAGTTTCTTTTGCTTGCGAGGCACGTTTTGCGTCAACATCTTTCCAGCAGGGTTGACATCCACTTCACTTAATTGGTCCGTGATTCATGGTTACGTAAATCTTTGATTCAGAATCCACAACTTGAGACTTCTTCATTTCAAGGTGAACTGGACTCGTTTATTTTGAAATTTGGGGAGAGTAATTAAATTCATTTGAGCAGATAATAATGATTAATTAGCGATAAAAGTTGATATTTCGTACGCGCGCAACTGCGAATCAAATTTTTCGTGAAAACTTCGGATTTATAATTGATAATGCTTCTCGAAAAGTATATTTGCTTCAGTGAAGATAACTTTTTACAATGAAAAAGTTGGTACTTTTTTAGTATAAAAAACATTAGACTAAAAAAATATGTTCCCAACTGATAAGAGGCTGAAAAAATATCACGAGTAGGGTAACTGGCAAAATTCTTGGGTTCCTCCACGATCTATGGCGTGTCCATTTAACATCGAATAAAAATTAAATAAGTCAAAAAGACTCTCCGCGCTTTTTCATCATCGTGGCTGTCACTTTCGCAATATTGCCGTTGACTACGTGACCACGCGTTTCATATACGAAATTTTGATTATACTCGTACTATTTTACACATAATCCAAAGTATCCAAGCAGACTTTCAATAATTCAGGCAAATCAATGAAATACGTCGGAAAAAAGGATAAAGGGGGAAGCAATTAAATTGTCATCAGAGGGGTCAAGTTCAGAACAATTTACATGCTTATATCCCATCATAAATTCCAAGCGAAATTAACAAGCATACGAACAGTATAGTCACGTCCGGACTATAGCGAGTAAGAATAATTTATGGGCTTATTGCTACGTAGAAACGATATTTTCCAAGTTGACTTTGCACAAATAACTAGAGTATATTCGAGGAGAACTATTGTCTGTGTTGGAGTTTCGTAGTCGAGAAGAAAAAAGAAAAAAAGCCATTGAGCAAACAAGCTTAACCTATTTTCAATGACTACGCAAATGATAATTATCTTCATTCGTTGGCATACAACCAGCATTGTTAATAGAGGCCACTTCATGACAAAAAACATTTTTACAGTGATTTTTTATGCTTTTGTTTTTTGGTTCCTTATTAGTGGCACCAAGTCGGTGGCTTATTAGATTTAATTACATGTAATTGAACTTAATGATGACCACGAGTATTTATTTTGGGTTGTCTCTGACTCAGTAGAAACTCAAATAAAAACTATATTTGATGTATCGCATTTTGTGTATGTATATGATTGTTTCATGAGAGCCACTCCGTTTCGTAGCAGCAGAAAGTGCCAGGTATAAGAAGCAGAGGAAGATGCATGCAGGCCTATGCCTCAAAGCATTGAGATTCAAAGTTGTAGCAAACTTTTGCTCAAGAGGCTCTTTCGCTCTCCTTCCTGCGGGAACTCTCCTTCTGCTATCTCTATATAGGCATTCAAGGCCCAAACAAACAAGAATATGCTTTGGTGATAATATAGAAGGCTCTTTGAGAGATTTAACTACCAAGTGGGTAGACGTCTGCGTCTGTCTACAAACGGAGCATTCTACTTCAGCGACTCGGAAATTTTTATGGACCGAAAATTTATATGAAAAATCAAGTTATTTGAGCACAACGATTTCGCCAATTTTCAAGCCAATCCTGATGTCAAGGAATAATCGTATTTAAAAAAAAGACTTTTTTTTAAACAGTTGTATCTTCGTAGAGGTTTTTTTTTCGTTTCTATTCGACGGATCAGCTTTGCAAGAGGATGAGAGTACTCGAATACACACGAATACACGCGTATGGATATTCATAAAACGAGAAACTATTTTACATTCACGAGTACGCGAAATCCTCTTTTGGACTTTGAAAAACGTCGCAAAAAAACGCTGACTTCTCTCAGAAGTAGGCGATGCCGTTCACGTTTCAAGAAAATGCCGGTCACGTTTCAAGAAAATGCCCTTTCGAGTAATCCCTCACTCTCCGTTGCTATGAATCATCATAATATGGTCTCTTTGCAGCACGAGGGGAGAGAAGAAAAGCTCCGTTTATAATTGCGCATGTTCGCTCTTTTTGGGTAAGAATAATTTCGTATCCAAGCACGTGCGGTCATAATTTTTTTTTTTATGTAAACTCGAAAGTATCGTCAAAAAGACTACAGCACAGATTAGTATACGTGACCTAGTTCGTACTTGCAAGATGGTGGGATTTCTCACTAAATACAACAACGGAATCGTATGATATATTTTACGGACGAGAAATCTTAAATTGGATTCTAGATTATTGCTTCCACAGCGAGGAAGCTTTTCTTAGATGAATTGAAAACACAAAATTTTCGTGTTTACTTTTTCTTGTCCAGAGTAATTAAAATAATGCAATAATTTAGTCATATGAGAAATGTGATAAAAATTAAATTCTATATCATGAAATATTTTCGAAAATTTATTGATTAATTCCGACTCTCATTCTGGACTCGATAACTTCGAGTCATATGACCAATATGTATTGTGAAATTTTCATTCATCGTCAAAACGAAACGCTATTCGCTATGTTTATTAAATGAAAATTCCTTGCATTGGTGAGGATTAAAATTTTTTCCATTTATTAAAGTTTTAGAGTGCTCTCGTTGCTTTTACACATGAAAACGTTAAGTTGAAGTTGAAATTTTTTTTTTTCTATTAATGAATATAGGAAATATATAATAAATATATGTCACCAAGGGACGTGTCCTGAGTCCTCAATATATTGAAGCAATGAAAAATTGAAAATGTAAAAAAATGTAACGAGAATCCTACCGAAGCTTTTGCAGAAATATATACAACTGCAGCATTAAACCACCCTGTGTAAGTACTCCTTTGCAATGAAATTACGTTCTATATTTCTCTGGCAATCCGAGATAGATACCCCGAGACTCACGACCCTATAGTGCTTTACGACAATTCGTATGTATATATACATCGCTTGTAAGTACCCGTGGAGAAATGAGAGCTTTACTTTTCTCTCCTTCTTCGTTTCAGCACTGGATCTTTTTTTTTTTATTTTTTATTCTTCCGCCTCGTGACTTTGCAGCTCTTCTATATTTTCTTCGTTCTTGCCACGTGTTTCTCAAAATAACGTCTGAGAATCCATCACGGTCACGAGAACATCGGAGAATCACGCGAACCATTGAAACTCGGCTTCGAAAAGGAAAAAATTCGAAACCCGCAAACTCATCGTCCAATATTCGTATTAATTAGGGTTGTTAACGTAACGAACAAAATATAAATGGTCAATTCGATAAAAGCGAAGCTATATGCATTTCCGTGATAGTCGATCGATCGATCAACGTCCAAATTCAAGACGAATTCTGCGGTGACAGTCAGTGAAATGTGTGGATATTTAAGACCGAAGAATACGACCGAAGAAATACGAGAGAAAAACTAGGGTAAAAGTAATACTATAAAAATGCGGAGATAAGAGAAAAGAGGAAAAGCTTAAGGTATATAATATATATATATATACTATATGTAAACAGTGAAACCGGGGGTCTTAGAATTGTTAGTAGAAGCAAACGAAACGTGAGTATACGTATAACCGGGCATAATATCTGGATGACCCACAAGAGAATAACCAGTCTTGTGATAAATACGACGATGACGAAGAAGACTAAAGATTTTTGCGACTCGATAGCGATGCTTTTTTTTTATCAAATAATAAGAGCTCAAGAAAGCGTGTCTTTTCATGTGTCGAAGCGTATATTTACTTATTTTGTTTCCTCATCGAGAAAGCTTTGTATTGGCAAATAGTTTTTTTTAGTCGTGATCAAAATGTGCCAAAACATTGAGAAATCACATTTAGGAACAATATCCGGTTACCACGATGCAAAATTCAATCGTCTGTAACTCGATAACCAACTAAACTACAGCGCTGAAATTTCGCAGTCGAGTAAAGCATGATAATCTCTTTATTGACTGTAATTTTTATACAAATTCATCCAATGACAAATGATCCAATGACAGGTTTTATGTTATTTTCTATTTTTCAGAAAATGGTCGTGCTCGCTCTAACTTCCGCAGATATTGCGATATCGTTTCAATTTTTTTTTTATGTAAACAGATTATCATTAAAAGACGGTAGGTATTGAATTTGGTGCCAATGAATGGAGGCGTTCAGCTTTCATGAAACTTTCGGTTTTTTTTTTAAATGGGTGCAAACGCTTCAACTCCTCCAAATTTTGAGATATCGTGCTAATTTTTTTTTTCATTATTCAAATCATGCTTCAATTTGAATTTTGTAAAAATTGATGAAGAAGTTCATATATTATGAAACTTTGGATTTTTCGAAAAAAAAATATGTAACAATTCTGCATTTCCCACATTTTCAGATGTCCGGCTGAAGATTTTCACGCAAACAGAATAAACGTGGATACGTTAAATACATAATTAATAGAAAAATTTTCAATTGATACTTGCACATCGGTTCCTCTTAATTATACAAATTTTATAAAGCTTTTTTTCTATCTCGCTCATGAAGATTCCTCTACGAGGAAATAAATCTGAAAATCTCACTTGCTTATAGAGGGAGCTTTATGAGTGAGACAAAATAACAAGCTTTATAAAATTTCGAAAATTACGAAGAACTTATGTGCAAGTTTCAATTTGATACTTTTTTTTTAATACGACTAGTATGAAAATTTTAGAGCAAAGTGTACTTTGCTATGCTTGAAAATAATGCGATTATTATTTTTCAGAAAGACAAAGTCATCGGTTTTTTTTTTACTGCGTGCCAATCATCCCTCCTTTACGATCACGAAGTATTTCAGTCATTTCAAGTTCCGTGTTTTCCCATAGCACACTTATGAAAAGCTCTCCTGAAGTGTTTGTCTCATTCAGACAACTCAATGCCACAAATATCCGAGTCCTCTCTTGTGAGCAGTTAGGAGAATTCCACCATTGAAACTAACTCCCCAGACCCATTTGTGGTGACCTAAAGCGACATGTATATACTATATATGTATCTCGTTGCGTAGGAACGTGTAAGCAGGCTCTCTGTATGTTGCGGGAGTAGGTTAAGGCAGAATACAGCTGTGAAATTGGTGTAAGGACAACTTTCCACCGCTTCGAATACTTGAATCCCTAACGGATTAATTTGCACAAATATACGAATATTTCTAGGGCGAATGCACCAGTGTAAATGTGGACTTGGGAAACGTCACACCGATCTATGGACACCGGTATTAAAATGAGTATACGCAAGCACATTTTCAACTCTGACAGTTATATCACTCTATCGATATAACAACTGAAGCGTAATAAAGCTGGACCGCAAGGTTATTACTGCAACTGCAGAATGTAGGCATCTCGGGACAATTATGCCCAACGATATGAATATTCAAGACGACAACTCTATAACGAATGAAAACTATACCGGAGAACATCGCTCTGGAACACAAACTGTATGCTGATAATTGTATTTCAAGCGTCGAAGAGATGTCGTTCGGTACGATTGTTCATTCGAAAAGTTGTTTCCGTAATTCACTATTCACACAGAGTTGTCGTTTTACATTTTTCGTAAATATATATGCTTATAGAGATAAGATTTTTGTTAGCCTATGAATCTGAGGTTAAAGTAATGGTTTATGGAGAACAAAGGGTAAACTGTAATATTCAGCTCGGTAGGTCTTACCGCAATCGTAGTTGAGAGTCTCGTAAACGTCCTCCAGTAGATTGTAGTTCTCCTCGTTTTCGAGGTTGCCGAGAAGCTCTTCCCTGCAACAAACGTTACATATACTATATGGAGACATGTAACTGATGTCTACGCAGAGATAAATGTGGAGTTTTGATATTCAAGTCTATAGGGATGAATGCAACCTTCTCCGCTATGAGTTACAGAGCACAGGGGATACTGGAACGAGTGAGAGCCTCGTTTATTCATCATAATCTCTTCCTTTG
This sequence comes from Rhorus exstirpatorius, assembly GCA_963564615.1. NCBI lineage: Eukaryota > Metazoa > Arthropoda > Insecta > Hymenoptera > Ichneumonidae > Rhorus > Rhorus exstirpatorius. The sequence goes on from OY751313.1 coordinate 46,024,168, forward strand.
CATTATTGTGTACGCACGTTGGGCGTGGAGCGAAAGCCAAGGGCGTTATGCAAAGATCTTCGTGATTCCCGTCTGACTTATCACTGGCTTTACTACTTGAAGTGATCGTGGACGTTCGGTAGTAGATACAGACGGGCTGGTGAAGAACTTACGATAACGGAAAATAATGAAAAATAAATTTGAGACTAAAGTAATCGTTGATAATAATCGTCTGAATTAAGCTTGAAAGTTTTGAATGTTGTTTAAATAATTGAAAACTATTTCGAAAATTTCAACAAAACTCTATATCTATGGAAACCGGATGAGGTAAATAAAGATGTTGGTCTCTGGGAATAGTTTATCGTGTGCAATAAATATTAATATTTTTGCAAGTTCTCATCATTGCATTTGCAACAAAACTGATTTTGAACCAAATTTCATTTGATTGTTGATCGATCGAAAGAGCCGAATTACACACTCTCAAAATATATATAAAAAAAAAAAAAATCACATGCGCACGTGCATTGAATACGTTTATTGCAAACGAGCGGCACGAGGGACGGGGTGATAGAAGTTTGCCGACATAGCAACCGAGAAACTCATCATTGGAATGACTCAAATTGTTATCGCAAGAAGTGGAAAAAACTCTGCAACGCTCCTTTCTCCTCCCCGCCCCTTGCTCCGCCGTCCCGTGGCCTCAGATACCGGATTGAAATGATGAGAATCGATATGTATAACGGGCGAGAGAGATTCAAAGCTGGGCTAAGAGAAAAATTGAACTGAGAGCCAGCATATAGCTTGCGATATTTTTCTCTTTATTGCTTTTTGGCTGTATGGCCATCGAAGTGCCGTACAGACGCGTCGGTGGGACTTCCCTCTTTTCCCCCCTATTATCGCGAATGTCTGGGTCTGATTGTCCAGCACGGCATCGTCGCATTATTATGCCATCCTTTTCTAGCTGGGAATATATATATATATATATATATATATATATATATATATATATGTATAATGTTTTTTTTAACTGGTTTTATCGCCGCATGAGCGCTGAACCGATCGAAGAGGAGCAAGAGCTATAGTCAATTTTGCCTTTTCGGAGATAATGAAAAAGTATTGCTTTGTTTTCAGCTTGAACAACTTGGATGAATTCTCGTTAAGTCTGGCAGAAATTCAGCAAGGCACGGTGATACATTTTGGTATATTTTTTTGAGCTTGCTTGATACTCTGGTTAAAGCAAAAAGGCAAAAGTGATGTCAGGCAAAAGGGCGTTTGTGCCGTGGATAAGCCTTTCTGTCAATGAACATTATTCGGAGGATCTCGGTGGAAAAGAGGGAAAAATTCTTTCACTATAGTTGATTATTTATCCATATTATCTGTTTATTGATCCATATTATCTGTCCCATCATTTATTCATTTGATAATTTGTACGTTACACGAACATAAACTGTTGAATCCATAGGAAGATTCATTGTCAATGTTTGAAACTTTTTTTTTATGTGTTAATGGTTTTTTAGGGTCTTGGGTGGAAGTTAAGAATTAAACGCGCTTAAAAAACGCTCAATTCAATGTGAGCTTATCTCCAGACCCCCTGGGAATTGAGGAAAATATACTTACAGAGGCCCCGAAGTTGAAAGTGGAATCTCGTTCTTGCTCAAAAGGGCACTCAACGCTACGGCCATTACTTCATTCTGTAACGAGAATAATGAATTTATTAGTCATCATCCCCTTTTAGCTTCTCTCTTATATCTCACGCAGACTTGTACACCGATTATTGGAGGTATTCAACATCGGCGATATTCATTTCGTGAAAAGTACAACGATATATAAGTATCCATTGACTCTACGACGAGGGGGAAAAAAACCCATTAAAAACAATATTTACGATAGTATGTGCTTTCTTCGATTTCACACACTTTTATCAATCAAATAAAAAGTGTGTTAAACGAAAACTAATATAAAAGTCATTTCGCTTTATTTCGAAGATTTTGTCCTCGTACACAAAAAACAAACGATGTAATATAATTTCGGGAGTATTAAAATTTACCCACTAGCCGTGTGCATAATGTCTTTGAAGCTGTCATAATTAAGTATGGAACAAAGCGAGGCTTTCTTTTGACAAAAACATCCTAGAACTACGGTTTTCCTGTAATTTTTCATGCGAAATATTTTTGTTGATAAAATTCAATAGTTCAGTCTCAAAGTCAAAGCAGCTTGGAGATTAATTTTGTTCTTTTTAACCTCGAAAATTGATTTCAACTTTTTATTTACTATTTTTCTGTATTTCAACCGATGGTTTATATTTCTTAAGCTTACGATACGTTTTCAAGACTTGATAGTCACCATACAGTATATTCAGCAGCCATCAAATCGCGTGTATATATGTACATTTATATATATATATATATCATTGTGCTGTGGTCATAACAAAGTTATAAATCACGCTTCATTGTCTCCGGTGGGACACGATATAAAAAGAGATAAACATTCTCCGACTTTCACCGCAACTGCGGGACCATCCTCCTCTTCACGTTCATCACTCGATATATATATAGTTTTATTCCGGTCAAGCAGCTATATATATTATATATATACAAAATAATTTTCATCTCTCGGCCTCTGAGCGCAATTTTCCATCAAAAATAATCGTCCTTTCCCCGCGTTTTGTATTCCATATCTCTCGTCGTCGTTGTCGTTTCATTACTCGGTTTTCACACGGCTCATTAGCCATGGTATACGCACAGCTGAGTTCGCTCGCGATAGACATGTTGCAATCAACGGGTGGTGTACCCCAATTTGTCAGTTCTCATGCAATTTTCACATACTCCATTTCCCGATCCTCGATGCAGCTCATTCAATTTTTTTTTTTTTTTTTCCGACAAATGAAATTCAATTGTGCGTCATGCGGAGTTGACGTTGCCAAAGGCATGAAATAAATGATTGACGTTGAAAGCGGGAAAAGAACGAACGGGGGAAAACGGGAGTGAATAATCGTTTGAATATTCAATGCAGAGTGATGAGATATCAAACACTTTTTTTTTACCAAATTTTCACCTTTGTTTTGAAAGAATTTTTTTTTTTCTCATTTTTAGTTTGGTTTCTCAGGATAGGGCGAGCGTCCGGGAATTTTTTCAGATTTATATCTCGCACAGTTTTTGAGAAACAAATCTTTGAGAAATTTTGTCTATTAGCATACGCGTATATTTAGTTAGTGATAATTATTCTCGTTAAAAAATCCAAACAATTGTACGCTAATAATTGAGTTTCAGAAAAGTACGCTTTCATATTATATTAGTTTTAAATATTTTTCGGACGATGAAGCTGACTGGCTTTTTTTCATTCTGAAAAATATTGTTCTTCAGGAATCCGATATTTATGCGAGTTTTGCAATGATGCACAAAATCAGAGGGAGGGAGGGAGAGTTAGAGAGAGAGAGAGAGAGAGAGAGAGAGAGAGAGAGAGAGAGAAAGCGATCGGGTCGCTGCCAATTCCGATGAATCTTCAAATCAGTCGGATGTCCTGAGATACCCTCTAATAGATTCATCCCAGTGGTGTACGCTCTGTTTCCACTCACGTATACCTCTCACCCTGATGCATACTTTTCGACCTTGGAATTCATATTTGTCGTTCACACGTGTGTGATGCGGTTTGAATTTTGGCGTTCCGCAATTTTTGATATATATATATATATATATATATGTAAGCATCCATTGCGACGGATACGTGAACTCGTTCTTACAGATGCGCTATGTGTTATGGACGAAAAAATCCACCCGAAACGTTATTTATCAGGGAAAAACTTTGGTAATCCCGAAACGACAAGTGATTTGTGTTGCGAATTGCACGTACAGGGAGACGTAGCAATGCAAGCAAAGTATAAGCTATATATTTTTGAGGATAAATTTACATCGGATAACGGTTATAGCGGGAGAGGCGAAGTCAGACAATTCATATTACTTGCATTTCAACTTGTTCCTGGATATCATAAATCTCGTCGGACTGCGCTGTACGATTCGCTCAACATAAATGTGTTGCGGTAAAAAAAACAAACTTTCTGTAATTAAATTCGTTGAAAATCTCAATTAAACACTCTACTACGCGATTCTGAGGTGAAAACGACTTTATTGCCTCGAATAACGATAAAGTTACGGAGGTTAGGAAAGAAAAGTAGGGTATAGATCTACCAGTTGTGGCCACTGTAAGCATTTTCAAACATTTATTTACAAAGAGTCTTCATATTATTGAAAATTCAGAACTGAAAAAGTGATCGATATAACCGAAAAGGTAATACACAGAATCGAATTGTTATAATTTAAAACGTTTTCTGATCATAATGAATAAGAAAATGAGAAATTATCTTGTAGCTGTCATTTTCACCATTTGTGGTCACAACTGTACTACTTTTGGTCATCTGAAGTACCAGTTTGTGGCTACCAAGCTTTGAATTGGGTTGCGGATGCGCTACAAACAAAAGGTCGAGTATTAGACAATCAACGATGGAAAATTCGAGTTAAAAATAGTTATTCATTTTTGTGGTAAACATATTACTGAAGTATGCTCTATTTGTGGCCATAAGCTAGCCACAAATAGAACAATCGCATTTTTAATGCACCACTTTCGGCTACCACGTATTTTTCAGGTATTTTAGCTGATATGTCAGTTTTTTGAGATTTTAACCAGAAAAACGAGCTTCAACTGATATAATATAAATTTTTGATGGGGTGGAATGACATTAGATATCATAAACCGTAGTCTTCTTATCTCGGGGTCCCTTAATAAAACTTTTGACAAAAGAATTAGACAAATTATTCAGCGTTGACACATTTCGTCCTATTTCATTGAAATCAATTAGCGAATATTAAATGCAGTAATCGATAGTGGTGTGAAAACATCTCGAATGTCGAAATATTACGCTCGATGAAATGGTCACAGTCTTGACACTTTCGAGAGAAATGCGGAGCGGCCACAAACGGTACAGTGGCCACAATCGGTAGAGTGACCATAAGTACGTCTATTATACCATAGGTAGTACTCAGGTAGTATTCAGTGAGGGCTTGATTATAGGCCTCTCCTTCCGGTGTAGATCGTTGTAATGAGGAAATAGTGCCGATGGCTAACTTAGGTACCATGATAGTTTCCCCAAATAGTCTTCATTCGCCTGCACAACGTTAATAGTGTCGATGTATCTCCGCGCTGCCCCGAGCTTGAGAGCATTTTGCGCCTTATTGACATCATGCCTGCCTCATTTCCAACCGGACTTCTGCCATATACAATCGATTACCGGAATCCCAAAGTCCCCAGTAGATTGGCCGAATCTCTCGACATATACATATATACTATATGGAGCTGCGTCTCCCTGGGCGCTTCAAGAGAAACAGAGAGAGAGAGATAGATAGAGAGAAAGAGAGAGAGAGAGAGAGAGAGAGAGAGAGAGAGAGAGAGAGTTGGAGATTCGAATCTATTCGCTCTTCGAATCAATCGTCGAGTGGGTCTATCGGTACTCCTTGACGCGGGTATTCGGCGAATCGCGTCTCACGGAAATCGAATTATTCGTTTGGAATTCTGTGAGTTCGTGCTCCATAAAACGCACACAGCGCGAGAGTCTATGTGATGGAAATTACACTGCTTTCGTGGAAAGTTGCTTTTCTCATAGCCGTGTGAAAACTCGTATAGATCGAGTGCTTCGGGTGATTTTATAATTTCCGGAAGTTTATACGTAGGTATAGGTTTATCAGTGAAAGTAGATTTAGCAAGGACTGACGCGAAGCTACAACGTCAGAGGAAACATTTATAATCAATTTCCGTCATTCGCGCCTTTGTAAGGATAAAAAAGTTGCAAATTGAAACTTAAACATCGCTTTCTCGTAATTATCAAAATTTCATAAAGCTTCTTTTGTCTTGCTCATAAAGCTCCTTGAGCAAGTGAATTTTTTTTTTTATTTTAGCTTCCTCATAGAGAAATCTTCGTGAAAGAGATAATAAAAAAGATTCATGAAATTTCAAAAATAGCGAAGAAGCAATGTGCAAGCTTCAATTTGCAACTTATTTTCAATTATGTATTTAACAAATTCACGTGTATTCTATTTATGTATAAATCTTTAACTGGATATTTCAAAATGTGACAATTGTTACATACATTTTTCGAAAAATTCAAAGTTTCAGAAAATCTGAACCCTTTTATCGATTCTTGCCTAATCCAAATAATCTTTCAATAATACTTTAACAATATTAAAGAATTAAATAATACTATTAAGAAGGATGTAAAAATATTTAGGATGTTTTATCTCAAAATTTGGAGAAGTCGAAGTGATTACATGCATTTTTCTAAAAATTGAAAATTTCATAAAATCTGAACTCTTTCATCGATCTCCACCAAATTTAATACTAAAACCGTCCTTCAATGACAATGGATCGATAAAAAAATATTTAGCACGATATATCTCTAAAGCTTGCAGTAAGTACACCCATCTTTTGAAAAATTAAAAACTTAATAAAATCTGAACTCCTCGAACAATTTTCGCCAAATTCAATACCAAAACCGTCCTTTAATGATCATTTATTTATACTAAAAAAAAAAAAAAACAAAAAAACAAAATTAACACAATTTCGCAAAATTTCCGAAGTTCGAGCGGGTATACGACTGTTTTTCGGAAAATTTGAAACGACATAAGATCTGATTCACTGTATGAATGTGTATAAAAATTACAGTACATAAAGGTGATCGTGTATATTTCTTACGGGTAATAAGCTTCGAGCCGATCTGCGATTGACAATGGCATGTATTCACGCGCGCATCAACGTATCGCGAATCGTCACACGCGGCGATTGACATGGCAAACTTGGCGAACAAAAGGGGTTCGCTTCTGGATTTAATTGTCGATTGCTGAACTCACCGGAAGGAGTGATCTCGGCCGTGTGCATACGCAGCGAACAAGCCGATTTGTGCGAAAAGGCTATCATTGTGCTGACGCGGATTACACTGAACATACGGAATTCTCAGTGGCTCGTGGCACGCCTGTAGTCTCTGTCCTGTCGTAAATCGCTTCGCTCTTGAACTCACGGTCTCTTGCGGCGGCAACGTCACTCATCGCGGATAACGAGGGTACTTCGACAATGGACCTTAATGCTTTCGGTAACACACTCTATGACCAGGAAAATCGCATCTCTCGCTGTATCTCCTTCTCTCTCTTTCTCTCTCTCTCTCTCTCTCTCTCTCTATTTCTCTCTGGCTTCCGTGTATCTGCATACTTTATATATACATACGTCAATCTACATAATGTACATCTTCATGATCGAAGTTCGGACGTATGTATAAATGCATCAGACGTACAAAGGCAGAGTGAGAGAGTGGATAGATGGTCTCCGAGTGGAGTGGAGAGCTCGGAATCTCTGAAGTCTATGGGACATGATTTCCGGCCATTTGCCTAAAGTAACGAAGTTTCGATCGCATCATCCAATTCACGAACAGCAGAGAGAGAGAGAGAGAGAGAGAGAGAGAGAGAGAGAGAGAAACAGAGATTGACGTTGATAGACTCTCTCGATGTCCTAGCCCCAGCGCTTTCTCCACTGTGACACACGTTCGCTTCAACTCTTGGACCACTCGTAACTTGTTCAGGCTAGTTCTCACGGTATTCGAATGTCTCTCCGAATTCGCTTTTTCCTCGTCGAGAACTCTCCTATATACATAGGCTCTGCCACGAATCTAAATTTCGAAACTGCCGCGCCAACTTAAATGTGATTTTTCCTTTTGCGCCGCATAACTGGCATATATACCAACCGAACACGAAAATCCCTCGCTTGGGAAACTTGTTGCCTCGACATGTACGCAATGAACGTCGAGGTGAAAGGAAAAAAAAAATTTCTGGAGTATGTTTCTTATCGGCTACTTCCCTTGCTCTCCTTCTCTCTCTCTCTTTCTCTCTCTCTCTTCCTCCACTTTTTATCGCAGTTCTTTGTATGCTCTATTTGGTGGGTACCGAAGTGAACCAAGAGCCGTAGCAAGTTGATATACACAGAACTGTCGGCTTTGAACTTTTTACTCTTGGTCAATTTTTCGTTGAAAGTTTTCAAAGTGGCCACTTGGTTAACTAGCCAACTTACGTTCGCCAGAATGATCTTACGTATAATGTTGATGAAACGATGCTTCAGTGGATTATCATGTATAAATATAAAGGAAACTGTATTTATGGATTCTCCATTGGTTATACATGATCCGCTCGCCATTCGGTACTTTGAGGTAACCGTGTCTCTGATTCCATTCTTACATATCAGTCGAATTGCGAACATGAGCGTGGACCAACAGACGCGACAATTTTCCGTGAAACATGACAAATGCCCGGAAGTACGAGGATTTGCTGAAAGTGTGTGTAATAGCACCACTTTCCATTGACCAGGGATATGGAGGGAAAACTGAAGGACACAATTTATCATACTCATTTTCTGAAACACCCTCGATTATAATAAATACGGTTTTCAAGAGAGAGGAAGAATGAAAACGCGAATGTTTATGAATGTGGTTATCCACAAAAATATTTTCCCCTCGGTCTCTATTTTTGTAAAAGCTTCATTGGCAGGATCGAGAGATGATAGGGTGTGGGAAAAGTCGTAGAAGAGGAAAAGTCCTCAGTTTCCCTCTTTTTTCCTCCTCTTCACTTTTCCCTCTTGTCCCTTCTGCCCCATTTTTTCCCCATTCGTCTGTTTCGTCACTCTTTCTCTCTCCATCTTTCCCCTTTCTTCTCTCTTACATCATCTTTATACTACGACTATCCTTCTGTACTCGGGGAGCCGCCGTCACGAGGGCGCGGAAAAGAGAGCTCGAAAGCCCGGTGTACAAGGAGGAGGTCGAAGAATAGGTAGGTCAGGTGGGGTAGTTTGCTATACTCGGATCTATCCGAGCACCGCACAGCAAAGTGATATCGATTCGATCATGTGTCACGATAATATCGGCATCCGGCTTCGTTGCATTGTATTCTATAATTTCTTGCTCGAAGGGAGGAGTGAGGAGTTTTTCTGAATTTATCACGAGGGATGAAATAAGAAAAAATTATTGTCATAGTCGAGCTTTCGCTTATCGATGGGTTTATCTCGATAAAACGAGTACAGCGATGCAGGAAAATCATATATTATATCATATTCGCGTTTCCATATTCTCGAACAGCCTGAAATCTTCGCCGGGAGACCGAATAACACAGGTTCATGATATATCGAGAAATCCGAGAAGTTTCAGCACTCATGGCTATTACAACATATCGCACACGCAACAGAAATATAGTGAAGAAAATAGAAATATAAAATATAGAATATAGAATATAGAATATAGAATATAGAATATAGAATATAGAATATAGAATATAGAATGGAGAATATAGAATAGAATATAGAAGTATAGAAAATAGAACAGAAATATAGTGAAGAGCATTTTTGCATTTAGCAAAAATGGATTTCTCTCTCTCTCTCTCTCTCTCTATATATATATATATATATATATATATATATATATATATATATATTTCTCTCTTTCTCTCGCTCCAGTCTCTCTGATTTTTTGTGACGTTGCGAAGATGAGAGATTTCTTTGAGTCCTTTGGTGGGCTCATTCTCTCATCGAAGTTTCTTCTTTGCCGTATAACTCCCTGACATTTTTATTTGGTGATTTATCACGAGAGAATGAAATTTCTCATGGTCCATGCAGCATCTTACTGGGCGTAGGATGCCGAGAAATTTGCCTCTGCTGTGACCCTCATCGAGTTTTCCGTCCAACTTATTGTCATGAAGAATCGTGAACAATGTTTTCTGTCTCTCTCTCTCTCTCTCTCTCTTTCTCGGAGCTGCTCCAAGTTTTCTCTGTTGATAACTTCTTTATTTCTTTTCCTTATCTTTCACTGCTAGTGACTTTCATCGATGAGAACCTCGGGGAAGAAGACTTTTCTTTTAACAACCCCTTGCTCTCACTCCAAACGACACCGACGAGTTTCCTCTATGTATGCCTACACGTTTACATTACATACACTTTGCCAATATATAAAATCTATACATGTACTTCCGAGGATGATTCTAATTTAAGATATCGGCAATTCTTTTGTTACCACCCCTAAAATCGTTCCTAATGCTTGAAAATACAAGTTGCTTCACGATTTTACCTTTCGATCCAACCCTAATGCTCCGACGAATAAGATAAATTTTGGATTCATAATAGGTACGTTGGTAAAAAAATAAAAAATACTAACATATCTTCGGGGCATTCTATCTCAATCGTACACTATTTGAACGTAATTTTTTTTCCAATTTCACAAAATTTCGTGTTGAAAAATAAAAAAGTTGCAACTTGCAGCTTGCAAATCGCTTCCCTCAAATTTCGTACAATTCTCAATGCTCTCTGTATGATGACTTTGGTCAATTTTGGCTTCCTCACAGAGGAAGCTTTGAACATTGTGCGAAATTTGAAGGAAGCAATTTGTAAGTTTCAACTTGCAGCTTTTTCTGTTATAGGTAGATTCATATTTTAAAATTCACGTTACTATTATAATACAATTATAGCTATTCAATGTTTCATGCGATAAACGCATTTTTATGCGCTTAAGAATAGCTTGTATTTTCAATATTTGAGCATTTAGAACTGTCAGACATGTTTTTGTAAAATTGAACAGTTCATAAAACTTTATCCTTTGTATCAATTCTCACAAAATTCGACACCAATCTTCCTTTAATCTATTCATGGAAAAAAAATAGCTAGATATCTCACAATTCGGGCAAATAAGAGCTATCAGAAACATTTTTTTTTTTTTGGAAAATTAACAATTTCATAAAATCGTTGATTCACCTTTCACTGATCTTGAATTGCAATCAACTTTCACTGATTCTTGTGAAATTGGTTCCCAAGCATTTTTTAATGATACTTTATTTGTGGAAAAAAAATTAGCCCAACGTCTTAAAGTTTGGGGAAGTTAGAGCTGTCAGAGACTTTTTTGGAAAATCGAAAATTTTATTAAAGAATGAACCGTCCAAGAGATTTTTCACTAAATTCAATACCAATCGTCTTTCGATGATACTCTATTCATGTTAAAAAACTTTGGACATTTTTCAAAAGTTTCAAAGCTTATGAAAGGTGTGCGAAATTTCACCGAGATCGGTCGAGCTGTTTTCGAGTTATATTGTTTTGAATTTTCCAAGGCCAGCACATACTCACATGCACACACGTCCGGGAATTTTTTCTAAATGTAATTTCTGGACTTTTTGACACATTTTGAATACACTCGCATTAAAAACTGGATTTTTTTTCTCACCATCACCAAGTTTCATCTATGAGGAAGCAAAATAAAAATTGGTTTTAGCGAGCTGTGATCATAGATATGGCAATCGAATAACCGTTAGGTACGGTTATCTCGGTGTACTCACGATTCAATGCCCCCTAAAAACTTTCGGTGTACCAACAACGTTATAAGGTCATTTCAGGTAGTTCTATCGTTTTGATTTCGTCTTAAAATTTTTTTGAAATTTTCTACACGTATTAGCTATAAACTTATCCAAAAATGTGGATAAAATTTCAATGAGACTCGCCATTCCAAATTTATGATAATTTCTGGTAAAATCTGCAAATTTTTACATGTATCATCCATACCGAACGCATGCCAATATCCTGCCTTCCTGTGGATTTCAAACGGATCTTTAGATTTTAACGAAACACCATAAATCGTTAGAGAAACAGCCCGTATATTGTGTAAATATTTCAGAATGATCGTCCATCTAATATTTCGGGTATCATGAGTCAAAATTATACGCTAACCGAAGTTTATAGGCCGTGAGTCGTCCGACTCGCGCCTACCCCCCGTCGCCGGTCACCATAGAACTATATCTTAATAAATACTTGTGCTTTAGGAATACCCTAGAAGTGCTAAAATTCACCCACTGTTTCCAGACGATAAGACTGCGAGTTTCGTGCATTCGGGAGAGCGATAATATAATAGAATAGAATAGAAAAGAACAATGTTTATTATATTAAGGTAGTGCATCAAAAAGTATGAAGCAAAAGCCAAAAAACAAAGAAAAGTACAATATCTTAGGTTTGACATAATTCTATATTACAAATAAGTATGTGACAGCGAGATACCTGCATATGGTTTAAGAGTCAGTTATAGAGTTATTACACCAATAACTCTAATAGGTGGTAAAACACAGGCCCAAGATTAAACTAAAGCCAGAACTAATTCTAAATCAACCCTAATTATGCTACTGTGCCCGAAGGATGTAGTCAAAAAGAGATCGCTTGAAGGGCACAATGGCCGGAGCCCCGCGTATAGCGGGAGGGGGAAAATTCCAGAGCCGAGTAGCTGAAATCAGTGACGATTTTTTATATACCGAAGTTCTGCATACAGGTATGACAAGGTCAGACGGGCTTTCGATGAGTGGGCACGCAGGGATTCAGCACAACGTAACGTTAATTGAGACGCGAAAAATGAGGGAACTCGCAACTTCGAGGCACGATATACAAAGAGGCCGAGAAAATGATTCCGCCATTAAGAAACCTTAAGCCATTTTAGCTGCTCCCATTAGTAGCAGAGAGAGAGAGAGAGAGAGAGAGAGAGAGAGAGAGAGAGAGAGAGAGAGAGAGAGAGAGAGAGAGAGAGAGAGAGAGAGAGAGAAAGACAGACAGATAGACAGAAAAATGTGCTCTCATTGCCATTTGGCTGCAGTAACGTGGCACATATGTACATACATACACACAGATTCGTATTATAGGCGAACTTAACACGAGGATCCCAATTGCCGCCGCTATTGTGGCTGGGTGCTGCGCCTCCATATTGTTCTATGAATGCAACCTCTGAGCTAATTAAATTCGATTTGTGCGATAGCCCATAAATGCGGTACGTTTTGGGACCACCCCGCGTACCCTCCGCGTCAATCTTTGGTTTCCCGTCTGTTGGGTTTAAAGCACCGGCTCGATGCGACGATTTTCACGGAAAATTGACGGCGATGTACCTACCTCGCCATCGGTTGTGTGCGTCTCTGTGTGTGTAGATATGTACGTATGTGTCTGTGTGTGTATGTGTATATGTGGGAGGGAATGACACTGAGGCAGATTTGGCATCTCTGCTATATGAGGCTGAAAAATTAATAAAACCGTTCCACCGCGACAGCAGGACCCGTCGTTAATTGCGCAAATCGACGTGACTTTGCTCACACTAAATTTCCTCTCGCACTCTTGCCCGATAATTCATCATATACATGTATATAATATACAGCGGAAAAAACTGAATTCCGTGTTACCGACGGGTGTTTAAATCTATGAAAAACGAAGCATGTAACCGTGAAAGTACGTGCCCCACTAGAATAATAAATGGTAAATTCTGTGTTTGCCTATCGTGTAGAGGGTGATATATATAATAATATGTATAATATATAATTCAGTTGATCGTATATAAATCGCGATAATTGAAGTGTGATCAATTGTAATTGTGACGTATAATTACAGGAGCCTTCTCACACGTTAGAGATGAAGTTGATTGTTAACAAGCTCAAGGATCTTAAAAATTGTTGGCGCGGTGTCCTTCTGTCGGGAGAAGCAAGCGCGTGGTGCCCCGTTGTCGGCGCATATGCGGCATCATGCAAATCGATACGCAGTCCAAGTTCTTTCAATTCAATTCTTCGCTTCTCAACCGTTTTGCACGTTTTTAAGACATTTTCAAAATTCGCAATCTTAACAAAAATCATAAATTTTATGAAATTTTAAATTTTTTAAAAAATCTGTGCTGTAATGCTAATAGTCAAGCAAGCGCTGACGTATCGTAGTGAATTTTTCTACGAAAATGAAGTAACGCAAATTTTATCTGGGTCAAATTAAAAAAAATATCAATGAAGGAGTTTTGATTTTGTTAAGTATTAAAGTTAAGAGAGAAACTTGCGAATTTAAACTAGTTTTCTCATCATTTTTTTGCATGAACGAAGGTCCCTCCACGAACAAGCCAAAATTGATAAATTTACTTGTAGAGGAACGTCCTTGAAAGGGAAAAAATTGTGATGAAGCAATAGACGAATTTCAATTAGCTCATTTTTTTTTCTATAATTTATCAGCGTTTCCTGATGCTCTCCACACTGGTTACATCATGAGAACTCGAAATGTCCATATATATTTGGTAAAATATTCACAAGCTTTTTTTCTCCGTAACGTTTATCGATGATTGTTAGCGATCATGCGATATATCGCGAATAAATTTTGGGGTATAGGTAGTAGAAGTCGATTGTTTGCGAACGATACGAAGTAAACGAGCAGTATATACGGCGTAAGATAATTTCTATGAAAAATAACGAACAACGCGTAGAGACCCCCAGGCGCCAATACTCTTCGATATTGATTGATATTGTTTCTCCTCCCTCACCCCCACCCCCCCTCCCTCACCCTCTCGTTGCTTTTACATCACACAATTTTTGTTATCATTTACTCAATTTATCATGTGATCAACTATTTTAGCATTAAAATTGTAGGAGAGAGTAATAAAATGTGATGACAGGTAAAATTAGTTGTTAGAGTTTATAATAACCACATGGAGATGTCTCTTAGCACTTGAATTAATTTTTTTTAAAGTAATTTCGAGTTTTCGTCAGCCACTTTACTAGTGCGTTGAATAATTTCACCTTGGCTAACCTCAAAACTGCTGCAAGTTTTGTTACAAATATTTCGTATGTTAACATAGCTGATTAATTGATTTTGATAAATAATATATCATCACGTATGAAAAAAATAAGGGTGGAAAATTTGACGTTGATAAATACTGAAAATACGTATGAATGACTGAAACATTCGCAGTAACTAAAGGCTGTCGGCTGATCGGTTATATGGTAAACTGATCGAGTTATGACGATCATCAATTCGAAATCTCTTTGTCAAATATCCCGCGAGCCTACTTTTTTTTTTAAGGTAACCTATCGAAAGCTCATAAGTTCGTGATTATCGAACGAATCACTCATTCGGTATTCAAGTTGATTAATTTTTCAATTGAACTTGTTGCAAGCTAATTTTTTCATTTCTCGTATCCTATCCTATGCTAAAACGGCGATTTTCAAATCAAAATTTCTCGCGGTAAAACATCGAAAAAGCGTGATTAGAAACTTTGCAGTCGTTTCAGGATTAAAATATTTCCAACTCACAAAATTCTCCGATATGGGCCAAAGTGCAAAGGCTACCTTGAGTAGCAGCCGAATAAAAAGTCATTGTGCCTTTTAGGTTTTTAACAATATGATAAAAAAAATCGTGTCTCAGAGCCCACATCCTTGTACGGATCTTTCTATTTGGCCTGGTGTCTCTTGTATGCGTCAGCACGAAATTTTGTTTGCGTGTTTTGTTAAAAAAAAAAAAAAAAAACCGAGAAGTTTCCTAGGGTAAAATTTCTTCTAATTTTTTTCAACCTGCGTTAATCGCATACTTGCGTGTTGCTCTGGCCGAACGTACCGTGAACGCAGGTTGGGTAAAAAAAAAAATATTCAACCCCCGAGTCGTTATGAATACGGAAAAGAAAAAAAAAAAAGATCAGATATCCCGGTAGGCGGTGAAAAACAATGAGATGGAAAAAATATCGACGATTAATAGGAGGAAAATAAATTGAGGGAGAGTGCGTATAGTGTATATACAATATACATGTCGAGCGCGTCCATCGACGATGGAAGGAGCTTTTCGGCAAACGCTTTGCAAGCTCACGGGGCTCTCGTTTCTTCATCACTCTTGCATAATATATTCTCGTATCCTCTCTCGGTCTCGCTCTCTTTTTGTTTTTATTTTTTAATTTCATTTCACTTGGGTACATGGTCCAGCAAGCAGCCTGCAGCCACGATGTGCAGAATCTCTCGCAGCAGCAGGCTGCCAACAGCTCTCGAAAGAGTGACCTTAGGCGATTCTCGAGGCATGTTGCAGGTCGAAAGCGTAACCTGTTGACCGAGAGCAAGTGAGCAACGCTTTTTTTGCGTACCGCAAGCAAACGAAAAAAATAAAAATAAAAATAAGAAAAATAATGAAGTTGAGAGTGAGGAAATAAAAATAGTGACTGCGAGTAAAGTCCGGTTAACGCGTTGCTCGTACAACTTGGATGGAGTGGTGTGCAAAATAAGGGTGCCAACAACAACCCCTCAGGAGCACTTTGAAAAGAAAAAATATTGCTTTTGGGGAAAAAAAATATTGCGAGATCCAACAACTGTATTTTCCATAAAGTAAAGTCTCTATTATATATCTATTTTTATTACGTCTGTATTGTCTGATTTCTGAAATATTAATTTATACCTTTACAGGTGTATTGTAATTTGCTTGCAGGGTGTTGTTAAGTATTTATTTTATTTTTTGACTTTATCCCGGTCCCAGTGTAGATTGGGACTTGAAGAGAAATGTCTCGAAAGGGAATGGGGCGCTGAGAGATTATTTTAAAACACCTTATACGTCGTTTCATACTGAATTTATGTGAGGCCTCTTGAATTCAATTGTCGGTGATCCCCTTCTCACGAGGTGTTTTTGAAGGCGGAAAAATATTTCCGAGGGCATCAGGGGATCTTGACTTTTATACGAGGGTCGTTTTCTCTTGAGTGCAATGGTTAAATGTACCAAAAGCGTTTGGTCCGATGGACAAAACGCTTTCTTAGAGAATTTTTAGGGTTTTACAGAGAACATATGGCGGGTCGCATATGGTCAATTTTTGTCGGTGAAAGCCTCAAGCTTGAGAAAATAGGATAACTCGAATTCTCTTTCGGCAAACTCATCATGTTTACATGTCGCGCTAAAAAAAAAACTAATATATCTAGCTGTAAAAATCATGCCACTTCTTCCATAAATGATATGCCCAATTTTATTGTGATTTAGGTCAAAAATAGGCGAGACTATCAGTGCGAATTGTAATGGAGTCCGGTAATTTTTCTCGATTGGGTGATATGTTTCATAAATATACGAGAACAAACGAAAACTACCATTAGCCACAGCTGCGACCACTTTATCTCTAGAAGTTTGTCAGTGGCAATAAAATGGAGTTGTAAATCCTGACCATAATAGTCAAAGCTTGGAATATACAATCGGTTATCAGTTATGGAAAAAGTTTATTACAATCGGTGCATACGAAATACCTTCACAATGAATAAATTCAAAATACAGCATTTTAAATTTAAAGCTCCAAATTGCAAAGAATGTTACTGAAGCCACACATTTGGATTTTTTGAAAAATTCCAACCCTCATTCGAGTCTTTGGTGAGATTTATGATTCACGAGAGATCGTCTGATACGATCGCGTTTATCTCTTTCTCCGTTTTATCACGCTCTCTTATCTGTGTGCTCACAGTCAATGCCTGCGAGACTATATTCAACAGGTAACGTACAACCGATTACGTTTCATTAAGCCCATTCAAATCGACTTTTTCATCTCGTATACTTACACGCCTACGCGTCACTGAGCGCGCTTCAAATTCATTCGATTCCAAAAATCGCCCCTCCCTCCTGTGCCCATCTTGACTCTCGCGCCTCTTCGCATACGGGTTTGCAGGGAGCTTTTCTCGTTGGGTGGTGAATTTCATCGTTGATTCGAGGAACGACGGGGAAAAGGCGCGCAGATGTATATAAATTTCGAAGGGATGAAAAATGATGTGATGAAAAGCACGCATAAAGATATTAAATGGGGGATGAAAAACGTGATAATGTATGTATTATAAAAAATTACGTGCCTCGATTGTAAATTGGAAAAAATAACAGGCTTTTTAGTATCAGTACAGCTATGAAATTCTGCCACGTCTCTTGATATATACACAATATGCATGAGGAAATCTAACGTAAGCCGATCTGACAAGTCCCGTGAGCCCCGTTCTCTGGGTTTCGATCCACGATGTTTTTATAACGTTTTTGAAACCCTCATAGGCGTAACGATTTAAAAAAAATATTTTTTTCGCCAAGAAATTATTCGAGGAAATGAAACCAGACGATTATTGCGTGATACGGTCAATAAATTGCTTTACCAGCAAGATGAGCTTCAAGATTTTGGGAAACAATGTGCAGATCTAATATATTTTAGGATTCTTCCGATGTTCCTTAATAAATCAAAAGCTTGCATATAGTCCAAGCTCTCTCAGATTTTTACCAACTTAAATTGCTCTATGAGAAAGCCAAAATTACGAGATCCAAAGTCCTTATGGTGAAACTTGATGAATCATGCTGTCTCATAATGTTTATTCGCGGTTAATTTCTTTCTTATAGGATTCATTGAGTCCCACTATTTCGCTTCGGGCTTTATTCTTATCCCAGAGAGGTAATATACTCTAATTCAAAAGCCCTGGTGGGTTAAGACGAGGTTTGGGTCCATTTCGGTGACGAACAAACAAACAAGTTTTCAATATGGGTAGAAGATAAATATATGTATATAATCCAATTGATCTTTCTTTTCCCTCCCTACCGTCTCCGCTCCTTTTTTTCACGTGTCATCGCTTCGAGCCCGTAGCCCTGGGCTATGGCAAACCTTTCCATATAATCCTACGCGAAACGGGGCAAACACGCGAGTGTCTCGATGTTGGTATTCTCTCTTATATATGTCGTGTCTGATGTCGACGTCAAGCTGAAATACGCGAATGAAGAGAGAAAGAGAGAGAGAGAGAGAGAGAGAAAGCAGCTACCCCAGAGACTCTCTGGTGTGGTGTGCTTTTGTAAAGGCACAAGCCAGTGATTTCAGGTTTCTGCCGAGAACCCGTTCCATACATCCCTTTCCTGACTCCGGGGCTCTGGCTCGTTTCCTCGCACGCGCCCTTTTCATGAAGGAGCAAAGCAAATCCTATTTACTCTCCTCCCGTGTGGGCAAGAGAGACCTATTTCTATCTATGTATGCGTGTTTGTGCGTACAAATTGCACTCTCACTGACTCCTCGTCTCTATAATATATACAAGAATATGGCCCATCGGAATATAAAATTGACGGCTGGAAACATCTGGTATATACACGCGTACGTACATAATACCCATGTCCCATTTATACTCTATAGTATAATATGTAGAAGTCAATTTCATTTGGCAACAATCTTTTGAGTAAAACATGCGTATATATATACGCACGTTTACATACATGCATACATTTATCCACGTGTATGAAGTAAACGGTTTGAAGAAAGCTAACCCCGATCCTGAGAGTGTGGTGAACGTCGTAGATGCGTTTTATTGAAATCAGAATAAATTTGACCAAGCTTTGCCTCTCGTTTTCACACGGATAGTGATTCCCTATGGACTACTGGGTTGAGTGAGTGTAAAAACGAGAAGGACCAGAGAATGGCGATAACGTGATTTGTATACTTATGCATGCATGTTATGTATGTATGAGCATGGAGATAGAGTGTGTGTGTGTATGTAGGCTGATGGTAATGTATCTTTTCCTCATCCGTAACATCGTAAAATGTCCATATTCATGTACTGTCTCATCGACGATAGCCCAAAAGATTCCCTCCAATCGATTTAGTTGCCAGTGGTAGGTTTCCCGATATGTTCGATCTTTAGGCTTTGATCACACTGCACTCACCATGAAATCGATATAGCTATATATTGAGTTAAATGGTTGAATCACGTATCGATGAAGCACAATCTCTTTTGCCAAAATTATCGAGCAAACGTCGTTTGGGGATGTTTTTACGACACGAAAAGTCCATATGCTTCGAAAATAAATTCATATGAGATAATCAAAGCTTGCTCGATGACCTTTTGATCCTACTCATTTTCCTGGATTCAACTCACAATTTTTTAAGATAATGATTCGAGCCACCCTGAGAGACATTGAACATTTTCGTATTATCTTCTCGGCAATCGCTATTCAATAGTGGCTCTTCCACTGCTCGTGAAAAAAAGGGTTTATGCGCTGTCTGCTACGATCTGATATTCGGCCGTTTGTGCGCCCTAACTTGTGAGAACCGTTCCACGGATTTCTATATTCAATCTCCGCTCATCATTTCACGGACGCCTATTGAAATTTACCCGAATAATGTATTTTCAATGATTTTGTCATTAGCAATCTACGTCATGTCATTTTTTATTTGTCGAAATGAATAAAGTAACCACTTCTGGTTCAAAAGTCATCTGTGAACTATGAAAGTAACAATTCATCGCTATTCGAAGCAACGGCTAAGTAGATGAATGGCTTCTAATTACCTACAGGTAATAGAGTAGATACACCTATGTTAGCCTATCGATGCCCATTGCGGCCATCATGGCCATTTATTTCTCAATCAATTGGTCATTGTATGTTTTGTCGAATTGTTATGCGCCAATACGTTTTAGAATTATTCATACGAATTCTCATAACGACTGACCAAAACATCATCGAGAGTGTAATCAGTGGGCAATCGATGTTCGAGGAACATTGGGCCATGAATCGATCGATTTCGTTCTATCAAATGTGTATCTAGCCTGTCACATAAAAGCAATAGTATAATTATAAGCTCTAAAAGTAACGATATTCAAGACTTGTGTTTATATACCGATGGATTCGTGAGTACGAGAACCGCAGCCCTCAAATGCTTGAGATTGAGGGTCTGAATTTCCTCCTCTTCCTCGATCTCCTCACCGAGCAACGACGATGTGATCTGTACTGACGATTGCCTCGATGGCTTGACCCTCTCTGTTCTTCTGGTTCTGTTCGTAGTCCTCGTATTGTCATCCTCCCTGGTTGACGTATTCGTCGAATTGGTCTCATCGTCCTCGAAGCGCTCTTTGCCGAATCCACGTGAGAATGGACAAGCCATTTTGGCGTCAGTTTCTTTTTTTTTTTTTTCTTTCGAACGCACCAGCGTACTCACATCCGTTCTATCAACTTCTCTTTCGTTTGTCTTCCTGCGTGACACCCGAGGGTCTCGACTGTTTATCTTTGTCCCGATCAATCCGGCAACTTTGAGATCGCGCTGATGTAAGGTGAAGCTGAAGATGGAGAAATTGATTTCTGTTTCATTTAACGTTTACACTTTTTCTTCTTTCGATTCATGAACCCCTGAGCCGTATACGTAGCCTTTCTCATTGCTTACTCATTTCCTTTTCTCTCTCTCTTTTTCTTTCTCGATGCAGCGTGAAGTACATTATAACTCAAGCCTATAATATTATGTTTCTATTTCACTTATCTCTCCAGCAGCTCTTAATGTTTGCCGCTATCGCGCTGTTCGTCGATGCGGCACTCACCAATCGCGTGTTTATCGAAATCTCCCGCTCCCTCTATCTATCCTTATCCTTTATTCTCTCGCGTTCCTTCACTATCGCCACTACCAGCGAGGAATACTCGTCGAGCACGGGCACAC
The DNA here is from genome assembly GCA_963564615.1 of Rhorus exstirpatorius. NCBI lineage: Eukaryota > Metazoa > Arthropoda > Insecta > Hymenoptera > Ichneumonidae > Rhorus > Rhorus exstirpatorius. The sequence continues at coordinate 46,045,412 of OY751313.1, forward strand.
GAGATATCCCCGATAAGTGTTGGATTTATCGTCTTTAAGGATATAAACCGCGCTCACCACTGACTGTCGACAATGCTATATGTAGCGGCATCAGAATTCCACGTCGTTGATCACCGCCGTCAAACCACACACTTCCGCGTGAGTCTCCTGTCCGCGATGGAGAGAACGAGAACACACGAGGTGAGCTTTCGCTATGTTTTGCCTCTCAGGCTTCTTCTTTGTATACTCTCTCTCTCTGCTTCTGGACACCTCTCGTCGATAACGATTGGTTCTTTTTTCCCTTCCTTAAAGGTCTAACTTATCTCGTTCTCTATAATATCTACGTATCATTTACAAACAGAAAAATGACCAATCAATCTTTCTTCCAAATCCATCTTTTCTTGCGACAGCAGACGATTCTTTCAAACTTCATTTTCTCGCATTCTCTCGCCGAGTCACTTCGTAGTATTTGGCATACGAATTATCGTACCAAAAGACTGAATTTTGCCGTCTGAAACTTCAGTCAAACGACTGTTACTTCGCCGTTGTTGACATCACAAAACGGTTGGTTTATTCAACTTGTTAGTCGACAAAAAAAAAAAGAAAATAACGTGCGGGCGAAGAGAAGCACCCCTGTATCATGTCACTGACACAAAACCAGGGTTACACGAAAAATGTAAGGTTCATAGGTACAATCGGTGATACCGCGATGACGATCTTCTTGCCATGGAGAGTTTGGTCGATGAGCGGAGCGATGAGGGGTTGAGGAAGGGATGTGAGAGGGTGGTGGTGGGGGTAGGAGAAGGAAGTGGAGACGAGGAGTAACAACGATCACGATGATTATCGGTTCGCGCGCAAACATTCACGAGGTCGACGCGTATTTACGGTCGTGATGCTCGAGCGATTCATCGTGCGGTGACGAGTATAGCCGTGTGTCGTAGCGCGTAGCGCCATACTGGCACGGAATTGACCGAGCCAGGCCTAGCACCACTGAGTCCAGGGCGGTCCCCCACGGGTAGGGGGTAGCGATTGCGCGGGGCGGTGGATGACGGAGCGGGTAGGAAAGGGTAGGGTGAAAACTTGAAAGCGCGAGGGTGATAAAGGTACGAGGGGGAATGAAGCGAGATGAAACGAGAAACCAGAAGGGTGGAAATGACGCTTGCGCACATACACGTATCGTGGATCGTGTATATCGTCGTTGGCCAGGAGCCAGTCATTGGTCCCACTTTGCGTGATTCCTTGCGGATAGAGGGAGACAGGCTTATGTCGATGACTGATGCTTTTCGTCCGCTTAAACGGCCAATCGGAGTGTCTATATCCCGACGCTTACAGCATTATAGTCTACGTGTGAGACTCTACCACCACTTCTATGTATATATTATACCCTATCCTCCGTCATGCACACAAGCGCGACGCTGCTAGCTTGAAGTCTTGCCGTAGCTCTTTATACAGGCGCGTATGTGCTTATACATATATGTATTATGTATGTACATTTATATATGTCGGACCGCACGTTCGTTCGGTTCACCCTCGCCTTTCTCGTCTCATCGCGAGTCGAGCCGAACGTGCTTTTCCCTTGTCTTTGCACCCTTCTTTCCACTTCTTTTCTCAAAGCCTCTATCCATACGTACAAGTCCGAGACTATCTTTCACTTCTTTCTTTCTCCTCTACGTTCGCCGCTTCTTCCTTCGTTTTCCCCATAATGTGTAATCTTCAGATTGTCTCACTCTGCTTCACTTGTTATTCCCACATCTTTCTTCTTCTTCTTCTCTTTGTTTTCAACTTCAGGCCAGAAGCCTGGTATGTACCAATTGCACCACCGCCAACACTCTTATCAACTTCACACCGATAAACATCACAACAGCAGCATCATGTTATTTTTTATGAGCTCTACTGCAACATTTATGTGTGTTGAATAGCGTCAGTTTCATGATGATTGGGAATTATCATTAGTTTCTTCGTGATAACTCAGTCGATAGGAATGACCGAATCCCGTGGGTTGTGTTAATCTGAATTTGTATCAGTGACGCGGCGTGACATGTCTCGGGAATTCAGGTAGGGATATTGTTAGGATCTTAAACCATGATAAGCTTTCAGTGTGTCCGACATTACATACGGTTTGCTGTTGGTCTTTGCATAGGTAATTGGGAAAATCACTCCGCATGCTTGAATGTAAGCCTGAAAGATTGAATCGTATACTACGTATCGTTCGATCGATGTACCCAACGAATCAGTCACGTTTTAATTTCTCACTATTTTTCTTCGCTTCTATTGTTTACACTCCATTTATTTGTCTTTTCTCTGTCTCGCTGTATATCCGGAGTCGGATAATTAGACCAGCAGGCCTCGATTGGTCCTGACAATGTCACCCTGACCCATGCTCAAAGTAAAAGGGGTTGATGACAAAGTTTCCATCCTGCTGCACTTTTATCAGTGAAAATCGGCCGAGGGAGACTTCCTATGTGATTTCATCGAGGCTCAAACGGACGTGTTCCACACCAGACACCGATTAGACGATCGATCGTTGTCAATGGGGGAATAGAAGACTGGGAGTGATAGCGACAAGTAGCGAGAAAGAGTGAGAGAGAGAGAAGGAAACTTGATAGAGACGAATTCATGAATTGATGAGTTCTACGGTGACCACACGAGAAAATTGGGAAAACCTTGAAGCTGCAAAAGCCACATTCTGCTACAGGGTGAAACTGCTTTGGCACCCTATATACAGCCCTCAAGTTTTCTCAGTGGTATCACCTCAATAGCACTGATCGGAATTCTGCCTTCTGTATCGATTTTCTTATCTTTCTGTGGATTCCTAACCTAAAATACGATAACAATTTTGAAGTAGAAATTTGCGAAAAATAGTGTAAATTCATTGGAGAATTAGTCGTCTTTGTAGATGATATCGATTTTCCGTGATATATAATAGCGTGAATCATTCACAGCAGTAAAAAATTTTTCGAAGGCTCCATTAAAATAGATACATAAAATTCAAAGACACAATCGGTGTGAAATGGAAAGTTAATACTTTTATCAACTTTCCATTTCAAATCGATTGTGTCTTTGACTTTTATGTATTTATTTTAAATACCTTTTATGTATTTATTTTAATAGAACCTTCGAAAAATTTTGACTGCTATGAATGATTCACGGTATTTTATGAGGTATCTTTCGCGATTCCTCATTAATTCGTCTGAACAAGGACTATGTTCAATGATTCACGGGCCCCATTGTTCTAGATAAGAAATATACAAGTAGGAAACCAACACGAGATTACAAGTCGCGAAGAATTGAGGGTGCGGCGTTCGATTTTACGCTTTGAAAGTGTTCTTTTAGTAGCGGCATTGTCGTTTCTGCGTCGTAAAGTCATCATCGTCGTCGTCATCGTCGTTTTCGTCGTCATCGTCGTCGTCGTTGTCGTCGTCGTCGTCGTCGTCGTCGTCGTCGTCACGTCGTTGTCCCGGGGTTTATCGTCGAAAGGTTTCTCTGGTAATCCCCGAAGATGGGCTACCTCTGCAACCACAAACTCTCGCTCGATATATGGAGATCTCATTAACGTGAGAACGAAAGACGATTTTTTTTTGTTGGTCATAGAGCTCACAGGTGGTATCTGGTGGGGAAAAAAGTAAAATTTGTTCCCAGACATGGCGGCTCTGCTTGAAATTCTCAGCCGAAGAACTAACAACTCGATCTCTATTTGCACGTATAAATAGATATGAATTTTTGGATTAGTTTATGATTTTATGGAATCCACGAACTCCGTGACTTTATTCTCGCTTTACGAAGAATTATCGACGTAGTAATTTGCCAGGAAGCAAGAAATTATGGAAGATTCATGTGTCATCCTGGATTCTCCAGTATATGCATTGTATTCTCATATGCGTGCCAACTGCTCCATTTGGTTTTTTTTCATCTCCCTCGCTAGCCCTCATTTAGTTAAAAATTACGTTGCATAGAGGTGAACGAGAATAGGGTAGATCTTGATAAGACGATATATATATATATATTCAATCCGAGTACGAATATCGACTCTTCCTTTGGAGGTCCTCCGCGTCTATATTGCGGCTAAAACTTCGTATCATCGAAGAAATTTCAAAGGACGTGGATTCTTAAAAATAGTTATTGCGACGAGTATAAGCTTTCATAAAATAATGCGATATTCGATGACTGGCTATATTATGCAGAATTCCGAAACATTTCGTCAATATATATTCCTCCAGTCGTGCCGATAAACATTTTTCCGTGGAGCCAGTATCATTTGCATATTCACGTCGTTTCATAGGCACTCAAAGTATGAGCCACAAAAGTATTATTGAATATACTTTCACGAGAATGCACAATAAAGAACTTTCAATATCCATGGATTCTCAAAAACGTTACAACCCCATCTTCCTTGCAAGGAGATGCTGCATGGTATTGGATAAATTCTTAGGATTTCTTTTCGAAATAGGTTTACATCCTAAAATTATCCGTTTCGAGCTTTTCATATCAATGATTTTATTCGTGAATGTAAAAAAAAATTGTAAATATCATCCAAGTATCCAAACGTCGAATAATTTTACTTATAATATCTCGAACGGCATATAAATTTTTGCCCAGCCCGAAAATTATATGCTGAATAATTTTTGTAAAATAAATTCTTAATAATGACCTGTTGTTTCGGCCAACAAGTCAAAAAGCTCTTTCGACGACGCTTTGACCATGCTGTCTACATTTATTTTATATAACTTTTAGTTCCAACGCCGCTGTTACAGAATTTTTTTTTCTAAAACTACATCAACCTAATCCTAGACGCCAAGATACTACCATCGTTAACTGAAAGCTGGGATGAGTAAGATAGTCTTCGATGGTCGAGGATCTCTGTGAAATATCTCAGAGCATCTGACCTGGCTGAAGCAATTTATCGAGCATTATTCAGCCTGAGAGATCTCAACAAAAAATTTTTGCCGCATATCGGCGTTATAATATATGTCGTGGGGTCACCTCTTTTTTCCACAGCTCAGGGTACCCTCTTTTCCTCTATCTCACTCACTCTTCACTCTCTCGCGTGCAATGAACGCCAGCAATAACAGGCTCAGAGACATAGCCAGATTGCCGACAATAAAATGAAATACGTGTCCTGCGAACGCATGAAAAAAAAAAAAAAACGCCATTGTCGTAAAACTATTTACTGAAACAAGAGGGCGTGAAGCAACAAAAAAAAAAGACGTAGAAACAGCGAGGGAGGCAGTTAAAAGAAATGTGTAATAGGGGCGAGTGCAAGGATAGACACAGAAGAGGATAGTGTCACCCTGGGGAAACAGAGACCAGGATTGGTACATTTTTTTTTTCAATTTACTCTCCGTCAATGTTACTCTTCTACATTTTTTCCAGCAGAATTTACACTCTTTCCAGAAGAAATACATGCTTTCACATCGGCTGAAAGTCATCGACGACGAAAATGGGCCATTCGAAGTGACTCATCGAAAAAAATCTATCCCCGGGGTCGTTTTATATAATGCTGACGATTTTTTTTTTTCGGTGATATAGTCATACAATGCTGTGATGTATCATGAAACTTTTAAAGATATCAAATATCAAGACCGAATAATCTCCCTCGCTCTTCGAGCTTTCGCTTTACCCTCCCTCTCAAAAATCTGCCATAACTCACATGTGCCATTCAACTCGATCTGTTCTCGAATGTGCACGTCAGCACACTCTGACGGAGGGAGATACGGAGCGGGGTACTCATTTTATCCAAGTACAGAATGAGTTTCGACTCGGAGGTTATGTTGAGTTGGGAACCGTTATCCCGAAGGGAAGTTAAACTTATTAGAATCTGGAGGTTACAGATACATATATATATATATATATATATATATATATATATATATATATAGGGAGTCTCAGTGATGGACAGGTAATGTTATACAGCGAGGATTCGACAGGCTGCACGTCAGAGGTAATACGGTTAGTATGTGCACAGCACGATCGTCCCAACGTGTGTACGGAAACTATCTGTCCGGGGCCCTTCTCGTCAGAATCTCCTTTCCATCGTGATGCCTCGGCCAAACTTCATGGACTTGCAAATATGCGAGAACGAGCGAACCATGAACGTGCTAGATGGGAAAGTAATATCGAACTTTGCTCGTATACGTAAGTGCTTCGTGCTTAAGCGTGAAAATCAAACCAATAGTTGCCACGGAGAGCCTTTAACTATCTAAGGATATTCTCTTTTTTTTTCACACAGACAGTCTCTCTTTCTTTCTTTCTCTTCAGGATACTGAGTAGATGATTTCATGTTGATGATATATAAGAAGGACTTGAATTTGAATAGGTATTCTTTACGTATATAGTGATGAATCGGACAATTCTACAACGAAGTTTTCCAGTCACGAGTCGTTTTTTAGCTCCAGATTTTTTTTCTCACAATCAATGACCCAACGATTCTTTCTAATTTCTCTTTAACCGATGGTTGTTGTCATTTTCGTCGACCGCTCCCAATAATGGTTTTTCTGCTTTTTCGATATTCTTATCCTTCTCGTTATTCTTTCTCGTAAGCTTTCCTTTTGCTAGCTCATTGGCAGTCTGATTGCACACGTTATGTATACCGACAACTTTCCCGGGAGCTTTTGATCGTTGCGCGCTTCATCCAACCTATCGTACTTTGAATAATTGAACGATCACCGATTGCCGGCAGCGTGCCAAGTGCTCGATCTCCTATCAGCGGAGCTATAGACCTTAGCGGTCCCAGACTTCTCTCTATTTCTCTCCCCCCCCCCTCTCTCTCTCTCTCTCTTTCTATCTGTATATATGTTGCTCAACTTGTCTCTTGACTGCAAACAATTTTCTTTATATACACGCGTAGAATCGACGCTTTCAAAATCGGACTATGAGCTGAAGAATTTTAAAAGAACTGACTCATTAACCATTGATGGTCTGCCATAGCCTACGGAAAACACATTAGTGTCATAAATGCACGACCCTATTGACACGTATTGACAAAAAAATTGCCCGATAGAATTTTCCTTCGAATTTATTTTCGTCGGTCTCTTCGATGTTCCAAGACTCTACTTTTATTTGTTATTCGCTGAAACATCAGAACAAGAGCACGATAATTTTTTTGGAACATTGCCGAAACATTTTCACCAATGGAAATTTCATCTTCCGAGCAATAAAATTGAACGATCCGCTCGCTCGCTCAACGATTATTGCTCGTCCTTGCTTGTGATGGCGATGCATGTGTGTGTATGTATATACTGACGACATTTTAAAATGTTTTTTTACCGGATCAGAAGAAAATTTATTGGGTCATGTCAGAAGCAGCGTTAAATTCTCTTTTACTGCTCGACGTTTCAAAGAAAAATTGACTTAACCCGGCTGATATAATTATCCTCATTGTAATTAGATCCGCCACGAGGCAAACTTTCACGTTTTATATTATAAGTTTTTGGTGCAAGCCTCCCGATTGATAACACCCTGTAGATTTTGCCATACTTAAAGTGATCCTCTGTAGCTTTGAGACACACCGCGAACAGTCCTCGGAAAGAAGAAGGATTTTTACTTCGTGCTGTCCTTGCATCGTAGAAACTTTCACCACACGCTATCCACCCTTTTCACTCCTCCGACTTGGCTTCCCGCAATCAGTTTCATCTTATTCCCTTATCCGGTCAAGTTCAACGGACGATTTACCGAGATTTTGTTTCCTCTGTAATTCCGCTCCCCCGAGGAAGCAAAAGTTGTGATGATGAAAAAAATTTTTGTCGCGAATTTTCGGTAAAAAAAATACTTAATATGGTTTACAAGACCGAAAACATGATATTTGTGATATTTGACAGATACTAGCGGATATTTTGTGGATTTTTTTTTTCTTTGAATAATGAAAATAAATTTAGACGAATTACTGATTGCTAATAAATTAGAGTTATTTTGTATTTTCATAAAATATAGATCGATTTATTTATCTCGGTGACGATGGAATAAAGGGCCTTAAGAAAATTTTAATTTTTTGAAAAATCTATGGGAACTGAAATAATAGTGATGATAAACTTGATACGAGCACGAAATTTGCTCGAATGGATTTGTCGAAATGGAGCACCATTTGCAGCAAACTTGAAGCTGCTGAGATATGGAAATTTCTCGATCAAGAGACTGACGTTTGAGGCTATTTGATCCAAAGTTCAATGAAAATTGACACTGAGGTTCGATTTTTATAAAAACTTAAAACTTCCCATTTTATTAATCGGAGCATTCGAACTCAAGTGAACCAGCGAATCATACACGATACATATAGCCGATAAAAAATGATGTAAAAGCCGATGATCATTCGAATTTTCAAATCCTCTGCCGGGAACATGAACAGGAAGCAGGATGAAAGTTTCAATGCAGACAATTTTCTTTTACGTTTTACTCGAGGGTATGAGATCGAAGCGAGAGTGTGTATGGTGGAAAAGAAAAGTGCAAAAACACAAAGCTGCTGCTGGGACGATTCCACAATTAGAAAGACGTCCACGAGAGTCTTCTGTTCGGAAAAGACGACTATCTTCCACGATCGTCTTCTTATTTTCATGGTTTTTCCTCCTTCTCTTCCGTCTCACCATAGTCTCTCGTCTCGTGGACAGAACTCGAGGAGAAAAAGATCTACTAGTGAGACGATTCAATTAAGGTGCGCAGGGGTGGGGCTGTCGAGGTTCTTCAGGTTTATGAAAGTTTGGGTATATGGGTTTCGAAAAGTCATAGATTTCCGTAGATTAGTTAGATTTCTATTAGATCTATTAGGATCTAACTAAATCTACGGAGATGTAAGTACATAAACGGAGATCTAGTGAGCAAAAGTGTTTGAACGTAATATCAAGACGACTCGAATGTACGTAAATTCACTGTTATGGATATCTAGGTCAGATCTATGATTTTAAAAAATTTCGATCATAACGTAGATCGAATTTGACCGCAAAAATGTCTACGTAGATCTACAATTTTTTTCCGAGTGGATTACTCTGAATATTTTTTACTTTTCATCGAGACTTTTACAAAGCTTTAAATAAATATAATTCAATTTTATAAAAACAAAGCAAAATGTTTTGTGTTCAATTTATATCGTTAAAAAAATATATATATCGTTTTTTCGCAAGTGCTCGAATGAAGGTCGTCAATTGAAGAGGAAAATCGTATTGATCATCTTGCACATCCAGGAACCTCCATTGTTTGCAGATTAAATATTAAATGATAAATGTATCGATGCTGGTCTGTAATATATTTGTCAATATTTCCATAAATACCATCCATATGTAGGCGTAAGACTGTTGCAACTGACAAAACTCGTGCTTGACGTCACTTTCGAAAGAAAAAAGAAAGAATTGACTCTTGTAAAAAGTGTCAAAGGCTAGACGCGAACCACCTTTGCATGAAAAATAGAGGAAACGTGGCTATATAAGGCCAAGGATATCCCAACTTTTTTCTCTACCATCGATTGAGCTTCCTTCAGAGCCGATCTCGACATACGTATCAATCAGACTTGATATCATAATTTTTTTTCCTGTCGTTGACCCACCACCAGTTATCCTTCTTGTCACGATACCATTTTCTACATAATGTGATGCTGTAATAAATGAAAGACCAGTGCGAAACGGCAAATCATCAGTCATAAAACGATAGTACCTACCTACAACTAAATATATATATATATATACGGGGTGTTCTACCCAAAGACACTTATTCTCCAGGATTGTGATCACGTTTTTTTCATATTATACATATAACTATAAAAAGTGTTATATTTAATTTTTATCTTTAATAGGTTTTCCATCATAATTGATATAGTTTTTTTTTAATTCGGGCTTCATTTTTATTTTATTCAAATCATGTTTAATCAAATTATTATCAATCAGCGTGAGAGCAAAAAATTTTTTTTTAACGATAAACTCGTGAGGATGAGGGTCAAACCGTGCAGATTGAATTATCGTGAAATGCCTGATATGCATATCGACAAGTGTGCAGTTTGTACGTAATATACTGTATTGATTAGTCACGAATATGGCTCAGTCCCCCTTTTGCGTATCCGTCTAACGCAATTATATGTGTGCATGAAATCTGTGATCGACACCTCAACGCTCCCCCCCCCCCCCCCAACGATGCTGCGGTGAATCATACAATCCCCTTTAAATATCCTGAATCGCTCTTTGCACACGTTCCCTAGAATATTTATACGATCTATTGGCGATATGGATTCATAGAATGCGATTTCTATTTTTAATTGTAGGTTCAGGCCATACTGTTAAATGGAAACCTTGGGAGTCATTCATGTATGCGGCTCGTCATTGCATGAACAGTCATAGTTTTTCGAAATGAAGCAGCACATTTTTATTATTATTCAGCCCCGTAGCAATGTACCAAAATGCCACGTTATAGTAAAATTGAAGGGGTGGAATGACCCAAATAGGTTTTCATATACTGCGATATGTATGATAGTTTGTACTATCTACTGTACGACGTGAGTCCGAATCGAAATCCGCATCTAAGCCCAGTCTGTCGTGACGATAAAACGATTATTTGATCCGAGCGAGCGTGAAACCACGTGAAATCGATACTAAACGAGATTGACGGATGGGACAGAGGCGGCAGTAGGTGTGTGGTTTGGTGTCTGCATGAAAGCGCCGAGGCAACCATGATATATATATATATATATATATACATGTATGAAAAGCATTGCCAGTTTTCGATCGTAAAATCCACTATTTCATTATTTAAAACGTCGGTTGAATCGTACAAAATGCATGGAAAATGTTTCATTCAATGATGAACCTCGGTGTAAGTAATTATATTGACTTGAAAGTTTTGTGGCTTGACTGTAGATTTGTGCCGGTAAACTTAAAAAGATTTTTCTATAAATTTCGGTTTAAGAACGATCCATTTGTTTATTTTTGTTTTTTTTTTTTTCATTCGGAGATAAGTGCTGTACATAAGGATATACGAACAGAAATGTTTTCGGATGTACCCCAATTTTTTCCGAACGACAATGCTATTATTTTTCTCTCGCGCTAGAAGTTGTGTTGATGGATCGGTTGCATGAAGCGACCACTCAAGTTTCTTACCAATCCCTCTTTAGGTGGGGCCAGGTTTCTGCGTATTATCTTGAGATACGAAACTATCATCGTGACCCATATTTTTTGACCGATCGAAGTGGATTGAGTTCGATCCCATGGCGAGCGAGTAAAGTCCTTTCAACTCACAGGCTTTTCAATCGGAATTATTTTTCTTTTAGAAAGCATCTCTGTTGCGTATAATTTACAATTTATCCGCATATAACGAAGCTGGTTGATCGAAAATTTCTGCGAGCTCGCGATTAAGGGATGTACACTGAATTGGCAGGACATTGGTTTCGATAACGTGCCTTTTCACACGTATCTCCAGAGTTCAGTGACCCGTTACAGAGACGCACACAGTGCATGGGATCGATGTTAATACAAATTTGAAGAATACCGCCGCAATGGGTGTGTGTATCCATTTTTTTTTTATGCTGCTTCGTCCCAGGCTTTAACCATTATAAATTGTAGGAGTCGAATAGCATGAGACAACACGAGGTAAGACGATAGGGGTCGTATTCCAACTAATTACTGCCACGAAATAAAAATTATCCGACAATATTTCCAATTTATAGCTTCCCCAGAATTATTGTTTCAACAAATTTTAATAAGGTCCCAATATGAAAATAAAGCTCAATAGTTTTTTTTTTCTCTTAAATAGCATTGTTAAGCCAAAATACTCGTTGTGCCGACATGACTGGTATATTGTTTGCAAAGAAAGAGTCACTTTGATAAACCCACGATCACCCTGTTGGGTCCCACTTGATATTAACTTTTACGCGAATATGCTTTTCTCTCGGTAGTGCCTTCCTCTTGAATTCTCCTCTCGTTCGTCCAGCTTTTCTTCATTCAAGTCCATTTACGCAAGATATCCAAGTTCGATGAAGCTTTCACATTGTCCGGATCACAGTCATTGTCCCCAACGTATTCTCGCGTATACGTGCACTCAATGAAATTGCTACTAAACCATCCGGGGCCAGTATCGTCCTCGAGTAGCGATAAATTCACAATTTCTATTCGGATACGAGGGTTCAGTTACGATCGATGAGTTATGAAATTTGTCGTGATTATTTGAAAATTATCATACATCGAAACAGTATTTATTGTTCAATGGACGAGTAATGAAGAGAATGCGAGTCAATCGATCATTTCAATCTCATAAAATAATCCAGTCACAAATCCTAATCGATAATCAAGTCACAAAGAGAATAAAATAATCTAGTTACGAATCCCCCTTTAGACGGTGGAGAGTTCAAAACTATTCATGCAAACAAATAATATGCCATTGTATTGTTTTTTCACCTTTCACCTCATTGAATCGCCCTGTAGAAAAAATCTCGCGAGAGGTAATCCTTGGAAACCGAGTCCAAGAGGTGAGTACATCTTTTGTACTTCTTGTTATCAGGTAAACTCCCTCCATGTACATTTTCAGTTTTCAAAACAGTTAGTGACTCACTTTTTTTTTCAAATCACCGCATATACCTCACTCGAGACAACAATCGAATATGTTCAGAGGAATTGTCAATTTCACAGGGACTCATGACGCTAATGCGGTAAAAAAAAAAGAAGAAAGATAGATAGAGCTCGGGCGTGAATAAAAGTTTGCAGTGAAATTAAAAACCGGGGAATTGTTATTGCGAGAACAAACGGTAAAAACATGCGAGAGAACCAGAGAGAGAGAGAGAGAGAGAGAGAGAGAGAGAGAGAGAGAGAGAGAGAGAGAGAGAGAGAGCGAGAGAGAGCGAGAGAGAGAGAGAGAGAGAGAGAGAGAGAGAGAGAGAGAGAGAGAGAGAGAGAGAGAGATCTCGTTTTTCACCAGACGGAAACTTACATCAACGCTCATGTTTAATGACCCTCAGCCCCGGGATATGTTAGCTCGTCTCCGTGCTTTTTTCTCGTTCTCCAGTTTTCGCAAGCAACTGGTTCCGCAAAGTGCGTTAAAAAAATAGAAGAAAAATCTTTACGGTAAAGGGATAAAGTGGGCAAACGGCGCGAGATGCAGAGAGCTAAGAATGGTGCACTCTGGTATATATTTTACAGCTATCTAGACGCGCAGCGAGACGGTCTCCCGTGCTGGAAAATCTGTGCGATGTACAGGAGAGGCAGAGAAGAGAGAGAGAGAGAGAGAGAGTAAGAGAGATAGAGCCATTCACCAGCTCGAAAGAAGGAAAATTCACGCGCTGGCTTTGCTAGCTAGATGAGAGAGCAATGAATAGCTTTTTACGAGCGTGTTTTCACGGAATTTACATTACGTGCGTTTGGCAACAAAAGTAGAAAGGAAAGTCGGCCCGTGCCACGATAGGAGCACACGATATAATACTCTTTTTCTTGCGAGAGTAGCAGTATTTGCGCGTGATGAAGAGACGACAGTTATCTTTTACACGTATATATATGCACGAAAGAACCACTCACGGTATCTTTGAGGTGTGAGTAAGTTGGCTGATTGCGATGATGCAACCAGGAAGGAACGTCGGAGCCACGGGCATAGCTTATATGACTAAGTCTCGAAGTTACAACTCGTCTTGTCATGTCATATAATCGGCGGAGAGCACAAACGATCGTACCAAAATCTCATATAATTGCGAAGATTTTAAATCATCCTCCATCACCAGGAGTCCTAGGATCGTTTTATGAATGTGGCAACCCCGCGGTGAGTTGCTTATACCGCGCACCATTGAACAATCAGTGCACATTGGTATGATTGATCGTGACGATATCTCATGTCCTCGGAGCCATCGACGATATTATAACTGCGACGTATTATGTGATCGCGAAGAAATGGAACTGATGCAAGCTCCGGATATTGCGAATCCGGAAAAACTGACTTTCAATTGTGAGCTCCGCGGTCATGGTATGCTATATGTAACCGTTGATGATGTGTCTCGTGCAAAAATAGACCACGGTCTAGGATCGTGAGGCTTTCAAGAATTTTCCCCGTATAGATTCAAAAGAAGTGGAGTGAATATAACGCGAGAGAAGCAGAAAATATAAAAATAGCTGCATGAAGTTTTCCTTGCATGGCGGTGAAAAGAAGAAAAAAGCAAGTAATATCCTGACTGTCTGCAGCAGCAGCAACAACGAGTGATCTTATCCGAGAGAATGGCGCCGCGTTTATTCAATGTCCATTCAGCGCTGTTCCCTTCGACGATCCGTAAACTTTATTTGGCTGGGGAATTGTCCGTCGAATACGAAATACTTGATGCATTAACGATATTCCCGAGCAACGTGTGTGCCTCAATCATTTCGACATGAAAAATGAAAGGGGTGAAATGGTTTATTTGAGGGTGTATACTTTTCTCGGACTTTCGGTCCCACGCCTTTATTCCGTGGCGCAGGATCCTGTGGCTCCTTAAAGTCTGAAAATAATGTGTGTAACCACTGGAACGTGATTTAGGGAAAATTGGGCGGATTATGAGTAGTTTCGCCGGGTATGGAGAACATCGTCGTGGGAGTGAGATATCCTTTCGGTGGGTTTCGCCGTTCGTCGGTAGCAGAGGATAATCGATTTTGTATATATTTGGAATAATTGTTCTGTGTTACGTATAAGCCTCGAGTTTTTGCACCCTAATATTTTATTTAACCCGGCAAGTTGCATCAAAAATCCGATAATGCATATGCACAACAGTCTTGTTGCTCTCATCGAGGCAATGGAAAACTCTAGCTTCCATGACATAACGGGGTTCATCTATATTCCTGCAGAATTATAAATAAAAAAAAATGAGCAAAAATAAGCTATGATGCAATGGATACTCGTAAAGATGTGTAAATAAATGTAACGCACGGAAAAAATACAAGAAATATGAAGTAATTCGGGGGTAAGATTTAGAGGCTTAACAATCCTCTGCCCATGTCCGAATCGAATTTTTTAGCATAACGTATGGTCGATGAGCGAAGGAACGAGCAGGAATGTTCCATCAGGACCGTTGTCAATAAAAAGACATAATGCCTGGAATAGTTAGATGATATAGCCCGCCGTGAGGGTACGTCTCTATCTGGAAACTGGGTGATCGATTCCTCGTCAGTCCTCCACGGTTTGGGTGTATTGACGTCTGGATGAGATGAGAGAAAACGAGCGACCGAAAGAGATAGAGGTTATAGAGAATGTAATTGAAGATGGGGCTGAGAATTGATGGGTGAGGGCTACGAACAAAACGAGCATCAAATCGTTTTGTTCGTAGCTCTCGTAGCCTTCGTAATATGCAGCGAGAGCTTTGGAGGATTGAAGGGATGATCCCAAGGACTGAAAAAAAAATTTCCGCTGAATTCCAACCCCTATACGTAATCTCTGTAAGATTCTATTGCGATACGCATCTTGTTTATGCAGTCTCTTCGTTCTGTTTACAAATTTCACCTCGTATATGGCACATACGACGTGTTTTACTGTGTTCCAATTCAAATCTGTTGTATACGTATGTCCCCGTGACATCGTATCTCCGAATGGCTAATCAAAACATCAATTTAGATGGTTCGGTCGTCCGCTATATGGACACATTCTGACGATGGGAGGGAAACTTCCTGATGGTGAGATACAGGCCATGTTCGACGATCGGATAAACCGGAGGGAAGTGTGTCACAGTGATATACGGTGGTTGGACGATCGAGACCTACATTCGGCAACCATGCGTCCTATTCATAGTTCACTTAGTACGTCGAGGATTCCTCATGGTTGCGGACAGGAGAGAGGTCAATATCAAAAGAGACTTCATCGAGAGTCATCCAGTAGGAGATCTTGACGTTGACGCTGGCAACAAGCAGGCGCATTGAGGCTAATTCATAACGTGATTAACGACCCGAATTAAAATTGAAGGACTGCTTAGAACCCCTTGTTGTGCTACACCGTGAGGGCCAAAGATAGTAAAGCCATACGAGACCCGACTATAAGACTCCTTTGATTCTCGAAACCCTACCTCTTATATACTCATCGATGGCAGGAAATAGTCAACTATAATGCAAAAATCACAAAATAATTTTTAATATTGTATTGGAATAAATATTAATGTATAGGCATTTACATAAATTCAATATTATGAATTATTTCTAATTTGTTCTTTATAGTTAACCCAATCTGAAAATTGTTTAAAAAAATTTTCAGTTGGACTCTTTTTAGTTATTCATAGGACAAAAAGATCAAATTTTTCGAAAAAAACTGCGATATCTCTCATGAAATAAATACGACACAAATATAATAATTAATTTTCATGGTTTATTAGGAATAAGCATTAAAATTTCGTAAAATCTCTTGCACTATAAATTCTGAATCGGTATTTCGAATACCTGGATCGATATATTTCGACCGATAATTATAAATTCTAAACATTGCAATGTTTAGAATTCATGTAGAGAAGGAGTTGTAGGATGAATGGAGGATCTGTAAGTTGAATAGCGTCAAAATAGGTTGAATCGTCTGTTCAGAGCGTTGAAGCAGGGTTTTAGTCTTGAATTTTTCGGAGCTAGAGATTTAATGTAAGGGTTCTATGTTTGTTTTTTTTCGAAGTAGGATCATGCAAAGCTTGGAAGGGTTTGAAGTAGAGGCTCGGAGGAACTTGGTGGGAAAAAGTTGAGAAAGCAGCTTGCTTATCGTGCCAACGATATAATGGAGGAACGACGAGAGATGGCGTGTACAGATTTCGAGATAATTTTCACGCTGACAACGGCGACATACGTGATGCCTGGAGTTCCATAGAGAGAGGTTGAATGGACCCACCAGCATAAGCCTGGGTCACGTAATTTGTTACAAAATAAAAATTGCAGTTTTGTGTAAGTTTATCATTGAAAATTCACCAGTTCAGCATTATTTAAAGATTATTGAGACAACGAGAGAATCGTAAAGTCGAAGATCGATGACTACCGACTGGGACATTTGTCAAACGATTGTTCAATGATGCCTGACCTCTTATTGAGTGAAGTCCCTTAGTAATATTGGGCTGCTCAGTATCACTGAGGGTTAGTCCGTTCGTCAAATAGGGAGCTTCCGGTGATATAATTCCGTAATGGCTGGCGAAAGTCCATTTTGTGCGACAATATCTATAATTCAGTCATATAAAGGGTGTCGTGCCAAAACTGCTCGACATATGAGGAATTTTTTTTTTCCATGTCATGCAATTTTCCACTGAGAGCCTTCATACAGGAATGTTTATAGCTCATACATTCTCCTCTTACCCTCTTCCTCCACTTCTCTCTTCTCCGTTCTCAGACTTCTTGACAAATACAATCGATAAGATGTGGCCCGCATATAGCGGGGTCGAGGAAAGTGCAGGCCGATTGTTCTCGATGTTTTTCTCGGTGGCTATAGCCGGCATATTGCGATTTTTATTTAGCCTCTCTACACACGTGAACGTGCATTTCATTACTCTCGGCCTGCAGCCGCATTACTATACACACATATATTATTGCGACCATTACGGCAATCGCTCAGCGATATTTTCTTCCTTCGGCGTTCGGGAGTATAATGCCTTTTGCCCGTCTTATACAGGAATAAGGTTCTTCATTGTACAAACGGGCACGACATCGGCTTTACCAATCATTGATATCAGAAGCGTGACGGTATTTTTAATTAAACCTCTTCCCTCGCGGCCCGATTCTCCCTTGCACAGCTGGCGCAGACCAGCATCTTTATTGGCAATGATGGAGCGGCAAGAACGATGAGGGGCTTCTTTTCGCTCCTCGTCGAAGAGAATTTACGCGTTACGCTAAAAGCGTTGAGAAGAGAATTTAATTCCTCGTGTGCTTCTCCACAGTTCCTTCACTTTCAAGACACAGATCCCACGAGAGTTTTTTCGATTCTCGTTAAGTTCTAAAAAAAAATTACCGTCCGACGATGAGAATCGAATGAATCGGGTCATGGATTTGTTTTTAAGTGAAATTTCCTTTAGCCCCCAGGTGGCTAACGATCCCAAATCTCGTGGTATGGAGTTAGTTAAGACACCTTTTCGTTTTTCGTAACCACCATTACTACGAAGCAAGTGTGGGCCAAGGCTCAAAGAACAGCATCCAGGGATCTAGTGTGTAAGGACAATTGGCCAACCGCAGAAGCCCTTTTGTTATAAAAATCCATCGGAAGAATTTGATCATTGAATTCGTGAAAACATTAGGGACTTATCTGACGAAAAGATGAAAACGAGAGTGATGGAGAAAAGAATCAGAGAACGAGACACGAGTATACTGAGCTCGAAGTTTTTCTCGATAATGGCGTTAATTGATGTGTTGAATGTGCGAGTGAGAGGAGGAGGAGAGAGAGAGAGAGAGAGAGAGAGAGAAGGAGAGCTCTGCTTTCACACCAATACTCGATCCTGAATCTATAAAGTCACGAGCACGTAGCTCATACAACGGCTAACCTTTCATTACGTGGCCATTCTCATGGACAGGTATTACTATATCGCGTATACGTAAGATATATACGGCACATATCCGCAAGGGTTTGGTTCGTGTACACCGCTGATAGCAGCCTGCGAAATATTAGACGGCCCGAGTCTATAGAAGTCGTTGGTCCGTGCTGGTTGCTCATGTCGCGTGTATAATATAACGAAAAGCCAGCCTGAGCCTCGGTACGGTGGCAGTGGTAAACGTACATAAAAGCATGTTTCACGCTCGAGTCTCGCGAGAGTTTTCCTACGTCTCAGTCCATTCAGGGGGAAAATAAACTCTACTGACACTGACAGTATAGCCCAAGGTATCGCGTAAAAATCTGTATATATATAGGCAATTTCCGGTTTGCAGGGGGTGACATAAAAAACGTTTTAGAGTAAAATTAGACGACGGTACACGTAGCTATAGAATATGCAATGAACCGTTTGGGTTTGTCCTTTCATTAGCGTCGTCAGGCTTCAATCGCCTGAATTTCAAAGTAGAGCTTACATATTTCAACGTTCCGCACGGTCTTTGCGATAGGCAACTCATGGAAAGCATAACGGGACAGCAGACTGATCATTATTAGCGTATACCGTACGTTTACTTGATTATTACCTATTGAACGACCACATGTTTACGTTTGACTCGTCAGATATCTATCGGCTTGTGGTATCCGTGGGAAATTGATCGAGCAATTCGCTGGGCCATGCACTTGCCTTTATAAATACGTTAACGCCAATGTATAATTCACGATATAGTCCCGGGAGTATAGGAAATTATGACATTGATCCCGTGACGTAACCGGATGTACTAGCAGAGTTGCATCGGCAATCGAACCATCGACGAATCGCAATAGTTTTTTTTTTTACGGTGGCCAGCTGCGTGTGCGTACTCGTGCACCGAGCGAATGTCAATTATCAACTGCCTAAATGATCTCGCATCGGTTTATGGACGTCGGGCCGACTGGCCGGTGAAAACGATCGGTCTCCCATCTCGTTCAATATGGACAATCTCGTCAGCCAATTTCAGCGGTAACTGCGACTACCGTCGTGAAATCGATAACCCAACGATGGCGTCGGGCGCTAAAACGTTCGGGTCAATGTTTCGCCTTACGTTGGAAATTGCCAGGCTTGGAATACGCGAATCACCAGCAAGTTTCGTGTTCCTTGCACGACTCTTCCAGTTCTAACGACGCTACAAATATAACGTTAAAAGAGCAATATTGTCATATTGTGCCCAAAGTTCAATTCAAAGACCATTCGTTATGTGAAATATTACGTTATTCAGGTCAAACGACCAATTTACATCTACGATACGGAAAATAAATAAATACGTGACAATTGACGAAGGGTGTGCCAAATGGGTCTCGAGAAAGACTTCTTACCCGATACCCATTATTGTCTGGACCCGTCTGTCTTTCCGGTGCTCATTCTTCCCTCTGGTACGTGCGTACACCATCAATCGTATTATAAATTGTCCCATTAGATGATTCGTGAAACCAGAGACGCGCGCTCTGAATCATTGGCTCCATATCCTATAGCATGCAAGACTGGAAGGTCTTCTTGGTCGATGCTTCTTTCTCGCTTCGCAAAGGCGAATTAAAATCCCGACTATGTGTGATAAATAGCCTGTGTGTACCCCTGAGAGTGAAAAGTAACGCGACTAAATGTCTGAAACGTCACGTGCGACCCGTAGCGTATGAAAGAAGGTTATATATATATCTATCTCGCGGAATTTTTCTCTTGCTTTATATAACACGCTTTACGACTTATCATTATACTATGCTTTTTATTAAAAACATTTTACCATTGCGGGTACTCACGCATCTCTCTCACTCTGACTCTCTCTCTCTCTCTCTCGCTCTTTCTTTCTCTCAAAGAGAGAAGAAAACAGCAGCCAGCGAAAACGTATTATTAGTTCTTCTCGCTCGGTGGCACGCTTAAGAATGAGCTCAAGCATTTTACCTCGGGCATTTTTTTTATTATTATAAAAAAAATGTGACCGTGCGATAGCGCGAGACGACGTGAGTTTTTGTTTCAGCGACTTTCTGGAAAAATCGTATTTCGCTGGAAACGAACGAGCTCGCGACTTGAACTGGAAAAAAAAGAGGAAAAAAGGAAGAAAAAAAAGATGACGCGAGATCGGATAAGGTTTCCAATGTTGCTTATCCCGAGAGGGGTGGCTCCGGAGGTAAATGGCATTGGTGCTTCGGGTAATACGTTGAACGGTATATAGCTGCACGAGACGTGGATATAACCTGACGGGCCCCTGGAGGAACCTGTGTGCAAGGCGATTTATAGAAGCGTGAAAATCGCGAGAGATCTTGGTGTCGCGAAATGAACGAAAACACCAATAACAAAAATTCGCACGAGAATGACGATATAGAGCCCATATACGTACAGACATATTGTAGATATAGGTGGCCTGGATGTATGGGTCAAACGAAAGGAAAATTGCCGCGGGTGAATATTGACATTACGAGATAGCATCGTGAAAGGGTACTCTCGACGAAGAAAAAAAAAAAGGCATCCACTACGAAACAGCATTATCCTTCTATCTGGAATCATTGCGGTGCTATGAACGCGTTTTTAGAAAACATTGTTGCACAATTTCAAGGGTGAAACAAGCTGTAGCATGAATAAACGTCAACCCTCGCGAAGGGTTATATAAACTCGCGTGTACACGGAGCACACACGAACGAAAGAAATAAACTAAAATCACGATTCCAGCAACGTTTGCGATCGATTTTCCTCGTGGCTTGACCCATCGAGCCGGTGAGATTGGTTGACCGAATTGAGGTCATGGTACACATATATTTGGGGCATTCCAGGCCGAATCGACAGTCGCCATTTACTCTCGGGGATTCGATCTACACATTTCTTGCACATCTTCATAGCAACTCCGATAGATTGAGTTTTTTAATTTTTTTTTTATTTTTGTGAAAGCTCTTTTTATTCCATAATTATGAGTGGACTTTCGGGAAAATTGAGCCGAGACAAAGTGGAAAAAGGGGAAATAAAATGAGCTAGGACAAAATTAATCGAAGAATGAAAAAGTCGACGAAAAGCTGACATTGAGTAGAGAGGGAGATGACTATTATATCGAGGTTGACAGGCGACAGCGGAAGAATACGGAAAGACGGCTCTCGTTCTACTTTCCTTGCTCGTAAACTTCCCTCATCCGGGGGTTCTCCAACCGCAAAGTACGAATTGAGTTTTGAGGAGGAGCCCGGGCGAATCCTGAATTACTTTGTCGAGTAGTTCGTGCCTGGAATAACAACTCTCATCTTATTATATATATATATCTTATTATATATATATACATCATGTATTCGCATATCTGGAAACGCACATAAACGTTATCTCAGGGAACAGTTTTCGGCATAAGCGGCGCGAATATTCTCCAACAGAAACCATGTCTACTGAAGGCTGTACCTAAAGCTGAAGCCGTTGACTCTTACTACTTGCCGTCGAGTAATGACAATCGGCAGCGGTGATTTTTCCTCGCTCCAGGAGCGTGTTTATTTCTGTATTATATCAGGAAATGCATGATACAATACTGAAAGAAATTTCGTGCAGTGTTGCCAATGAACAAAAATACAGCCATCATTATGAGTCTACATTACTCGGAATGCTGGTCATCATTTTTCCAAAATGATTCTTCGCAGATCTTTCACAAGAACTTACTGTATTAACACAGGTTCTTCGCAGTTTTCCCGTGCCTTTGTAAGAACACCGTACTCTAGTATGAGACAGCTGCTGGTTATTAGGGTTTTTCGAATTATAATTTTATATTTTGCGTTTAAAATTGTCTGCTTAAGGCAGGTTGACCGAATCAAAACCGAAAGAGAGAGAGAGAGAGAGAGAGAGAGAGAGAGAGAGAGAGAGAGAGAGAGAGAGAAAGATGGGGGTTGCAGCAAGAGTGTATCGTTATTCCCAAGTCACGCCTAAATATTTTGTGTGTGGAAGAAAACTAGCGAAAAAAAATGAGAAACAGAAAGACACAGACGAGAGGCTTCCAGCAAAAAAATTTGAAACCAGGTCATACCTTTGAATTATTAACTATAGTATAACGTCGGCTACGTTTCAAAAGACCTGTTAGGCATTAAATATTAACATGGACTTTATAGAATCCGGACTTCGTTAAAATTTCAATCCGGGCCCGTTGTGCTCACTGATATAATCACTGCGGACTTCTGCCATTTTGTCCCTCGTACAACGATACGATAGTTGCCTCGACCCTAGCCAGACGTTTATCATTCGTCGTATGATGGTGAAACTTAACGACAACCGGCAGTGGTCATAAATCAGACTTCCGTTATTGTCTGTGGTGCTTGCGGCTCTTGGATATAAAATTATTGAGATTAAACGAGATCTCTCGGTTTGAATTTATACATGAATAGTAAAAAAAATCATAGCCCAAGTGAAAATTCGATTGAAGGCTCATCGAAAACCTTGAAAAAAAAAAAATTGTGCTCGGTCTCTCGTTTGACCCTAAGGATTTTTAACTAATTCTTATCGTAAAATCATGTATAAATGAAACTCAAAATGTTCAATCCCACTCACGGTACAATCGCGTTCTATGGACACGAATAGGTTTCACAAACTGAATTGGATTCATGAATTTCCAAATAATTTTGAAACACAAGAGCCATGAAAAGGCTAAAGTTTCGATTGTACACCTTGGCTAAACACTGTAAGCGAAAGTTCAACCAATTTCTCCCAATGTAATGAAACAAAATGAACGCCTAGAAATTTCGACTTGGTTTATGTATATATGTCTGAATCACCACAGGAAAACGTTTAACAAGGGAAAGAGAGAGTGAGAAAGAAAGAGAGAGAGATAGAGAAATAAAAGTTGTACATTTCCTTCTCATTAGACAAATGCGAACCCCTAAAACTTTCTTTCGCGAAACTGTCGCTAGAGAGACCTCGCTACGTGACTGAAATTGGATTCGTTAAAGCATCCCCTTGTAAGCTAAGGAAAGTGTGTCAACAGAGCGAGTGTGGGAGAGGTATCTTGCAATTAAAAATGGTTAATGACACATCGGAGATGAAAGCCAGCCTTCTTCACCTCGACTTCTTTTTTTCGAAAACAAAAAAGAAAATGTAATTTTTTCAATGACAATTGACACTGGTCTTCCCTACACAGAACATAGCTACTTACGGTGACGAAAACAAAAGTTCTTGAGCCGGTTCGGTTCGAGCTTTTATGAGGGTCGAGGGGAAATTGGCTCGGAGGTGAAGTCGCGCACACCGGGGGTGTAGAGCAACCCCTATAGGTGGCGCGCAACTCTGAAGGGGGTTGTGAAAATCGATACTTATCGTCTGTCGCGAGACGCGAGCTCGCTCGCAGTACGCGTTTCGTGTGCATGAGGTAAACACGCTCGCCAATGGCCATTACAATGGAATTATAAATATTACGAGGAGAACGGCATAACTGACCGTATCCTAGAGACGATCATGGTACGTTTCAATTGCTTCTTGCAAAAATCTTGTTCGAAAAAACAAAAAGACTAATTTTATTTATTCCTCGATATTAAAAACAAAGAAATAATCGCGCGCGTGTTTCCTTTTCAAAAGAAGAATAAAATTTTTATATTCGCAACGAATTGTCAATGAATTTTTGTCTCTCTCTCTCTCTCTCTCTCTCTCTCTCTCTCTCTTTCTCTATAGTGGGAGAGATAATAATATAACTTGCTTGAAATACAAAAATCTTTGACGATTTTGTCGCAAGACGAATCTGTGAACGATTGAATTTTCCTTTTTTTTTTCTTAAACTTTGTTCTTGCTCTCTGTGTGCAGTACGGTTTTGTGAATTACGCCCTCGAGCTACTGGTAGTGAAGACCTTTAACAACGAGACGTGGGAGGAGATTAAGTACGTAAGATTGATGCAGAAAAATTCAGCTGAAATAATTTACAAAGATTTTTCTAATCCGCATGTGTGTTTGGGTGTAATGCATAGCAACGATAAAACATGTTTCTTTATTTTACTGTCACGTTACTGCCACGTGATTTTGAGCAAACATTTTTGGGTTTATTATCACTGAGAATCTTTCTTTCTTTTTTCTTATTTGTGCCGATTGTGATGAGTTCGTGATTTCCGACGGATGGAGAGCGCGTGATGAAATCTTCTCCACGTGGAAATTTAATGTTCTTTCATGATTATTATTATCAAAGAGTGCGCGTCGTGAAGCAAAAAAAAATCCCTAGACCGATATTAATTTGCAAGGTGTTTTAGAGAATTCATGATTCGTGTTTGAGATGGAAGTATGCGAATCGAGATTATGTGGAGTAATTGTATCGGTATTATAATGTAGCACGTGCCATAACGAAAGTAACCTCTGTAACGTTTGTTCAACCTAACGACAGCCTTTTACCACTGATATATCTCGTGGAATGAATAACAGTAGTCTCAGCGAGAGTCGATAAAATAGTGTTGAATCGACTAAATTATCATTGATGGATGAGAAAATGAAGTTTGAATCGGCACACCGAAGTTGTACGATCCCCGAATAATTATTCATTTTTTAGTGGAAGAATTATTCATTTTTCGTGAGAAAAACATTTTGTTCCGTTCACTAGAAATTCAAGTGTGAATTTTCTCGCAAGCATTCTCCGATCATTGATGAAGTATAGAATTTATTGTTCCCTAATTGAAGACTCGAGTGGCTTGTCGATTTTTCTATCATTCAATACCTTCTCTCAGGCTTGCAGAATGTCACTTTAATTTCAAATAGTACGGATATTTTCCTCATACAGTACGATAAAGCTTGGGCTATGAAATTAACAAAAAAAAAAAAAAAAGAATCGTCGGGAGGTTTGAAAATCGTTTGAATTCCACTCCAACGCTTGTGCTCGAGAGCTCTCTCGTGTCAATTATCACCGACAGAAATTCCCCCTCGAGTGTATGTGCTAGCATGAAAAGGTGAGATTGGTTCGGTAAAATTGAAAAATTAACATCGAGTTCGTCCCGAGAGATTCACGCATACGAAAGCGTTCAAGCTCTTTGTTATATCAGCTCACTTTTTTCTAGGATCACGATCCTACCATGAGATCCGAATTTGTACAATCACAAAATAAAAAATCAACCCAAAAGTAAATGAAAAACAAGTTGAATAATTGCTGAAAATTTCGTTCAAATTTCGATGTAAAAAATGATTTTTTCAAAGCTGAGACTTCTTTTTCGATCGTAAGACATCGGGATGAAAAATTTGTTTGAGGTTTTAAAATTTGCTATTAAATTATTTTATACTATAGTATTCTTGCAAACGCCAAGACTTGGAGAGTACCTTTCTCGTTAGGTGCTAAATAGGTTTAAATCCGGATTAAAAAAAAAAGTAAAGCACAACTGCTCTGTAGATGATTCAAGTTTTAAGAGCTCGAGGTTATTTGACACAGGCTTCAAATGAAATTCTACCAGGGACAAGTGCATACTTTTCGTTTTCCCTTTGGATACACGCAACTCTCGAAGCTTCGTATTGCAGAGGGAGCAATTTTTGTCGACAAATTTTTTTTTATTTCGTAATTTTTCCTGAGTACACATGTACGTAGTTTTTTCAGAAATGCTATTGGCACACTGCAAAACCAAGTGTGTAGTTTTTACACACTTATGTGTGTAATTTCTTGTAGTCACTTTTTACTCACTTTCACGTGTGTAATTCTACGTCATAACACACTTTAAGTGTGTTATTTTTTAGAATTACACACTTTAAGTGTGTTATGACGTAGAATTACACACTTTAAGTGTGTTATGACGTTGAATTACACATGCGAAAGTGAGTAAAAAGTGACTACAAGAAATTACACACATAAGTGTGTAAAAACTACACACTTGGATTTGCAGTGTGCACTTCTGTTAACTCTGCCTTTGGCTAATTTTTTCTCGTTGAGCTTTGCATTTTTCTATCGATGGATTGTATTCGGTATACGATGCCTCGAGAGAAAAAGTGGTCGTTTATTAAAACGAATTCCCACAGCAGATTTCGCTTTAAAGTAATTTGCCTGCATTTCATTCTTCAAAATTAGCCGGTATAAAAAAGTTCGGATGGAGCGATAATGGAAAAGAAAAAAAAATTGTCATTCCGAAGAAATAGAAAAATTTTGAAAGTAGAAATTTTCTTAAATTTTTCGAATTCTATGTTTATCCTTGACTTTGGCACAATTCTATATGCCAAAAACTAGGCCTATGTTCATCAATTAATTTCTAAGTGTGAGGAAGATTAATTAAAAATAGAATACACACATTTTTTATCGCAGTTTAGAGAAGCATAAGCTAATTTTATTTTGCTTAAAATTATTGAAAAATGTTGTAAATAAAATAAAAAAAATAAGTTGTTCCGTTGATAGCATAACGCGACTTCTTTATTTCTTCTCGTACTTATTTTTTTTTGTTTTTTTTCGATCTCGTCAAACACCATCAGGGGACAGGTAAACAAGCGATATTAAGTGCATTATTCTTGTGAGCTATGGTCAAATATCGAAGTCTCTAGTTCTTTCTCGAGGTTCACGAGTAGTCCGATATCTCTGAGCAAACATAGTTTTATCCCTCTTTGCTACCGCGTCATTGCAATCAAAGTTGTTCTTGAGCTCTCCACGATTTCATTCCCCTCGTAGACTCTTTCGCTTGGGGGGAAAAACATACTTCGTTATAGTATATTCTTGATTTTCGTCGTAACAGAATAAATTTTTCCTTTTCCTTTACACGATTTTCTCGATAATTAAAAATGGTTTGTTTAAAAATATTTGATCGTATCTATCCATTCGTTTTTTGCTTCTGGAAATTTCCATCTGCGATACTGTATGGAAATTGTGGTCGTTGCTTTATTTTCGTATTATTTTGGATTTTTTTCCTGTTTTTTTTTTTTTTTTTCTTTACTTTCACATAAAACCATCTTGTCGTTTAGGAAAGATGCTGCAGTCAACATGGAGGGTCAATTTCTCGTACGTCAGATATACGACGACGAGATCACATACAACATTATTTCAGCCGCCGTAAATCGTCTCAGTATGTAAAATACGAAATATTGTAATTTCGAAGAAGTTGTTGAAAAAGAAAAAAAATCACACTTCAATTGATTTAATTAAAAAATTCAATGAAAAGAAAAACAATAATTTTTATTGATGTGATAAAAATATTACACGATGAAAAATACTTTTACCCAGATGCCCCTATATGACTTTGCAGAAATTCCAGCGAATGAGATACTCGAGTTGTTCGGCAAGATGTTCTTCGAGTTTTGTCAGGACTCCGGTTACGACAAGATCCTCCAGGTTCTCGGAGCAACACCGAGAGACTTCTTACAGGTAAAACAAAAACAAAAAAAAACAAATTGATTCAAAAAAAATATGCTCCTTCGCTTCTTCACGGGAGAAGTTTGTATTTTATTTTTCTTTTCCGCCATAGCTGCGAGCTAATCTCTTTTCTTCTCTTCGTAAAGTTCCATTACACTTTTAATCCGAAAATTTTAATCCGTGGTCAGCCCTAATTTCATAATACGGGCAATGGCAATCCGACGTATATATGTATAAATATTTATGTCGTTAGGCGCGTATACCCGTTCGCACAATTTTCTCAAGTAAACCACGAGGTACTTTGGCCTGTAACCCTATTAACTGCATCGAGAAAAAGCGAAAGAGGGAATTCGAGCATAATATAACGCACGCACGGATGTGTATATGTATCCTCAGGGGTAAAGAAGCGTCAAACTTAATCACTTTTAAAACCCCCGAGTGCCAATTTACGGTCAAGGTGTATGTCCAAAGGGAGAGATCCCCAAAGGAGCAAACCAGGTTGTGTGAACGAGCGACCCACGTTACGCAAACATCGCTATATACGAGAATACGATCAAGCTCGCTCTATATTCCTTTTCACGCACACGTAGCATCACTACAATCGTAACGTACGATGAATATTCAATATGCATGTTATGCACATGGGATGTTTCGGTATTAAAATTTGGCCTGCCCTGCCTATGATGATTATCAGATCTTTTTGTCCTTAAATCGTCCGAAATTTTTTATCATCGACGAATTTCTTTTTTGAATAGCTTAAAATTGTCGTAGAACTTCTTCTTTTGACGAATATAAATCTTTTTGCTTAATGATAAAATTTACAGTCAGTTCGATCAGGCCTGAAATGCCTCATAAATGTCCCAGTTTACACGTCTTTCGGGATACAAAAAAAAAAATTTCAAGTACGATTACGAGATTGAAGACCGATGATAACTCTGTACGCTTATTTTCGCGCTGAGATAGTTTTTTTTCACCTCCTTCCGGATAATCACGAGAAGAGGTAGGAAGAAAAATGGATATAACGAAATATCCGGGGCTGAGGTAAAGTCGCGTCGAGGATGAGAAAAAGTAGAGGATGGTTGAAAAATGAGTTTCTCTTACACCGCGAAGGCTCATCGTGGGCGGCTTCGAATTAAATTTCCTCTATTTCGAATACCGACGAAGATTCAATTCAGTTAGAGTATGAATATATATGTATTATATATAGGGGAATACTACTGTCTCATTAATCATTGGAATACACAATTTGTACGAACCGCAATCAGCGAAACAGCGAGTGAGATTATACGTTGTTTTTATTTTCTTTTTTTTTTCGGATTTCCATTTTATTTTGTTTATAAATGATATATGTGAGAAAATACTCGTACTCTCACGGTTGGTTTCCTACCGGGGATCACCGTAATATTTAAATTTTGCGTTGGATGTTTCAATTTTGCTTGCACATGCTCTCGTGAGACGATCGATCAATTATTTTACCGTGCGGACGATAATTTAACGTCATTGTTGGTAACAAAGAGAAATGTAAATTGTAAAAATTACGGTTCAACATGATTCTCGTCTATGGAAAGACGCAAATGATTTACGTTTCTTCTCGGTTGGTGGTAGAGAAAATAAATAGCAGTCTTGCAAAATATGATTCCCAAGCCTCTCCTCTCCCGGATTGATCTATATGCAACTATATTTCGGGGAATACGCAACCCTCCCTCTACCGGATTCAACTCTCTCGGAACGATTCTACCGAAAAACAACTCTACCAGAAATGACACTCCTGCAACAACTGTCCTAGATTATAACTTTATCGAAGAACAACTTTACCAAGGAAAAACTTTCCCCGATTATAACTCTAACAAAGAACAACTCTACCGAAAAAACACCCTTCCGGAACAACTCTCCCGGACAATAACTCGACCCGACATAAACTCTGCCGAACTATTAGCCTCAGGGAACAACTTAACCGGATAGTAACTATACCCTCGTATAACTCTCAGAAATGAAGACACTTCGATTGGACAACAATGCGAAACGACAGGTCTACTTTGATACATATACTGCGCATGCGCAATACATACTCGTGTGCTGACTATTGTTCTTGCACCGGAGATACCTGGCAGAGTTACCGTTTCGGACAGCAGTTGTTTGCTGGGTGAGTTGTCATTGTGAGAAAATTATACGATCGGAGAGTTATTATTCGATAGAGTTGCTCCCGTAGACTTGTGTATTGAGAGATTATTTGTCCGGTAGAGTTATTATCTGTACAAGTTGTTTTCCGGTAAAGTTGTTGCCTCGACCACATATTTATTCATCGGGAATGGTGTTATTCTGGAGAGTTGTTTGTCCAATAGACAGAGAAAAAGATCTGCTATTTGTTGACGATTTTTTTTTCGGCTGACCGCAGAATTTGGATGCTCTGCACGATCATTTGGGCACTCTATATCCTGGAATGAGAGCACCCTCATTTCGGTGTACGGAGAGACCGGAAGACGGTGCTCTTGTGCTGCACTATTACTCCGATCGTCCTGGTCTGGAACACATTGTCATCGGTATCGTCAAAGTACGTTTTCACATTTTCTTTCTTCGCCATCAATAATATTATTGTTCCGCCTCTGAAACCTGGAGAATCACCAGCGAACCTCTCATGAGACCAAAAAAACATCTAACGTAATGAAAAATTGTTGATTCACTTCGATCGCAGACCGTTGCCAAGAAGCTTCACGGCACCGACGTCGACATGCAGATCCTCAAGACGAAGAACGAGTGCGATCACGTACAATTTCTCATAACCGACACATCCGCACCGGGCGTTACGACGAAACCGATGATTGCCGATCTCGAGACATTATCCGTCGGCGAGTTAATCAATACTCTAATTTTTTCTCTCGTTATGCATACGTATGTGAGGATATTTGAAAATTGTTTTCCCGTAGAAATTAAAGTTAATTCTTACGGTAAAATACGTTTCTGTGATAGCGGGTACACCACTTTAATTATCAATAATAATCAATAATTACAAACGATAAAAATTGTTTTTTGTTTTTTGTTTTTTTTTTTCAGAACCCAAAGTAAGTCCGGCTACTTTTTGTCGGGTATTTCCGTTTCATCTAATGTTCAATCGAGATCTGACGATAGTACAAACTGGCTGTACGATAACACGCGTGATACCGCGAGTCAACAGCGGTATCTGTAAATTGAGCGATATTCTACTGACGGTAAGTTTGGAATAATAATATTTTAATAAATTTTTATAATTTACATTTTCTTCCTTCGTATGTCTTACGACTTGTATTTATTATCTGTCATTTTGTAAAATTCGTGTACAATTTCTTTTGATGTATGCACTAACCAAGTGTTTATCGTATAATTTTTCCGATTTTATTCATTGGGTTTTATGGAAAAAAAAAACATCAAACGTGTGAAGACGAAATGTATCGTTGCTTTCAAAATTGTAGGTCACTCTTACATAGTAATCGCTGATACGGAAAATTATGGGAAAAACAAAAAACAAAGTTCAATTTTCAATAGACTTTGCGTTCTCGTTTCGTGAGAAAATTCGTTGGGGTCGTGAAATATTGTTTTAACAAAATCGTGGAAATCGTGCAAAAAGCATTCAGCCAAAATTTAAGATCAACGCAGACTCAGAAAAATTCAAGAAAATTAATATTTTCCGATGCATTCCAAACCAATGAAAAACTCGACATATTCCAAGAAATTAGCGATCAGACTTCGTGCACAAAAATTCGTTTATTGGATACATTTTTTTAAGCTAATTAGTTAATATCTTTCCACATAAGTTTTGTACAAAATAAATATCCCGAGTATCTTCGAGGTGAGAAAATTCTCGTTGATTCCAACTTTTCGTCGTGACTGTATCTGGTGGCGTTGAGAGAGAGAGAGAGAGAGAGAGAGAGAGAGAGAGAGAGAGAGAGAGAGAGAGAGAGAGAGAGAGAGAGAAATAACTTTAATTCTTGCGAGTCAATGATTCAGAGGTATGGTTGAAAATTCCTGGCAAAAAGAAAGTTTAAGGCTCGAACGGAGGAACGGCAGTTGAGAAGAATTCGTATATCTTCAGTCGAAAAAAAAAAAAAAAAAAACGATTCTCAACGAACGAAACCACGTAGGACGTTTCAGGATTTTTACTACAAACATTTTTCTTAAATATCACGAAGTGAAAGTATCAAATTTGTGCTTCATATTCTTCAGAACCAATTCATATGACAATATGACAGTCATATTTATTCTACTCTGGCGATAATCATAGTCAGTATTTGCACACGTCCCAGACGGAAAAAAAAAATACGAAATTTTAAAAAACTATAGTCCATGTCACATATGTTCCCAAAACGATTTTTATAAACAAAATATAATATATATTTTATTTATGAAATGCAATACATATTTCATTTATACAATTTTTGTGATACCCTTGCAAAATCCAAACAGTGATATCTCGATAACGCCCTGAACTATCGTGCCAAAATTTTGCGCATAAGTAGAACAGTAAACCCTTATAGTTTGATATAATTTTCGTCAAAATTTTTCGACAATTTAAGATATTACAGAATTTTGGATTTTTCAAAACAAAATTCTGTACTGGCTTTAACTTTCGTAAATTTGTGGCTATCGGGTCGAAACTTCTTACATAAATAGGCCAGGTGTCAAGGATTTTTGGTATTGAATTTTGCGACATTCTATCTGAAAGCTCAGATTTTATGAAATTTTCAATCTTTTCGAAATTTCGAATTTATATGGGAAATGGGAAATTTACTCTGACATTCGTGAATTTACCACGATTGAGCCTGCACTTTCCATACAAATAAGTCACGGAGATACTGATGTACGGTGCTGAGTTTGAAAATAACTGATAAATGGGTTTGGATTTTTAAAAAACTTTGTTTCACGTGAAATATTGAATTTTTATGGCAAATTATATGTTCGCTCAAAATTTTGCGAATTCATCACCATCGAGACACATAAATAAGCCAGGGGACAGTAATTTTCGGTATTGACAATGAGTTTGAAAAGATTCGCTAAATAGTTAAAGGTTTTTTAAAATTTTGAAATTTTAAAATATTCTTTGAATTCTCATGGAAAATTATATGCTTGCTCCAAGTTTTGTAAATTTTCTAATATCAAACACGCACTTGACACAAAAAAAAGCCAGGCAACACTAATGTTCGTTAAAATGTTAGTTATGCCACCACATCATAAGATCCATTGAGGAGGTGAGTAATGGTTATTTGTTCAATGGTATTGATTCAGCCGAAAAGTGACGGACAAATTTTCTGCCCAGTATTTATGTTGCAAACATGAAATTACTTTGGAACAACATTAAAGATGTTCAATTGTTCATCTGGAATTTGCAGAAAAAGCGTGCGAATTAGAAACTCACACAATGCTTTCTCATTGTTTTATCTCGGTGAAAAAGCTTCTACTATGAGGAAGCAAAAATTGAAAACCTTACAGAGAGAGCTTCCAGGTCGAGATAAAATAATAAGGAAGCAATCTGCAAGGAAGCAATTTGCCCTTTTTTTTTTAAATTCGTGAGAAAAGAAAACGAAGGGGATGAAAAAAAAATGGTTTCATACCCCAGTCCTCTCCAATCGGGACAACAAAGCTCGACTACTGGCTTAGCTATCTTATATCTCATATCTTATAGCTCATTGCAGAACTACAGAAGAACAGATAATGCTCAGCCTCTCTTTCTCTCTCTCTCTCTCTCCCTCTCGCTCTCTTGCTCCTAGGACATTATTTACACAAATTCGTCCCATTTGAGAAGTAGCCTCGGATCGTCGATCGCATCCCAGGTCGTCGCTCCACTCAGCCGCGTCTGAGTTACATATCGCCCGAAGCGTGAAAGTAATTCCCTCCCCCCTTCCCAGTGAATCCAGCTTGATCTTTCACCGTACATTTGCGACGATAACCCTGGTTATACGGCTGGAAGATAAAAAAAAAAATTGGAAAAAGAGAGCAAAGCTCTCACTATGAGAAAGCAAAAGTACGTTATCCGGTGGAGTACAGCGTTACAGTACGTATATAAAGGGAGGATAAGTCGATGGACCAAAAGGCCCATCACAGTTGCCGGAGAATTAGGCCACGCACTTGTTGATAAAATGTATTGAGGATAAGTGCTGGAAGGGTCACTTCGGTGTTAGAGAGGATCTGTATTAACAGCCTGTGGCCTCAATGCTTTTTTTATGAGCCATTTACGTGGATTGAATTCACTTATATAATTCCCGGAAATATAAGCGTGAGTGATCGCATACATGTATGAGATCGTGATATATGGACACTTTTGCACGATTGAATATTTAATGCTCGCATCAAATTTGATCTCGTTGGCTTAGAAAAGGGGGATCGCAAAATTGAACCTTTCGGCAAAACGAAATTTCAATGCCGAATTCAGTATTTATGACAACAATTTTTTTTCCCCCCGATTAACCACATCAAGTTTTGGAAGTAAATATCAATATTTTCTGAGCCGTAAAATTAACGTTGAAGTTTGGTACGAATGCAACGAAAAAAAATCGTGTAAACTAGAAACTTGCAAACTGCTTTCTCGTTATTTTATTTCGCTCAAAAAGTTCTCTCTATGAGCAACTGGGTTTTTCAACTCTGGCTTCCTTATAGAAGAAGCTTTGTGACCGAGATGAAACAATAAGAAAGCAACGTGCAAGTTATAATTTGCGGGATTTTTATTCAGGCATTAAGGTAAACCGCCCAGATAGCGAACGCGTCCCAGTTGTCGAACGATCCGGTATATATTTAATGATAGTTTACTATTTTATCGGATTCTTGGTTCAATACCCGCAAATAAAGGTTCAGCTTTCAACTTTCCGACTAGAAAAAGTTCAGAGTAGTTACTATTTTCGATTTATCATGAATTTAGCTTTAAAACTCGACACTTCCACCGATCCCGCCATTAATTGGGACAACGAATTTAGGACGTGTCCGAGTTGTTGATTGATGTTCAATAACCTAAACAGTTTTCAGTTTTCTCTAACCGCTTTAAAAATTCTGCGCAATGTATTAAATTTTTTCATTTATTCATCAAATAAATGTAAATGGAACTGAATAAATTTGGAAATAAAAGTATAATAATTATTTTTTCGCATTGAATCCCGACTGTTCATTGATTGGGACTCTTTTGTGTCATTATCTGGGCCAGCAAGTCGGCGGGTTGTCAGTAACTTGGACATCAAACACGCATTTTTAAATTGCTTATTTACCCTGATTTTTCAACGTTTTTACAAAAAATTCAATATTATTACATTCAGCATGAACGAAATTTTTGTTATAGAACAAAAGCTTTTGGATATCGTACTCAGATATGATTGAAAAATGTAAAAATAATGTGGATCCTCCGTTGAATGTTCACTAATTAAGTAACGAACTTACTAACTACAAGTTTAGAATTTTTTTTTAGTGTAATTGGAATCCTTGTTATTACTAAATCTTTTTTTACTCAATACCGGACGTGATTTTCCTCTTAGCCGATTTGTGTGTATGCCGATGGCTCGATAGTCATAAATTTCGAATAGTTATCCAGAAATTGCACAAGCTGAAGTATCAAAAACATCGATTTTTCGAAAAATATAGAATTTCATAACTTTAGATTCGCATCGGTCGATTGACTCAGAATTCGATAGCGAAGATTATTCAATGATATATTCCATTTGTGTAAAAAGTTTTAGCCTGGTAGTTCAAAAATTGCACGAGTAATTGACGAATATTTTTGAAAAACTTCAAAGCCTCATGAAATTCGAACATCTTGTTGAATCTCTACGAAAATTATATCAGATAAAGAGGATTGGTGGTTCTACTTGTGTGCAAAACTTCAGGCTGATCGGTCAAGCCATTCCAAAGTTACAAAAGTTTAGTTTTTTTTTTCCCAAGAACCGAGAAAATTTGCATATTGCTCGCTAACTCGTTTCAACTCTTCGTTTCATTCGTTCAGGTTAGGCCTCATCTGGAATTGACGTTCGAGAATATATTGTCGCATATAAACACAGTCTACGTTCTAAAAACGAAGAAAGATGTCATGAAGGTGGAAGCTTCCGAAGAATTTTCGAATCTTCGTCTCAAGGTTGGCAGCCTTCCGTTTTTTTTTTTTTCTAAATAATTTTTCATCTTTCAGCCTGCTGCATTTTTCCAATTTTCCACTTAATTTGAACGTTCGCTGTTGGTTTCTTTTTTTTCGCCCCTCCCCAGGGCCAAATGTTGTACATACCGGAATCAGACTTGGTGATCTTTCTGTGCTATCCGAGCGTAATGAATCTCGACGATCTAACGAGGTAATTATACGTGTCAATTTATCTAATAAAATGAAAAATCTGATCACTCAACGATAATGGAGTTTCTCAAACTTGGAACCACGCAATCATCGCATATATATATATATATATATATATGTATTTATCGAAGAAAAGTGAAAGCTACGAATATTCCCTATACACAAATATAGGTACATGTAGCTAGTCGATACACGAGGAGTGAAATTTTGAATGGCCCAAGTTTATGTGATTCCATCAAAATTTTATGATTCAGAGTCTTAAGAAAAAACGATGCTTGAAATTTCTTATGAGTTCCCAATAGCATCTCACGACGATAGCCAGAACTCGAGATTCATTTTCACATACGTAGCATCACCGTAGAGATTTGGTCGAAGTAATTAGTTTTTTTTGTTTATCTGACGTTTAAAAAAAAAAACTCCTTCGTCCAATCGATTCGTAAAACGATCAAAAAATTAGTCACAAAGTTGAAAAATTAAATGATTCATTCAATATTTTTACTATAAATATATTGATTTAATAACATAATATAATATAATAATAATATATTATATGCATTTGAATATTATCAGACGAGTCTGTGCTTAGTGTACCAAGAGATGAATTTGGAGCTCTCATATTTATCACAATCTGAGATGCATTGAAACGTTTTTTTATTTCTCTTTTTTTTTTTATTTCCTAATTTTTAAAATACTTGCACACAAATTATTTTAACGTGCGTAGGGTAGATGTACCATGGGTGGCCACTTGGATCTTTAAATTTGATTCAATATATATATTTATAATTATGGAAATCAAAATGGGATTCTGAAAAAATAGCTGTGGAAAAAATAGCCCCGGAAAAAATAGCCGGTAAAAAATAGCCGACGGAAAAAATAGCCTTGGAAAAAATAGCGGGTGGAAAAAATAGCCTTGGAAAAAATAGCCGATGGAAAAAAAAGCCTTGGAATAAATAGCCTGGGAAAAAATAGCCCACGGAAAAAAAGCCCTCGGAAAAAATAGCTCATAGATAAAATAACTGACCGAAATATAGTAGCCTGATCTGCATGCTTTATTAATTTCAGATGTGTGTGTGTGTGTGTGTGTGTGTGTGTGTGTGTGCGCGTGTTGTGCGTGTGTGTGTGCGTTTGTGGGGGTGTGCGTGCGTGGGTGTGCATGCGTGCGTATGTGTGCGTGTGTGGGTTTGTGTGTGCGTGTATGCGTGTGGGTGTGCGTGTGTGGGTGTGCTTGTTTGTGTGTGCGTGTTGGGTGTGTGTGTGTGTGTGTGTGTGTGTGTGTGTGTGTGTGTGTGTGTGTGTGCGTGCGCGCGTGCGTGTGCGTGTATGTGTATGTTTGGGGGGGTATCTGCCGGAGTCCAGGGGCGGAGCCCCGGTGGGGTCCAGGGGCGAAGCCCTGGCGGGGGGGTTCGGGGGGGCGGAGCCCCCCCGACTGTCAAAAACGTAGATTTTTATGTTTTAAGCTATTCATTTAAACTATCGATAGCCCACGGCGTGGCTATCGTTTCATGGGTTTCAAGGGCCAATGTTTCCATGGGCTATTTTTTCCATGGGCTTTTTTTCCATCCACTATTTTTTACGTCGGCTATTTTTTCCGAGGCTATTTTTTCTAAGGCTATTATTTCCGTCGGCTATTTTGTCCAACGCTATTTTTTCTGTCGGTTATTTTTTCCAAGGCTATTTTTTCCGTCGGCTATTTTTTACCGGCTATTTTTTCCGGGGCTATTTTTTCCACGGCTATTTTTTCCTAGATCCAATCAAAATGCGTGCATGATTTAAAAGAATCTAATCTTCTGAAAAAATATCCAAAAGTGCGTGAGGTAAATTCGATTTTTCGAGACTCAGAAACTGACCGGAATATTAAAGTATCGTTGCGTGGGTAAAAAAAAAACAACATTTCGAGAATATTTAATTACGTCGTTGGATTTTGTCGATACGAGAAATTGATGAAAACAAAATCTCAATGGCCACAAGTGGAACAACAAGATAGTAAAGGACATTGGTATAGGTACGATGATGTATCGATACGAAATATCGATATTAGCATTTTATCGGCTGACAAAATTATCGATGAATTGAAAGAGAGAAAATTGTGAAACGTATCGAGAAGTTAAAAAGAAAAAAAAGAATAATGTTAAATGTCACATACCACATAGGACGTGTACGAGAAAATTAATGTTTTGGTACATCGTGAAATTTTCTAACGGCATGAAACGAAAATTTTTCGAATAATTCAAATAATTGGGTTATAAAAATTAAATCAAACTTTACGATGGCTTTACTATTGATTACTTTTTATTTGTTAATACGAAGAGAGTAATATAAATAATATATATATATATAATAATAATGATAATATATCATTATTATCAGACGATAAAGACGATAAAGACGAAAGGGCTTTCTCTCTCAAGAGATTATCGTTTGTTACGCTACGTTGATAATGTAGTTCCCGATATCCCTTTATAGTTTCCCGGTAACGCGAGTATATTTTTCTCTCGCTGATACTGGAAGAGGAGTCGTAAAAAAAGAAAAAATATATCCGACGAAATATGAGAACGGTAAAGAGAGGATCAGAAAGATTTTTTAAAATCCAAATCGCACTTGTGCATCGGTAAAAAAAATATTATGTTAATTTTTTTTCATCGAATAGTCGAAATTGCTTGCTTTTTTTTTTCGTTTTTTGAAAAATCAGGCGTGATTATCCGCATTTCGACGAATTTCGTTCGTCAGACGTTCGCAGAATTAAAATAAAAAATGAAGATACTGCTTGTGGTATGAAATCTGATAACACACTTTGAATTGATTTTCATAATCAATATAATTCCACCATACGTACGGAAATAATAGGGGAGGACAGTTTGATATTGATGAATGAACTTGTAGCAGTGCAGGGCTGTCAGGTGGTCGGTTAAATCGTAAACTCACTGAGTTGTGCTGATCATTAATTCAAAATTTCTTGGGTGATTCGTCCCGCGACTCTAATTTTTATGTAATCTATCGAAAGCTCATAATTTCGTAAAGAAATGTATTATTACCAAATGAATCGCTTCTCCGGTGTTTAAATGGCTTTATTTTGTTTTGAACTTGCGGCCAGGTAATTTTTTTTTGTATATCTTGTGCTAAAACAGCAATTATAGAATCGTAATTTCTCTGCGAAAAAAACGTCGGCAACGTGATCCGAAAATTCGCCGTCTTGAAAAAAAAAAAAAAAAAAAAAAAAACGAAACGTCATTCAGAATGAAAATATCCCCCAATTCATAAAATTCTTCCATCGGTGCACAAAGTTCAACCTTAATTCGGTTAATTTGAGAAATTGACATCGAATTGTACAATTGGGCTCGGTGACGGAATTATCAGACATCGATGAAAATTCCTGAGGTTAGGCCTGTGGAGATAAAATTATAATTTTACGTTTCGTAAGCCTTGATTTTCTCACACCTTATACCGAGGATTTCGACGAATTTTTAATGCAAAAGCTGATGCTATAGTCTTTGCATTTCTCGTATAATCAGACGGGGCTTGTATCTGAGCGACGTGCCGCTTCACGATGCAACGAGAGATCTCGTTCTCATGTCCGAGCAATTCGAGGCAGATTACAAGCTAACGAGAAACTTGGAACTTCTGACGGACAAACTGCAGCAGACGTATCGCGAGCTCGACGGTGAGAAGCAAAAAACCGACAGGTAATTGGAGTCAACGAATCATATGCATCAGTGGGGGAATTAATGTTTGCCTCATTCCGATGAATCTAGGAATTAATAGTATATTACACTACAAGGGCCGAAAGTTGGAAATTCCTGCACTGCGCGTGATGATGCCCGAGGCGAAGCCGAGGGCATCATATCGCGCAGTTCAGGGCTTTCAATCTTCTGCCCGTGTGGTGTATACTATTTTTCTTCATGCCCGGTCGAAAGTACGCTGGCTAATTGAATTTTTATACCGATTTATACGTTTTAACAAGTGTTGATGCCTGCCCGACATTGCAGGCACGAGCGAAGCGAGTGCTGCTGGTCGGGGGCAGGCATCAAACACGGAAGAGAGTTAGGTTAGGTTTGTATAGCAAGATGGTTACTGGCGCCAATATTCAAGCTAAGAATGCTTTATTAACAAAGTTATGAAACATGAATATAGTCTTCTATTCTCAAAATTCTTGTTATAGGTACAACACATTTATATTATCTGTTGATTATAAAATAGTTATAGCAAATTCTTGTTATAGGTACAACACATTTATATTATCTGTTGATTATAAAATAGTTATAGCAAAAATTTATCATATTATTCATCACAATGAGTTTTTTTGTTTTGTTTTAATCACAAATACTTGAACACAGTCATATTATTTATTATAAAATAGTTTCAACTGCCTCCAACTGTCACTCACTAATTACTCCAAAGGTTATTTGTCAATTGCTATGAAAAATTTGACAGATAACCCTTGGATCGAGGGGATCCCTGCGTTTTGAAACCGGGCCTAACTTTCCTCCCGTATCGCTTGACTTTCCTCCCGTATTGCTTTATTTTCGTCCCGCGGCACAGATGGCGCGCGCTACGTTTCCGCAGGGACGAAAAGATCTATTTTCCTCCCGCAAATCGGGGACGAAAATGCGTACTTTCGACCGAGGTATGAAGAAAATCAATTTTTTTCGATCGATTTACTTCCTAGAGACTTTTGGCCCTGAGCCCAGCTCTCCTCGGTCCTATCATGGCCATATTCACCTCTGAAGTCTATCGCATTTGCACGAGGGCACAGAAAAACTGTGTAAGATGTCCAGAAGTATGTGTGAGTGTGTGTGCGCGCGCGTGTGTGTGTGTGGGTGTAAGAGAGACGGGGCTGTATGTGTGTTCCGGCCTCGAAAAATTCATATTCTTCTATATCTGGAGAACTACTTGAGTAATCAAGTTGAAACTCGGTGCACAGGTAGACGATTTATTCACCTTTACTGTAATTTTTGTTTAAATTTGTTCATACATTTTTATTTCGCAAGATTTTAAACTTTGAATTTTCCGAAATATGTTTGTGAGCGCTCTAAATTTCATAATTTTGCGGCCATCAGGTTATTTTTTTTTCACACAAATAGACTTAGCCACAAGAATGGTTGGCTTTGATGCTGGTAATAATCGCTGAAGAGGCTTTTGGATTTAAAAAATGTTGAATTTTTCCAAAAAACTCTCCTATAGCTCTTACTTCCGTAAATTTTTGACTATCGAGCCAAAAATTTGCACATGGATAGATTATGGGACAAGGATGCGTGGCAAAAATCGCTCACGGCGTTCGAATTTTTTGAAATTTCGAATTTTCCAAAAAAAATCTTTTATAGCTCTGATTTCCGCAAATGTTTGGCTAATGAGCCAAATTTTTTTTTTTTCCCACAAATAAACTTTTCGTCACAATCACGAATATTGCAAGAATTTGCAAGAAAAATTTGTGTTAGTTATTTTATTTGTGATTGAAATCGAATTCCGAAATAAAAGCGTGCAAATTTGAAATTTGGACATTGCTTTCTCGTTGCTCACAAAGCTTTCTCTATGAGGAAACCAAATTTGAAAAATTCACTTGCTCACAGAGGAATCATTGCGAGCGAGACAAAATAATGAGGAAGCAATGTGCAAATTTATAATTTTCATGCTTTTTATTATTATTATTATTATTATTATCTATTTTTATTATAATTCAAAATCTAAGTATGTTCCTCTCGCAATTTTTATTCTAAACGCGAGGCCACGGAAATACAAATCTTTTAACCAAACCAAAGTGTAGAAGCGCTAACTTCACAGAACGAAAATATCCCGCACAGTCATAAGGCACACACGCTTTTCCTTTATATTACGCACGCATGAATGACTCAGAGGTTAATGCAGACGGGATACGGGATCAGCGCACGCAATGTGTCCTGTCATATCTAGAATCTCACGATCTCCGGACAACTGAATGTACACCCCGATGTACACATTTTGACGTCCGAACGTGCTCTTCAGCGTTATATCAACGTGGTGAAAGTTTTTTTTTTTTTTAATTTTCTTTTCACGTCGTATTGCCTTCTTTGCGTTTACTCTCATTGCGCTAACACTTATCGTACAGTCACACTGTTCTATCCAATGGCTATTTCAATTTTGATGTTCAATTTGATTTCTCCGATAGTGCGAATAAAAAATTCGAAACCACGAGAAAAATCGAGGATTTTCAGGAAAACTAAAAACAAAATTGGATGGACGAGTCTAACGGTCATTTCTCTAAATTTAACTAAACAGAATTATGGTATTTTTTTTAATGACTGATATAGATGATTTTTTTTTTCCAATGTTCAATCAGATTGCTTTACTCGGTTCTGCCGATATCGGTGGCAAGCGAGCTGAGACACTCGAGGCCGGTGCCTGCCAAGAAATACGACTGTGTGACACTATTGTTCTCGGGTATCGTGGGTTTCGGCGCTTATTGCGCCGCGCATACGGACTCGAGCGGCGCCATGAAGATCGTCAATATGCTCAATCAGCTTTACATCGCTTTCGACGTTCTCACCGATCCCAAGAAGAATCCAAATGTCTACAAGGTTTGCGCAATGATACGATACTTGTCAGACAGTCTTTTTTTTTTCTCGTTTTAATTATCATCGAGCACCATCGTTGACCAAAATTTACCCCAAGACCCTAATGGAAAATAATCACCAGCTTAAAATAAAGAAAAAAAAAAAAATGATTTTTTGAGCCCCTAAAATCAAGGACGCCTGAAACATAGGGATCGATTTGGTTTCTTTTTTAATTTCAAAATCGCGCAATTTCCTTATTGCCAGCTTCAAATTATGAAAATAATAATAATAATTTTTTTGAGCAAAAATCAACAGTAGCTAATAACGGTCTACCCTCATTCAAGGGTTGGAAATTTTTTTTGGTCCCTAAATTCGATTAATCATTCACACCACAGAGGCAATCGAAGGTTACATCTTTGCATATATATTTATATGCCTAATCTCCGAGAATTCGTCGCGTATTCCTTTGATGAATAGACAATTCTATCGTGACCCTCGATAAATTCGTAGAGGGATGTTTCGCGTCAAATTTATATATTCGTGCTTAGGTGGAAACTGTGGGTGACAAGTACATGGCGTCGAGTGGATTGCCCGAGCCTTGTCGCAGTCACGCTCGTTGCATAGCTCGTCTGGCACTTGACATGATGGATCTCGCAGCTGATGACGTGCAGAT
Source organism: Rhorus exstirpatorius (assembly GCA_963564615.1). Classification (NCBI taxonomy): domain Eukaryota; kingdom Metazoa; phylum Arthropoda; class Insecta; order Hymenoptera; family Ichneumonidae; genus Rhorus; species Rhorus exstirpatorius. Next base: position 46,088,573 of record OY751313.1, read on the forward strand.
CGATGGAGAACCAGTGGTAAGTATACTTGATTTTTTTTTTACCGATTTGAGGATGTTTCGGACACAATGTTGAAAAAATCGTGAACATTACGTGAATTTTCGATATACATTTTTTTTTTTTTCATACGAGCCTACCGATTATCCTTGTAAATTTTCACGTTCATTGACTTATTACTGAGTTCATAGATTGTGACTTCTTGAAAATCTCGAAAATGTTTCATTCGCATAATTCGTTAAGCACACCGATTATTCAACGAAAATTGGAAGAATTATTGAAAAATTCTTCAAACTGGAACAATCTCATTGAAGCACAGAAAAAATTAAATCAATATAGTATACTTCTTTTTCATACGGAGAAATTCCATTTTTTTTATTATCAACAAATTAAAGGAAACTTTTGGGGAAAAAAATGTGTGTATGATAAAGGAGATGGGATATGTACAGCAATTTATCAACAAGAATCATGATTTTTTCTGAATTTTCAGTTAACAATATTTTGCTTCCTCGTCGAGGAAGCTTTCTTTTCGTGAACAAAAAAAAAAAATTTTCGTGATTTCCATGCCAGAGTGCTTAAAATTTTTCAAATCGTCTAGAAAACACAGGCGTGACAAATTTCTGGACGTATGTGTATTTGTGTGTGTGTGTGTGTGTGTGTGTGTGTGTGTGTGTGGGGGTTGGTCTTGCAAAATTCAAACCTCTATAACTCGAGAATTGTTTGAGCTACACCGCTGCTTTTACGTACACAAGTAAAGCTGTATACAGCCTCTTCTTTTATTGTATTTTTTTTTGTCAAAATTTCTCGAAAATTGCAAACATTATGGCATTTTCAAATTTTCAAAAAAACGTCCGTGGTCAAAGCTGCTACTATGAGGAAGCCAAAATTAAAAAACCCGCTCGTCCAAATGTCCAATTTGCACACTTTTTTTTTTAAATTTGTTATGAATAACATTTCAACATTATCGTTGCTGAAACTCAAACACTCGCCTTGGTGTCTTCGATTACTCGTTGACTTTTTTTTTTTGTTTTTTTTATTTTTAACTCATCGGCATTCACAGTGAACTCTCGAACTCAACGCCCTCGGGACTGAACTTCCGTGGTACTAGAGAGAGTGGCCTACTTAGAGAGCGTCCCCCACTATCAGTTATAACGCGCGGCAATTTTTGAAGTGACAGCATGCGCGCCTTGATGAACAGAGAAAAGTGGGGATAAACGGTTCCCCATCTGGGCTTTTCTGCCAGAGAGAATTTAGGGGGAATGGCCACTTAGAGAGCGTTGAGTTAGAGAGAGTTCACTGTATTTACAATTCACAATGACTTTTACTTTTGGATAGGAATTTAAGTTTAAAACATCCTCGAGGTAATTCCTTGTGGTAGTCGCGTGATCGACTATTTTAGCGATAAAATTAGGGGTGAAAGCTATTAAATCCTTTGGACTATTCCGTTGACTCATTTCACCTCATCTATAAGATCAAAACTGTTGCAACTCTTGGTAACAAATACATCGTATGATTGCACAACTCTTAATTGCATCATATGATTGCATAACTCTTGATTGATTTTGAAAATTAATATAATTACATCATGTACGGAAATAATAGCGGCGGACAGTTTGATATCGAAAAATACTTGAAATTCGCATGAATTACTGATGCATCGCTCGATAGGTCTGCCAGATGATCGATTACATCGTATAAACTGACCGAATTGTGCTGATCATTGATTCGAAATTTATGCGTCAAAATTACCGCGAGACTACTTTTCTTTGTGCAATCTATCGAAAGCTCATAATTTCGTGAACATATTGATTATCGAATGAATTATTTCTCCAGTGATTGGGGCAGGTTGATTTTTCAATTGAACTTGTTCGAACTGATGTTTTCCCATGCTAAAAATGGCGATTTTAATATCGAAATTTCTTACGAAAAAACGTTGGCCACGTGATGCGAAACTTTGCAGTCTTAAAAAAGTATTTCGAATATTATTCAAATATTTCCAATCGACGAAATTCAAAGTGCAAGGATTACCTCAAGACAGTACGAGTCCCGAAAGAACTAGTCACGCGAGGATTGCATTATGAAAAATACTTGGAATTTCCTTATTGCAATATTTAATAAAACAATTGTGACAAGATAAATTTACATGGGCCTGGGATATTATTCGCTTCTATTCTTTACGAATTACAAAAAAAAAACCATCGAATTAATAATAACCGAGTTGATTTTCATTGGGACAATTAGCTCACGAGAAAAAGAGTTAAATTCAAGTTGGTTTTTTTTTGTCGCACAATTTGGCAAACGGAAAGTTACGACTTTCTCGTTTATTATCAAGTGTCAAGGGACGATAAACATTTTTTTTTCCCGACAGAAAATCACCATCGGAATTCACAGTGGTGAGGTAGTCACCGGTGTCATTGGACATCGTATGCCGCGTTATTGCCTCTTCGGTAACACGGTCAATCTCACGAGCAGAACGGAAACGACCGGCGAGCCGGGCAAGATAAACGTATCCGAGGATGCTTACAGGTAAAATTATAATTAACGCGAGACGGTTACATTGAGCCTTTTCCTCTGCGAGCTGTTAAAAGGAAAAGGAAAAGAAAAACAAAACTTTCCTTCGGAAAGAAAAGTCCGTGGGAACGTGAAATCGAATATTTTTTTTACCGAGTGCCGAGTTCAATCGATTTTGAAAAATTAGAACAAAACTTTTATTCCCGTATCATTATGTAAGTACAGACTCATTTGACATTTAATTTTTTGTTTCTCGCAAGATTTATACGAAAAATTTTTTATACCATATTTTGTCAGAAAAAAAAGGTCTGGCTGAAGATTTTACGATGAGGAAATTTTTTTTATCAGCCCACTGAATTAATTAATTATAGAATCCGATTTATTATTATTACTATTATCATTATTTAAAGTTATTTATTTATCTCGTGTCTCAGGAATAGCCAAATCATTGCAGCGATGTATTTTGAAATTTTACGACAGTCCTAAATACATCAGATTTATGTAGTGGATTTTTTTTTTTTTAATATTGTAACACTGCCAAGCAGCCTATAATGTCATGGTGAAAGGTTCGAACGATGCTGTTGAGATAAACCATATATAACTTCGCGTAATTTAAACGTTCTAACTGTATACGTTGGAGTTTTGCTCGCGATGCATTCGCGTAACGCTGCGTTAATCAGAATAACCGGGTAAAAGTGAATTGCTCATAAAAGTATAGCTTGGACATACACGCAAAGCTCGGCATACGTTGGAAATTCTTGGGCTATAATCCGAAAGAGACGCCACTCTCGCAATTGAAAGAAAAAAAAATTATTTTCTTTTTTTCTTTGAGAACATTTCACGGTCAATGTCCTCTATTGACATTTAAAAACGACGAGATTTCGCAATTTTGATGATGAATAATGAAATCGTATTTTGAGGCATTTTACGTCGAGTGCGAGTCGATTTTTTCGTCCCGAAAAAATCCTCATAAATTTCTCAGGCGTAAACTATAACGTTGATTTTTTTTCAGATTTTTCAATTCCATTCTTCGAACGACAAAAAAAAAAAATCGGAAAATTATCTTCGACTTTTTTTTTTTCATAAAAGACTATTCGTCGCAATGGAAGAAACAAAAATTATTTAAAAGTATAATTGCATATGTTGAATAGTTTTTTGGGCACGTAAAAAAATGGAATAGTTCACTCGATCTGGAATGCCTCGTGTTGACGAGTGAGATTACGGTAGCAAAATGTGTTTGGTAAGTTTTCTGCACTAGCAGAAGACTTTCGCCGTTGTAAAGAAGAAGAAGAAAAAAAAAAAAAAAAAATTAAAGCAGCGAGTCAGATGCACAGAATTGTAAGAGAAATATTCACGCTGTATTTTGATGCCAAAATTTATACACTGGTACAAAAAAAAAAAAATTGAGATCACAATGATAATGTTATCGTGAAGGAAGAAATTTTATTTATAAATCACGGTCAATTTTTCACGATCGATTTTCGTCACAAAAAATAAAAAAAAAATGCACAATTATTTTCTTTTTCAAGTGATGCTCACGAGGTTACAAAAATTCCGAATTATCGTTATTAATTCCAAAAATTGTCGAATTAATTTCCATTTCTTTCCCATACCACTGCCTGCTTTCCGGGAAAAAAAAATCGTTGAGAACTACGTAGTTATTTTTTAGATCAAATTCGATCTACGCATGGATCGAAATTTCGGAAAATCTTAGATCTACCCGCAGATCTCCGCAGACAACGGTGGACTCACGTACACTTGAGTCGATCTATTATTAAGATCGAACACTTTTTCTCATCAGATCTTCGTTTATCCAATCGAGCCTCAGTAAATTTGCTGAGATCCGAGCAGATCTAACGGAGATCCAGATAGATCAAATCGAGATCTTGATAAATCTATGATTTTTCAAAATTTATATCTTCGTAAATTAACAAAAAAATAATCACGTGGATTTAAAATTGATCTACGTAGATCTAAATTATTTTTTTCCCGGGTCAAGCTACAACACGAATAAGGCAAGCTGCGTGAAGTACCGCTCTAATTTCACTTGAAGAGCATAAATATTAAAATTAACGACCGAATAAAAAAAAATCTGCTCTTCAAAGTCTCTTATTATTCTGCTCCAACACTTTGTATTATGAAAATTTTAAACTAAAATTCCATTCACCAAGGAATTGAAAACAAAAGTAAAAATATTACCCTCCCCCCCCCCCCCCCCCCAAATAAACCACACTCCCATATTACGCTCTGCCAATTTCCCAAAAATCACTTTTATTTTTCGTTTTGTTTAAAAAAAAACAAGCGCCCTGTAACAAAAATTCACTAAAATCGGTCGAAAAATTTTACGATCAACGCGAAAGCGGACGAATTGCGGAGTATTTTTAATCGTACTCCAAGTCCAAATAATCCCTGAGTGTATCGGGTATGTCGAGTGTTTTAATGCCATGCGGTAAGGCCCAATTTTCAAAGAGACTGTCGCGTATACGGCATCGACAGAGATGCGTTAATTCGGGCGGACTTGAGCCGCTGCGATCGGCCGGTACGAGTTTTCTCTCGATTAAATTTGGAAATTGTTCGCGCAACGGTATACTCTCGACGCCGCATTTTTCCGCAATGTGACACGGCGTTTTGACACAGGCATTCGGCACCGTGCGCAACAACAGTCTCAGGCATTCAATAAGATTTTTCGGTATCACGGTGATACGTTGATCATCATCGTTACGCTCGAGCTCGTACTCGTTGAGCCTCGTGAGTAACATTTCCATGGGCGAGGGTGACAATTTGTCGGATTCCGTTGACGCGCCGTAACGCAACATAATCCGAAGTATATCAGGCGAACCGTGCTGTATCGCTACTCTTAGGGGCAAAACTTGACCGTAAGATTCCATGGGTACGTCGATGAATCGTCTCTTCGCGCTCGTACATTCGCTTCTGTATTGCAGTCTCGCGGCTATCGCATGATCCATAAAATAAACGAGGGCTTTTATATTCTCGTCGCGATCGTCAAAATCGCTCTTCCAGCCTGACAAAAAATGCGTCACCCTTGTGCCGAATATCGCGCCCACGAATATACGCTCGAACGTTTTTTCACAATAGTATATGTCGTTAAGGAGACGACTGACGATATCGTTGTTGCTCAAATTCCAGTCGTAGCATAATTTCGCGGCGACATAGAGAACATTGTGAAATTTGCCGAGCAGACATACCGAACCGTTGTCCGACATCGATATGTTGTGATAACGCAATGCCGATTGAACGATCCTCTCGCAAACGTCGTCCCTCGTTATATCCTCGGCTGAGGCATACATGCGAATGATAAGGGAATTAACGCGAAAATTAAAAAAAAAAAAAAAAAAAAAGCTGCAAGTTAAAACTCGCAAATTGCTTCCTTCAAATTTTGTACACTGCCCGATGCTTCCCGTATGATGAGGATCCTTGTCAATTTCGGTTTTCTCATCGAGACAGTTTTGAGCATTGTGCGAAATTTGAAGGAAGCAATTTTCAAGTTTCAGCTTGCAGCTTTTGCCCTCTTTACTGTCATATATATGTAGTTTCGATTGTTAAGATTCAAGCTACTTATAATTTTCCAAATATTCGATATGTGATAAGATAAACGCATTTTTTTTTTGCGCTTAAAAGACAAGCCCGTATCTTAAATATCTGGGAAATTAGAGCCGTGACAGACATGTTTTTTGGAAAATTCACAAGTTCATAAAATCTGAACCCTTCTACCGATTTTCATGAAACTCAACACCAACCATCCTATAATGATACCCTAATCATGGAAAAAAGAATATCACAAAATATCACAGCGAGATATCTCACAATTTTGGGAAATTAGAGCTGTCAGAAACATTTTTTTGAAACTTTACAATACCATAAAATCCAAAACCCTTCACAGATTCTCGCAAAATTTGATACCAACCCTTTATTAATGGTACTTTAATCATGAAGAAAGAAATATGAGCACAACACCTTGGAATTTGGGGAAATTAGAGCTGTCAGATGTTTTTGAAAAATTCGATATTTCATAAAACATAAACCGTCCAAAGGATTTCAGGAAAATTCAATACCGACCGTGCTTCAATGACACACCATTCATGTAGAAAAATTTAGCGCGATACCTCAAAATTTACCCAAGTTAGAGCGGTCACAGACAATTTTTAAAAATTTCAAAGTCTCGTAAAATTTCGTAGATCTCTTGGGCAATTTTAACGAAAATTGCGAGAAATAAAGGCGGTTGAATGCTTAAAACACGTGCAAAGTTTCAGCGAGATCGATTAGGCCGTACTCAAGATATAGCGGTTTGAATTTCTGTGGGCCAGCACGCACGCACCAACACACACACACACACACACACACACACACACACACACTTCCGAACATTTTTTCTAAACATGATTTCTGGACGTTTTAGCACATTTTGATAACACTGGTATTGAAAACTGGAAATGTTTTTTTCCACAATCACAAAGCTTCCTCTATGAGGAAGCAAAAATTATCAGGCAATTTGGTAAAGCTCTTCTCAAGTTAGTCCTTGTAACAGGCTAGTCATGTGATCGACTATTTCAGCAATAAAATTTTTGGAGAATGCTATAAAATCTGATAACACGTAAAAGTAGTTGTCAGAATTTATAATAACTGTGGAGATGTCCTTTGGCACTTAAATTTTTTTTTTTTTTCTTTAAAGTAATTTCGATTTTTTGTCATCTATTTGACTGATAAGCCGTTGAATCAATTCACCTCAATTGACCTCAAAACTGTTGGAAACTTTGTAACAAATATATCGAACGATTACATAACTCTCAATTGATAATGATATGTAATATGATTTCATCACGTACGAAAATCATAAGAGTGGACAGTTCGATAGTGATAAATACTGAAAAATCGCATGAATCGCTGCAACACTCGTAGCAGCAGAAGTCTGTCGGCTGATCGGTTACATCGTATAAACTGACCTAGTTGTGCTGATTATTAATTCAAATTTTTTATGTCATACATCGCGCGAACCTATTTTTTTTTTTCATTTTATCTATCGAAAGCTCATAATTTCGTGAAAAAATTGATCATCAAATGAATCACCTCTCCAATATTTGAGGAGGTTTATTTTTTTAATTGAACTTGTTGCGAGCTAATTTCGTTCGTATATCCTACGCTAAAACGGGTATATTAAAATCGAAATTTCTTGAGGAACAAAGTCCGCAACGCGATCTGAAACTTTGTAGTCTTAAAAAAAAAAGTGTATCGGGATTAAAATATTTCTAATTCATAAAATTCTTCGATAAGTGGCAAAAATGCAAAAATTACCTTCAATAAAATGTATCGAGGGATTATAATTCTATCGCGAATAATCGGAAGCTTCATAATACAATTTTTTGATTAAATAATATTTTTGTATGATTCTCGAAACATTTTATTAATTATTATAATTTTTTTAAATTGTTCATTGATACAAGTTCGATGGTAAATTAATACGACAACTTCAGTTGACTCAAAGATGTATCGATTGCCCTGTCAATTACCTTCGGCACAACTGTTTATAACGTCGGAGAAATACTTGACAAGCTGACGACGTTTGTGACGCGATGCGAGACAATTTCTCTCCATTTCAGCGAACAATTTGTCGAAATAACAATCGATCACCACTTCCATTTTTTTTTCTCTCGATCAAATTTACCACCGCGTCGAAATATCAATTTACGAAAAAAAAATTGAGCTTCACGTGCTTGAGGTAAATTCAGAAAAAAAAAAAATGAATTAAAAATGAAACAGACGACGAATGATTCCCGGAGAGCTTCCCTCTTTTCGCGATTGTTCACCTGCGAATGACGGCCACGGTATGACATAAAATAAAAGCAGAGTTCTAAAAATAGGGTACTTATTCGATTAGGTCTTAAGTACGACGGGCATTCGTAGGCTTTCCTTGACTACTGCACAATTTTCTCCCACATCTGTTTGACAATTCTAACGCGCGTGGCTTCAAAGTCAAGGGTGTTACGGTCCCCTTTTGAACTCATTGCTTGTACAACATCATTGGGAATAATTTGTAAATCTTCGAAATGTTCGAATCACTCACAAAAATATTTCCAGTTTTTTTTTGAAAGTATTAATGAAGACATTTTTTTTTTTTTAATCATACTCTTTAATAATAAAATTTGGGGCTTGGTTGGCTACGATAATAAATTTTAAACATAAAAAATATGTTCTTCCTCGCGAATCTTTCAGATATCTCTGCATGCCGGAGAATCAGGATCCACAGTTTCTTCTAGAGTATCGAGGACCCGTCACCATGAAGGGAAAATCCGAGGCTATGAACGTGTGGTTCCTATCTAGGGAAAGAGAACTCACTTCGTAAACGAGTGAAATTATGTGTGTGTGTGTGTGTGTGTGTGTGTGTGTGTGTGTGTGTGTGTGTGTGTGTGTGTGTGTGTGTGTGTGTGTGTGTGTGTGTGTGTGTGTGTGTGTGTGTGTGTGTGTGTGTGTGTGAGTGTGTGTGTGTGTGTACTTGCAAAAAATATTGTTATACGAGTCCCAAACATTGAAGAAAGACCACAGAGAGATCCCGGTATCATCGTCATCGCCATCGTCATAACAATGTCCACGATAACCGAGGATGACCCGTTACGGCGCTACCAGCGGCAGCATGATAAAACTTTCACAATAGCAATAACGTTTCGAGATCCGTATATGATAAGTTCGATATAACGCTGATATAACGAAATAAAGAAAACTGAAAAAAAAAGTAGTAATAATGATAAATTAAAAAAAAAAAAATCACCAGTAAAATCACGAGCAGACAGCTAGAATCGTATAATGAAGATAGGGAAGGGAAAGTTCTTCGATGTAACGGTTAATTGAGGTATAATTATACCGATATCACGGGTGTGCGGTCTTGGTGAGTTTCGGAGCGTGTTAAGTCGGTAACCCCTCCCGGTGTATAACCATCGTTTAGAGACAATGAGCGGAATCTCTCGTGAATTTACGACGAGACAGACAATCAGATTCGATAATTCTTACAATATATGTACAGTAGAATATAACGGTACTTTAATTATGCTACATACTGCTGTGCCGAGATTACAAGGTTATCATACTGTAAGTATACGAGCCAACATATGTATATATATATATCTCGACCGGAAATTTTACTGGCTGGGTAATAATTTATTTGGTAAGGATGTATTCTTGTAACGAAATAGCCGTGACAGCAATGTAATTGCAATGAGTTAGCAGAGAAAGAAAGCGCATAATCAAACGCGGAATAGGTTAGAATGGAGAAACGTCTGAGGAATCAAAAGATAATCGTTACAGTAGCAGTAACGATATACAGTACCAGTACAGTTACATTATAGTAAAATTACAGTAACATCATTGTAACAATAACAGTGCAGTAACAGAATAGTACCAGTACAGAAAGAGAGCAATAATAGTACTTTAATAGTGCAGTAACAATACTGTTACGGTAAAGTAACAGTATAATAAAAGTACAGTAACAGCATAGTAAGAGTATATTAACCCGTAAACGCCACACTAGTGCAAATTTGCACCACCTAAAATTTCTTTTTTGTGAATTTTTGAACATTCTTGTTCTGATTTTGTCGTATTTTCACCGAATGAATAATATTTATCGCATTTGAAATTATGACCGTCGGATTTCTGAGAAACTATTACCCCAAAAAACACTGGTTATCGAATAGTTTTAGATTACAGTCGAATTTGGTTATAAGCAATCCTTCGGGGCTGTAGGGGAAAAAAAAACGTCGAAGAGTCGTAAAATCTGGCTCCCCCACTACAGCGCATCAATCCCGTGCAGAAATTTCGTTAAGGGCGTAACAGGGCCCTGATTATTTGGCCTCACTAACCAATAGGGTCCTTATAAGGAAGATAGTCGGGGCCTCAGAAGCTATGTAACAGTTGGTTTGTAAGGCCCTCGTAAGGAGGAATTCATCGGGCCCTGATTTGATTGCCTTTAAAGGCCCATGTTAGGAAAATTTATGGGGCCCGAATAAAATTGCCTTGAAGAAGCCCGTATTTTGATTTAGGCCTTCCTCAGGAGGCCCTTGGTAGGAAAATTCATCGGGCCCTAATTTGATTGCCTTCAAAGGTCCATGTTAGGAAAATTTATGGGGCCCGAATTAAATTACCCGAGCAAAAATTTCGCCCAGCTATAAATATAATTTATTATTTATAAATTAGCAATTAGGAATGATCGATGAATGAATTTAAAACTGTTATTCCATTATTATTTAAAACCCTGTAAATTTTGCAAAAAAAAAAAAAAAGTTATTGACCGGGATTTGAACCCGCGATCCTCCGCAGTCAACGAATTCAGCACTTTCGATCCTTAATTAATCATTAAAAAAAAAATTATTAATTTAGAGATTATTTTTTTTTACGAGTGTTTCCGGCTTCGTAGTCCGGACGTTTTCCCGTCGAAAGTATTTTTGAGCCTACCTAAGATTTTACCTGAGACCTACCTAACCACCTACCTGGCGACTGACACGTTACCACTACGCTATTTGTTCCTTATTACTTTCATGTATTTAAATGACATTAGTATACGAGTTCTGATGAACAGCCGTTTCTCAACAGGCTGGATAGAACAACGTGACTGCATAAATCCGATAATACACAGTAATCGTTAATAAATATTCTTTAATATTTTTTAAGGATGTATCGGACGTACCTTCCCAACCAAAAGTAAATACTTCATGATAAGATAAAAATTGGAAAAAATTCAACCACAATAAAGACGATAAGAAGATTAATCTTGAACAATAATAATGCCAAAAAGTTATAAATAAATTGTTTAAACAAAACATTGTTTAACAAATTTTTAGGGAATGTTTTTTTTGTCATGTAAAATGAATTCCTTGATTTTTCTGACTACACATGAATTTTTTTTTAATTTTCATATCATTTTGAAATTTAGATTTTTTAAAATTTTTTAATTTTGAAAAATGATGGAAAAATTGTGAATCTTGGATATGTTTTCGTAAAAACGTTGTATATTACAATTAAGAAGTTTTCAGGGCATTGAACGAATAGTTTCGTGATTACAACCTTTAAAAATTTCCGAAAATCGAAATTTCAAATTGATAAGAAAATTTTAAAAAAATTCATGTGTAGTCAGAAAAATCAACGAATTCATTTCACATGACAAAAAAAACATTCCCTAAAAATTTGTTAAACAATGTTTTGTTTAAAAAATTTATTGATAACTTTTTGGCATTATTATTATTCAAAATTAATCTTCTTATCGTCTTTATTGTGCATGAATTTTTTCCGATTTTTATTTTATCATAAAGTATGCAATATTATCGACGAAAGTCACACTGAAAAAAAAGTTTCAATTCTCTAGCGGACCGGTATATCGCTGAGAGTAGTTCACTACTGTACCAATTAAAATAGTCGCATGAACAGTGCGTATCGCTACACGAGCCATAACATTTAAGTATTCGTACGTTTGCTACAATAAGAATACATATGGCTCTAAACAGGATACTTCCAGTTATTGGAAATAATGTTTTTAGCCCATACAGTAACGATTCTTTGTATAGCTGTGACAGGTATACGTATCCATACGAGCGCGATACTCAGGCCGACCCGGCAAAACTTCTGGCTAAGGGCACGATACGTTCAACGCGCTGCGCGATCCCAAAAACACAACATACAACAAAGGCCTTCGAAAAGTGTCCGCTAGAGTTAAACAGAGAGAGAGATGGAGGTCATTTGCTCTCTCTTTCTAAGAATTCTATTGGCTGTGACGATTGCTGCGTAGAGCGGGCTATAGGGATGTATAGTAGTGTATAGTAATACAAGAGCCCCCCGTTACCCCCGTATTATACCGGGACTATATATACACCAGGATTCGACCAGGATATATACACTGCCATCGCTGCCGGAGATATTTCTTGTTTGGCTCCCTCAGCGATACCGTATTCTTCGAGTAAGTGACGTATGTCTTGAAGAGTTGTTTAGTTTCCATAGCGCCGCTATCGGCTCAAAATACATTCTGGCTTAGGGAACCAGAATTCTCGCTATCAGGGACATATTTTTTTCTCAGTGTGCACTTTTGGTTGGGAAGGTACGTCCGATACATCCTTAAGTATACGAGTAGTGTAAATTGAGCCGAGACGAGGTTACGCGTCTTTGCAGGTATTTTGGCGGGGGGACTGTACTCTCGCCGAAGTGAGAATGTGTAGTCATGTATACATACATACATACATTTCCCTCTAACAACAATACATACATACTTACATTTAACAACACTGTATACATACATACAATTTACTCTATCAACAATACATGCATACATACATACATTTAACAACAATGTACACATGCATACATTTTCCTCTAACCAGGCGTTCGTCTGGGTGTGGACTGTATAGCTATCGCAACTATGTATCCATGTACACGAGTAGTACACATTCGCACTTTCGGGAGAGTGTATTAGAGCATGGTCCCATAGAAACGTGCACGAGCATGAACAGCGTCACTCCCGACAGTTGGCGCAGCGGTGAAATAATTCTTTAGGGTGCCAGATTATTTATTGAACAAGTAATCAGCATTAGAAAAATAAAGTCAATTAGAACCAGTTTATTTATTCATATTGAAAAATATATGAAAAAAGTTAAAATCGGCGCGCGGGTTCCATTGCACGCCTCATTTTCTTGCCTCGTATCGTTTTTCTCTGTAATACAAGTGGTTATTCTATATTTTTAATTAAATAATATTATTCATTAGCAAATAAGACTTTATCAAAAATTAAACGAAAAAATAAATAATTAAAAAATATTATTGTAGCAAATAAAAAATTAATTTGTTAATTAACCAACCAGGTTCTCGAACGAGACCATGTATTCCAAAACTTAGGCTTCTTCAATAATTCCTCATGAGGGTCCCATCAATCGGCCGTAATATAGGACCATCAGTTTGAAAACGTGGGCTTCCACAATATTTCCTAACGAGGCCCTCGTCTATAGACCTTAACCCGACCATATATTCCGAAACTTGGGCTTTCTCAATGAGTCCTTGTCGGGGCCTCATCGGCCAGCCTTAATAGGACCATGAATTTAGAAACTTGGGCTTCCACCACAATTTCTAACAAGGCCCTCGTCTGTTGGCATTAATGAGACCATACGTTCTAAAACTCGGGCTTCCTCAATATTTCCTTATCAGGACCTCATCGATCGGCCTTAGTATGACCATGAGTTGAGAAACTCGGGCTTCCACAATAATTCCTAATAAGGCATTCGTCTGTTGGCCTTAACGAAACCATAAATTCCAAAACTTGGGATTCCTCAATAAGTCCTTATCACGGCCTCATTAATCGGCCTCAGTGGGACCATACTTGGGCTACCTCAATAAGTCTTTATCAGGGCCTCCTTGATCGGCCTCAGTAGGACCATACTTGGGCTACCTCATTAAGTCCTTATCAGAGCCTCATTGATCAGCCTCATTAAGACCATACTTGGGCTGCCTCAATAAGTCCTTATCAGGGCCTCATTTATCTGCCTCAGTAGGACCATACTTGGGCTTCCTCAATAAGTCCTTATCAGGGCCTCATTTATCTGCCTCAGTAGGACCATACTTGGGCTTCCTTAATAATTCCTCATCAGAGCCTTATTGATCAGCCTCAGTAGGACCATACTTGGGCTACCTCAATAAGTCTTTATCAGGGCCTCCTTGATCGGCCTCAGTAGGACCATACTTGGGCTACCTCATTAAGTCCTTATCAGAGCCTCATTGATCAGCCTCATTAAGACCATACTTGGGCTGCCTCAATAAGTCCTTAGCAGGGCCTCATTTATCTGCCTCAGTAGGACCATACTTGGGCTTCCTCAATAAGTCCTTATCAGGGCCTCATTTATCTGCCTCAGTAGGACCATACTTGGGCTACCTCAATAAGTCCTTATCGGGGCCTCATTTATCTGCCTCAAAAGGACCATACATGGGCTACCTCAATAAGTCCTTATGAGGGCCTAATTGATCAGCCTCAGCAGGACCATACTTGGGCTACCTCAGTAAGTCCTTATCAGGGCCTCATTTATCTGCCTCAGTAGGACCATACTTGGGCTTCCTCAATAAACCCTTATCAGGCCCTCATTGATCGGCCTTAATAAAAATCGTATTTAGGCTTCCTCAATAAGTCCTGATTAGGCCCCCGTTTGATATTAATAAGGAATCCTTTCTATGGATCCCTAGCTAAGCCTTATAAGGGCCTGGTGTTCCATAAGGCCATCCTTAACAAATTTCTGCACGGGATGTAGCGTTCTTAATGTGTGTGACTGCGTCGGTGAAATGCGCAATGCTGCCGGTTATAAGCAATTGGCTTGTGGTGGGGGACCGCGCTGAGCGGACTCGAAAAAAATCGGAGGGGAAATTGCTTATAACCAGATTGCTTATAACCAAATTCGACTGTATTTATACGAGAGTTATAGTACATTGAAAATGCAAAATCCCAAATCGCACTAGTGTGGCATGTATGTATGCTCAATAGAGGTGTGGTTTTTACGGGTTAATAGTATACGATGACAATACTGTAACAGTGCCAGTAAAGTAAGAGTACAGCAATGGTACAGTAACAGTAATGTTCAATTATATTACAAGGACAGTGACAGTGCGGTATCAGCGAAGTAACGGTACAATGATAGTACATTACTAGTACAGTAGCTATACCGAACGGTACAGTAATAGTATAGTAACGTTGCAGGGAAAATATAGTAACATTAATTTTACATTATATTACAGGGAAAGTAACAGTGCCGTAACAGTAAAGTAATAGCACATTAACAGTAAATATTAATTTACTAGTAATGGTAAATGGTATAGTAACAGTGGCGTTGCATTTCATTACAAGGATAGTGACAGTGCAGTAGTAGTATAGTACTAGTACAGTAACGGTTCAGTAATAGTACAGTAACAGTGCAGTAATATTGTAGGGAAAATATAGTAACATTAATTTTACATTATATTACAGGGACAGTAACAGTGCCGTAACAGCAAAGTATTAGCACATTAATGGTAAATGCTAATTTACTAGTCATAGTAATTAGTATAATACAGTAACGGTATGGTTACAGTATAGCAAAATTGTTTGGAAAGTATAGTAACAGTAATGTTAGATTATATTACAAGGACAGTGACAGTGCAGTAACAGCGAAAAACGATGCAGTAATAGTACAGTAACTATTACGCAAGGAAAGTATAGTAACCGTAATTTTAGATTATATTACAAGGACAGTAACAGCGAATAACGATACAGTATTAGTACAGTAATGGTAAAGTTACAGTACAGTAATATTGTAAAGCAATTGTTGTAACAGCAATGTTAGATTATATTACAAGGACGGTAACAGTGCAGTAATAGCGAATAACAATACAGCAATAGTAAATGAATAGTGCAATAGCTTTACTGTAACGATGCACTTACAGTACACTAACATTGTAGGGAAAGTAACAGTAATGTTACAGCATATTACACGGGCAGTACCAATGCCGTAACAGCGAAGAAATAGTACAATATAACAGTACACATTAATGTACTAGGAATAGTAACTATAGTATAAACAGTAACGTTATATTATATCACAAGGACAGTAACGGTACAGTAATAGTACAATCGTTATACTGTGAAAGCACAGGAACAGTACAGTAATATTGTAGGAAAAGTATGGAAACCGTGAGATAAAATTACATGAAAATGTCAATAAGAATGCAGTAACAGTGCAATAACTGTACAATAAGCGTTACAGTAGAGTTTATAGTACTATAACATCATATGGTCGACAATACTACTATGCAGCACTATCAACAGAAATCATATATTTTTGAAGTTTTCTGTTAACCTGATTAAACAAATCAGTTACCTGAACAACAAGTTTGATATTTCCGTGACTAATGAGCTTTAAGTAAAAAAAAAAAACATTATAAATTAGTCCCCAGTCTATTATTCCTACGCCATGTATAATAAGTCTTTGGAATCTATAAAACTGTCGGTAAAGGTAAAAAAAAAGGATCCCCGTTTATATTTTAACTGACCTCCGTTTTTAAATCCGGATGCTATTTCTGACGTCTTTGATCCATTTTTCGTGATATCAATTGAGGAAGTCCGGTCAACAAAATACTACGAGGGAAAAAGTACAAGTGCTGTCAATCTATTTTAACCTCAACGCCGAGAGAATTCTTCTTGTTTTCCCATAGACTTTGGATACTCCCAACAAATATGGCCAACGAAATCCGGGTAATAAATCGATAAAATTTCGTTTCTTAAAATCCTCAAGGCTACAATTGCCAATTAATTTCATCAAGCGCGAGATACATATACGAATAAAGAGGAAAGTTTGATGATGAGCATTCTCGTATCACGAGGTAAGGTGATAAAAAAAAAATAAAAAAAGTAGGTAGAGTTACGTATAAACTGGCACCTCGATGGAATGTGAATGGGCATATATAAATATACGTACATGGTTACATGTGAGGGTGTAACGGAGCCCGTTCTAATCATCAGTCATAGGCGTTTATGATACCACACGATACAGGTATACACAGAGAGTCGCAGCATGCTGCAAGGTCAGCATTCAACCAACGAGAGAATCACATTTGTTTCTCCAGTGAGAGACAGCAACGATCATAAAGTGGTCGCGGTTGAGAGACTTGTTCAACTCTCTACCGATCCCCCCCCCCCTTCCACTAGCAACCAATCTCGACAATTAGATGGGTGGTCCTCTCGTATCGATGCGGCTTTCTTTGAATCCATCCTTCCCACCCGAGCACACTTTACCATACATACATACACACACAAACACACATATACAGATACACACATATATATATATATATATAATATGTATTAAATATTCTGATAGAGGAGAGCTCGACGTTGAAGTATATTGCTGCTTGCTGCGTGAAGGAATGCATGAACCGCCACGTATAACTGTCCAACGTGCAGTGTGGTATGGGCTCAGTTATAGGTCACCGGATTATACATATTTTTCATGCATCGCATTGCCTTGCCAAGATGCGACGATGCAACAACTCGAATCTCTTGTTATGTGCCACATATACACATAAATGTGAACCTTCAACGTCAAGTGGAATGGTTTTTTTTTGGCCAGGAGGTCAACGATTTTGACGATCCCCGGAGAAAAAAAAACAGTTCAGATACGTAGATCAAATTTACATCTACGTAGAACTGAGTTTTGGAAAATCGTGGATTTACTTCGATCTCAATTAGATCTAACCAGATCTTCGTCAGGTCTGCTCAGATCTAAGAGAATATACTGAGTATCGAGTATATGAAAGGAGATCTAATAAGAAAAAAGGTTTGAACATAATATGAGATTAACTCGAATGTACCTAAGTCTGCCATTATATACGGTGATCGAGCCAGATTTGCGATTTTCCTAAAATTTAGATCGACGTGGATCCAATTTTATCTAAAAAAAAAAGACTACGGCAATCAAATTTTGATCCACGCAGTTATTTTTTCGATATACGTATACCTAAATTGTGGAAAATCGTAGATTTACGTAGATTTAAATAAACTCTACCCAGATCTTAATTACATCTACCTGGATCTCAATTGGATCTACTTAAATCTCCGATTTATCGACTACAATATAAGTAAATCTACTGAGATTCAAGTAGATAAACGGAGATCTAATAAGCAAAAATTTTTGAACTTTACTATTAAATCGTTAAGATAGATTCAGATAGATCTACGTTTTTTTTCAAAATTTAGATCTACATGGATCGAATTTGATTGAAAAAAAAAAAACATCCAAACTAGATCTATTTTGATCTAAGCGATTTTTTTTCCCAGGTCTTCTTGAATATTCATCAGTTTTGTCACGAAGACACTTTTCTACAGTTACAACTCTGAACTATGATTGGTACAGGAAAATATCATTGCCATTAGACTCGATTCTTCGATGGCACACGTGGATCTTTCAGCGTCAAATTCCTTCTCTTTTCTCGTTCAACGACGATTCAACCCACTCGATGGAATTAAATTAGCGATCCGTCGATTTGTCACACACGCAGGCAAACTCCCGGGAGTCCGAGCATATACTCATCACTTATATCTATCTACGATTCATAATCCTGCCTCATAAAAATCTCAAAAAGCCCGAGGCGTCCGTGTCATTTCGAATGGATCAACGCGCTGAATAAAAATTCCCACAGTCCCCGCTTGATCGTGTGTATAATATCGCCAGGTAAGTACACTTGTAGCGATGTGTTCCCGCGACAGAACGAAGATGCGAGATACATGGAGCAATGCAAAAAAGAAATCGAATATCTTGGAGATCGGTATTCGTTAACGGCGAGGAGACATCGCGAGAGAGAAAAAGAGAGAGAGAGAGAGAGAGAGAGAGAGAGAGAGAGAGAGAGAGAGAGAGAGAGAGAGAGAGAGAGAGAGAGAGAGAGAGAGAGAGAGAGAGAGAGAGAGAGAGACGATCCGCTTCCGCGTCGAGGTGATATTTTAGTATACCACTTGAGAGGATAGTCTCTGTGAATTTTTCTTAGATTTTTGAATCAATCCTTTCAGGAGATAAAGTTTTTTTTTTTTTAATTCGTATAACTTGGGTTGGGTAAACCTGAAAAAAAAATATAGTTGATACAAAAACATTGTTTTTCACTGTACTTCGTAATGCAATAATTAGTTTCATATTTTTATTCTTATCGCAAGATCTTTTTTGAGCATTAAAAAATTGCAATGAATTTGTTTAACTGGAAAAAGCACTTTCAATTTTATTCTTAATACCATAAAATCTATGGGTATTATGTAATAAATTTAGAAAAAAAAGTTTCCCCCAGAGGTCATCTGCTATGTAATAGAGTAAAAAAATATTTTTTTTTTTCTTTGAAAGTTGTAGCACGAAATCGCATTGAATACTCCGTGTCTATATGCACCGTTATCAAATAGTTTTAGTTAACAATACATGAAAATTAACATTACAGCGAGTACTGTAAGTGATTGATTCAATGCGATTTCGCGTTGAAACTTTTAAACAAATTTTTTTTACACCATTAAATAGTAGATACTCACTGAAGCAATTTTTTTTTAAGGTTTGTTGCATATCCCTGTAAATCATATAAAATTGAGAGTAAAGTTAAGCCATCCGGTTGAGTGAAAAAAATTCATTCCCTTTTTTTATATTTTCAAAAAAGCCTCTGAGTTTGGAACAAAAATTTTTTTGCCAAACTCAGCCGATCAGCCTTTTGCCAAACTTTCATGCAGTACAAAAATATCGCCATACATGAATGACAAAAAAAAAAGTAGCTGAACTGAGAGAGAATGCCTCATACCTGTACATATGTCCATTTGCATATCTATACGTACTACCTGTTCCAGCTGAGTATCTGCTGGGTCATTCTCGAGGCCGTGAGGTTGATCGGTGAAATTTTTCGGCAGGTGTAGGCCGCCACGGGTACCTCTCAAGCATCGGTTTGCCTTGGCAGAGGCTCGATCTCATCATTGGGGGCAAGAAAACAGCACGCGGAAGTCTATCAATGTGTGTGGCTCGTGCGTGAATTCATACGGGCATATACCTATATACATATAAACACTCGTGTGCAACGATTTCTTGCCGACGAAAAGGCGTAAATCGCAGCTATGGTGGTCGCGAATCAATTCGGATTATGACCTTTTGTTTACCAGCAGTCGACATAAGCGCATATCACGTATCCCATATATACGTATGTGCAGAGTCACACGCATAGCCGGCAACCTGTTGCCACCGACATCAACATAAACATATGCATATTTATTTCCCGAAGTTTGCTTGTGTGGCCCGCGCATATGTGTTATTTATCCGTGAACGTTTGTGGTGAACGCGGACACAAGAGCAGGTATTTAAATTCGCGAGAAACCGGATTGTCGGTTCTCCGTGCGGCTCGTAAGAGGACGCCACTGCAACGGCCTCGACGCCTTGGTGAATGCCTCGAAGCCGAGTATAGAACGTTATAGAGTATATGACGTATATATATGTATATGTTCTGGGCCATAAGATCCCGTCTTGCCGATGTTGTTGGCCATTTGCTTGCTTGCCGTGGGGCCCCCTCGGGCTCGTCAGTCCTCGGCGAAGCAGTCCTTGGCTCGCCTTGCACACAAGACCCATTTTACCATCTCCCCCGTAACCGTAGCCAAGAATTCCCCCCCCCCCCCCCCTCGCCATCTCGCTCATTCTTCGTTCTTTCTCGCTTCTTGGTCTGCTCAGTCTTTAGCTGGAAGCTTCCTCGCTGGAGCCCGACGAGGACTATACCGAGAGGGGACTTGAACTCGTCGTCTACTACTTCGTCGTTGTGTCGTCACTCCGTCGAGTTCCCCGGTCCCCATATGCCCCTGCTTCATCCCCGCTATAATCGTTTGGGGCCCCTCAACAGAACCCGCAGAGAGATAGAGAGAAAGAGAGGAGCCTTGGCCAGAGAGCTCGTGAAGTCGCGCGAACCAGTGTCCACATAGCCACACGCTCTTCAGTACAGTTATTGCCGGCTCATGCTCACGAACTCACGATTGCAACGCAGTCAGTTTCACCCGACGAGCTGCACGATGAGCATTCGTTGATACAAAAACGAGCTAGGGTCATATTGATAAAGGAATTATAAAAAAAAAAAAAAATAAATAAAATGTCCGGAATTTTCTTACGAGTTTCTATGCGTTTCTTTGAACTGTTAGGTACGTCATTGTAAAGTATTTTTTGAAGAGTGGGCAGATTTCTTTCTGCCAAAGTGCGACGAGTGATGCTAGAAGTGTTTGGTTTTTTTTTTTTTACTTGGATCCCGTTAACGACATCAATGAACGACGAAGCCGTTCGTGAGGCCGTGATTTTTCGGTGATCAGTTTTGACGATAAAGCGAGGAACAAGTGTTTGCTATAAGGCGAGAAAGTCAGATAGGGATACTTATTTTGGTGATAGCTTCGAATAGTTTGAGGATTAGAGCAAAACGCCAGACAGAACCACAATATAAATATCCCTTCTTCCTCTCGATACGACTCCGCTTTTTGCTCGTCCTCCCGGCTTTCGCTGCCGCTATCGATGCTCATTCGCCGGTCCACGAGGATACTCGAGAGACCGGTTCAAGGATTACCGGGAGTAGAGCGCAGGTCCGGTAGATCGGCGCTATACGAGAAGAGATACTCGACGTTGAGCGTGAAGGATCGATAGAGAAAGAAAGAGAGAGAGAGAGAGACCGACTCTCGATCGACGAAGCTGGTTTTGGAAAATTCAACGTATCACAAAGATATTTAGTTTGTTCACTCCCCCCCCCCCCCCCCGCTGAAAATTTTTTCCCCTTCCTGCATGAGATTGGACTCGAGTATTCTGATAGAGTGAACATCAACGTTAGTTCGAAATTTCGGTCAGTCATGTTTTGAGGCATATCACCTGTTTATCAAGTCCTGCGTTCTCACTCGAAAAAACCGCGGCGCAGAGTAGAAACTCGAGGGACAAACCAAGAAAGCCGAGAATACTCCCTGTATATATGTATATATGTATATTCACACCCGCAGACACGGTCGTTGGAACGCACGAGCTCACGCAGCGAGAAAGAGAGCGGGATAGTGAGAGACTGAGCGAGGGTGCGAGGGAGGGAGGGAGAGAAGAGGTGTAGTTTCTCAGGAGGCCGAGGAGATTCTCTCAATTATGTCGGGACCCTAGTTGGGTGCTGGGCGCGCACCGGTGCTTAATTAGAGTCACGTAGGGGGACAGCCTGTACAATAAAGTACGCGTATACCGCCTGCCGTAATACACAGATCCGCCTGTGTCAGTGATCATTATACGTGGCTGCGAAGAGATCGTTTCGAGATCCTCGTTTCCTCTACTACAGGCGCACGAGAAGAAGAAGCAAAAAAAAAAAAAAAAAATCCCCGACAATTCGCCGAGTGAGTGCTCGCTGCACTAATTCCTTTTGTTCTTCTGCGTCCTATTGTCCCGAGCTCCATCTCTGTCTCTCTGTCTCTCTCTCTCTCCCTCTCTCTCTCTCTCTGTCTCTCTGTCTCTATATCTCTCTACCTCTCTCTTTCTATGTCACAGCATTATCAACGAATCTCTGGATATATATCGAGTTATACGTCATCGACTAAGTGCGGTCAATAACATATATATAGCGTGTAGAGGCCATCGAGCGCATCGTTCGAGGCAACCACGAGCGTGATATGGTCTCGTAGCTGATGTGACTCGACGCTGGTCACCGGTATATCCTGCTCGAAGGAATCCTCGTCGGTATGCGCCTGCGAAAGTCACGAAGGCAGGATTACCAGGAAACGATCGAGAGATTCGAGCGACCGGCGAGGAAGGAGTGAGGGAGGGGGGCTAAGAGATTTAAGGAAATCATCCGCCAACCGGGTATCACCTGTCAGAAGAGAAAAGAAGGATTTTTTTTTTTTTTTTTTTTTTCAAAGGAAAGCTCGTCGTTCGTGCAAATAGGTGAAGGGGTCATCCGTATAGATGATCTCGGTGTGACATATCCCGTTTGTAGTCGTAGCTGCAGCATCGGTAGAACGAAGCAGAGAGATCGTCGAAACAAGCAAAGCAGAGCAAAAAAAAAAAAGATGGAGGAGATAAGCACGATGACGATGCGATCGACATTGTCGGGTAAGAATCCGTTGAGCGATGTCGTTGACGCTAAGATTATTCCCGAATCGCGTCAGATGACAATGACAAGAACGTCAGCATCGAGTCAGGACGTTCTACTCGTGCAAGCGTCCACGGAGGAGGACGTTAACGCGCTCACTGGGGATCTTCGCAATACTGTGCCGATACTGGCCATTGCCCCCACAAAGTTGCAGCTTCCATCGGAGGTCGTCGGTGCAACGGTATTCGTCGCTGGCGATCGTACAAGTTTCGTCGCTGCTGCCGGCGATGGGGCAAACTCGCCGGCAAACCCGATGCAAGCTTGTATACCGGAAGTCGTCCGAGCGGTGAACGGCTACGGGACGAGCAAACAGGATCGGCAGAAGGATCAGCTCGAGCAACAGCTGCACGCTGCGCCAGTACTTGGACAGCGTCAAACTCCGCAGCATCAGCAACATTCATTGTCGCAGAATAATCAGTCGGGTCAGCATGTAGTCAAGATTCGTATTAATCCGGAGCTCGATACCAGTCGTGTTATATCAACGATTCATTTTAATCCGAAAAATACGGATGACAGATCCGCGCGTGTGATCAAATCATCGTTTCACGATAACGACAACGGGACGATTATTCTCGCTGAGAAAAACACGACGGACGAGAATATTCGGAAGATACGCGACGATAATGCTCGTTCGAGCGAACGTAGGCTTGTCAATGAATCAACGGATCAGAGCTGTGTATGTATAAGCGTCGTAAGTGGTAATATCGCCAACGAGCGTCATAACGATAATAATCGTGCAACGACGAATGACAGTATCGGCGCAACGTCGATGAATCGAGGTGGTGCGTGCATCCATTACGATTCATTTGCGAATTCTCTGACGACGATGACGATGACGTCGAGCGATCAATGTTCGCCAAGCGACACACTCGATAGCAGTACGTGCAGCGATCTCGACGCAACGCCACCGCCACTGCCGAAGAAGAAAAATTCTAGTACCATTTTGTTGGGTGTCAGCGCTGGCAATGCCAGAACGATGGTCACCAATGGCAAGGGAATTGCCGGACAGCAGCAGCAGCAGCAGCAGCAGCAGCAGCAAAAGCAGCGTCACAATCGTGCGGCTAGCGTGACAAGCAGCGGACCCGAGCACGATAGCGACGACAGTGAGAGCAACATAAGCTGCGATTCGCTGAACAGCGGTGAGCTTCCGTCCGGAATCATCGAGAATCGAAGTATTCGCGTGAACGGCATTGCCGTGATCTCTTCCGACGACGATAAAATACTCGCCCAAGCCGAGAACCACGAAACGAGGAAGGAGAGGAGGAATAACGGCCGCGATAACGTCGACGATGAGAGAGCGACAAGTGCTGGCGATGAGAGCAATGTCAGTGTCGTCAGTGGCGAGGACGCGTGCCACGAAATCAATGATAGCAAAAGTTACGATATTAAAAATAACAACAAAAACAACAACAACAACAACAACAATAATAATAATAACAATGAGAATAACAATAACGTTAATAGCAGCAAGGACGAGGACGGGATGAGCGTGAACGGTACGAAGAGCACGATCGACGAGGAAATGAACGAGAGAAATAACGGTACGGTCGGCGCGTCGTGCATCGCTCGTTTAACGGCTGAGCCGATCTCCGGCTCTTCCTCGACGAGGGAAACATCACCGAGTGTCTCGCCATCACCGTCCGGCGCTTCGTCCTTGTCAAAAGCATCCTCGACACCGCGTGTACGAAGTCCCGTGTCTAACGGAAATGCCTCGCCCGTCTCGAGCTCGCCCATGATCAGGGAGTGCACGTACGAGGAGCGCAAACGCGAACAGAACAGAATCGATGAGGAGAACGCGGCGGCCGATTATTACGCGAATTACAATCGTAAAAATGGCACCAAGTATCTCTACGACGACGATAGATTTTACAAGTTTCACATAAACGAGAATCGGAGCGAGAATGAGAATGGCGATGACGCGAGGATCGCGGATAAAGAGAGCGACGAATTTTTCGCGGGTTACAAGATTCTCGATCGCGAAGCCATAAGAAGTGCCAAAGGCACCGTTCGTGGTGTCAAGAACAGAGTTCGCGCTGGAATCGCGACGTTTCTACAAAAACCCTCGACCAAGGTCAGTTAATCCTCGATTATAATTAATAAATGAATATTTATGAACGATTTAACGAAAAAAAATCGTATTTTTCGTTATAAAAAAAAAAAACCGTAGAACGCAATGTCTTTTTTTTTTCTTTCTTAAAAAAATAACATTATCTTGTCGAGGCAGCGAGTTAGTTCGAATTTTGCAATTTTGATTGGCGATATGTTTCTCATGTTGAAATTGTAAATTCATAATGTAACGGAAAATATAATTTGAAAATATAATAATGAGTCGAAGGCTTGCGTGAAGTTATGATAATATTTTGATAAGCGTCTTATTGCACGTACTTGCTTTGAAAGATTGATAAAATGGTCATAGCGTTCGTGACAGTATAGTGACATTAACCTCTCATGGCACATCATCACGCACGCACACACACACACACACACACACACATACCGGCACTCGGCCAAAGCTCATCCTAATATTATAACCTGTTCGTATAAATTTATACGTACTTATACAATTACCTGCTTTGGAGATAAGCTTTGGTCACCTGCGAGTCTTAGCACACGTGATATTACATTTTCAACGATATTCGTATGATTTGTATTTTCTACTGGCACGGTCATAAAACAGCATACAAGTAATGCTGTATATGGGGCGTTAAAAATGAAATAGGCTACTTTCTAAATATTTAAGATCAACAATTTTTTCTCTATTTTTGTTGCTCAATATCAATATACGCAGTCCAGGAAACTCGTGAAAATTGAATCCGATTTGTTTCGATTTTTCAAACTTTTAATCATGATTCGAACAGTGAAATGATCAAGTTTTTAGTGTCATGTGTCACAATAATATAAACGCTTGGGCAATCGCTCAGAACTCTATCGCGAATTTTATTGAAAAATGAACGAACTTCGTTAAAAAAAAAGAAAAATGAAAATGCAAAAAATCGGAAAAATTTGAATAGACGAAATTAAATTTCTAAAATAACATGTCAGTCGATCAGTTTTCTCCAAAAGATCGATTACTGACATCCAGGCTCATCATGCTCTTCAACGTCCTTCAATCTTTCTACGATAAAAATTGCCTGAGATATGTAAAAAACAAATGAACAAAGAAAAAAATGAACTCAAGTATGCATGAACTTTTAGGAACAAGAAAGACGGTGATCGTTTGATGTGAAATGAAAAAAAAAAGTGGCCCACTTGTCGTGTAATGCCCCATACATGAGACTCGATATGCTTCCTGACGAACGATAGAAGCAGATCAGATAGCGAATCGGACACTTGAGATCTGTGAACGTGAATAGTGCAGCTGCGATCATAACATGATATCCCTATATAGATACACTACGCGACAATAATGATATCAGCTGATTGTAGCACTATATTTGGTACACGTATAATTTCTATTATACACCTGTACCGCTATATATACTTGTAAAACCAGAGCTGAAACTGTTCAGTCTCTTTGAAGCTTAACACACGAAACCTTATACACTCAAAATTCCTTGAAACATCGAATTCAGGAGGTTCTGTGCCTGAATTTTTTTTTTTTTTTTTAATTTTAATAATTTGGGTCCTAGGAGTATTGGTGCGTGCGTAAATTCACTTATAAAGCATTTGAAAATTGGTACGAGAAGTATTGAAAAAAAAATTTGGAAACGATGACATTGAGGGACGTTAATCTATATGCTTCAATGAAAAAACTTCCAGGTTCGACGTTTTAGCGCTGCAAACGAATTCAAATAATGAATTTCAAGTTGGACGAACGAAATTTTTGTTCTCGTATAGAAATATTTGATAGCTCATTTCCACCCTACCTAGTCAAGTCAAATACTTTCTTATCACAACGGAGATTCAATAATTTCATTGATAATTAATTTAATTACTAAAATACTAGGATGTTCACGTCATTCAGGTAATCTGATACCATCCAGTTTTTTTCATGATGTATACATAGTCATCTCCAAAATGTATCGAATTGATCAAAACTACTTATATACAAGTTTCTCCATGACCAAGCTCCATCACTTATTATTTCGCTCGATCTGAGGCACATAAAAGTTAACATAAAAATATAAATAACTGGATCAGTTCACCTTGTGCCTGGATAGTTTATTGCGATTGTCTAGAACGTGAAATATTCATGCAGTTTTCTTATTATTGAAAAATCTCTAAGAACAGCTCGATTATAATTTGATACAGCCGCAATTGGACTGTTGGATTTTTTTCGTATTACAAGAGAATGCCTGTGATTTAAAAAGAATATGAATATTGTTTAACACGTTTCAATAAACAGAACGAAAAATCTTTCAACAAATATATCTCGAAGAGATTCTACTCCGGACAATTGTTTCGTGAATCAAGAGTTTTTTTTCCTTTTTCTACGTTCACAGCCCATTCATCAGACAGAACAGAGAAGAATTGATGTATAGCTTCTGAAAAGTTGTAGAAACATATGTACATATTTTATTTTTTTATGTTGCTACATTTTGAAGATGACTTGCAGCGAATATAGTTCAAACCTCATTAGTCGTCGAGGCAAAAGATCGAATATTCAACGTTCCCAAACCCTATCCATGATCGTTGGTTGGACAAGTTTCGTTTCGAGCAAATAATCGCAAAATTACTTGATTTGACAAATTTACTTTTTTGACACAACGAGACACGCTGTCAAGGCCGGTGAAATCGATAATATTATAATATCGTTTCGGTCATGGCTTCATATATAGTCATCACGATGAAAAAGTGTTCTCATACAATATTCACAACCTATTTCGTTGAAGCCCGACACATTTATGTATCGTGTATGTAATGCTCTGTTGGTATAGAATGACGACGTTCGCAGCGTGAAACGGTTCATCTCTCAATCCCGCCTTCTTCGCGTGTGCATATATATATATATATATATATATATTCGAACATTATAGCGTAGCATACATGTCGGGTTGCATTACGCGTCAGGCTCGAGTCACTTCGTCGTTTCGATCGATGAATAAAGGAGCTTGTTGCAAGTGCATCGCCTGCACGAGAGCCGTTCATCGATTCGTCCCTTGCTTAGCAACGCGTTAACGTTCTTTACTCCCCTTGAAGATATATATATAGTCCGCATAGAGCGAGAGAAGAACTCGGCTTATTGCAATTTTCCTCTGTTATTGCTTGCATCGTTCCTCGCGGATTTATACCGTTAAAGCGCCCCTCCGTATATAACCGTCCACGATTATCGCGAGGCAAACATCTGCCATACACATCGGACATCAAGTTTTCCATGATTTTATTCGAAATGACTTACGAGCGATTGCCATGCACTCTGTAAATCTTAAGTGCCCATGGCATATTGAACGAATTGTGCGCGTGTGTTTGTCAAGCTGAATATCGAACAATCGATGACCCGACGAATTTTATTCGACTCATGCAACAACGTCTTATGCTATACTTGAGATTTTGTCGTGAGTGCGGTCAATGATTGTACAGTGCTCGCGTGCGCGTTTGTAGATGGAAGTTTCGAACTTCCGGCATCTTGGTCGTGCGCCGAGACGTTGTCGCGGTTACTTGGGCTCGCACGAGCCCGAGTTGCGTGTATACGCACCGAAGAAAATGTCACGTACATATGCGTTGCCGATGCGAAACGGACGTAAGTTTAAATCGACGAAACGGTAAATCTAATATACAATTGTATAAAACCATAGCATATCAATGCGTATCAAGTTCATGGACGATAAATCGCGTAGCATATGGAGCGATTATTCAATTCATTCATTTAGTTCTGGGATATTTCAATTTTTCGAATAATTTAATAATTCAAATAATCAAATAATTCAAAAATTAAAATAATTTGAATAATTGTAATGGAACGAATTATTCGAACAGTACGAATAGTTCGAACAATTCGAATAGTTTTATAGAATATTTCTACGAATGTCCTGCTAAATGTAAAAAAAAACTTTCCCCATTACTTTTTGAGACGCTCCACCTCGTGTTTATTGGATAAATCATCGACAAACCCGCATCAACGTTACATCGAAAGACGACTCGATTTCTTGATTTCTCTTTTTCGAAAATCAAGCGGGCGTTTTCTTTTTCTCATAAAAATTATGATCAAGAGGCAAAAAGAGGACGAACTTGCATCTCATTTTCGTGAATTATATGTCTTTTTTTTTCTCTCTTTTCGATCCAAGAGGCAGACGAGAGCTATATTTTCTTGAAAATCATTTATGCTTGCTGAAAAAGGCAAGATATCGATGAGATTACATCAAACATTGACAACGTTCGATCATTTTATTAAGCTTGATTTCAGGTGGAACGTCACGATACGCATCCACATGTCAGTATAATTACACGTTGCGGTAGAAGTCAGACGTACGAGAGATACTCAAAAAGCCTAAATTCATAAAGTCGCAACCCCCCTCCCCCGAGGGAAAAGGGGAAAGAGGGTTATCCGTTTTTTACGCGGCTTTTGTGAGGATGGAGAGATCGCGAGGTGGCTTGTGTGGATAAGAGCTTGACACCTTGAGAGAGAGAAAGAGAGAGAGAGAGAGAGAGAGAGAGAGAGAGAGAGAGAGAGAGAGATCGTGAAAAGAAGCGTCTGCGATTTGCCCCACATATGACCTCTTTTCCCCTTCGCATGAGGCCAAAGACTCAAGTCCAAGGTGAATGTACTCACAATCCTTCTTTCATAAAACAGAATATTCTCGCGAGTTTTTTTCTTCCATCTGCACACATTGTCCCACACCTTTGACACGCCCGTGACCTCGACAAAAAAAAAACAACAAAAGATATGTGATCAGACCCAACGATCGATAAGGTTAGACGATTTAAATTAAAAAATATAATCGAGAAAAAAAAATTTATTCGTTGGTGAAAAAAAAAATTCTTAACAATAATCATAAAATTTGTTCTTTCCGTGCTAAATGAGTTTGCGAATTTTTTTCAATACGTGCGATTTTTTTTCAGAACTTTCATACTTTGCTGAAAGTTTTTAGTGCTCGATTTATGGAAAATCGTTCGTATACGAGAAAAATTCGAGACTTTTCGTCTATTTTGCAGGATCGTGGCAAAAAAAAATCTTGAAAGATAGGGGCAAGCGTTGAGGAATGATTTTTACGTTTGATAGATCGATCGGATCACTGGAAAAAAAATACGAACGTCAATTTTGCATGACAAAATTGATGCCCATAAAATAGTTTCAGATCCCATATATCAGATAGTGCACTTTTCGTAATGATTCTGACTACCTTTTTTTCCCCCGAAAAGCTTCGTCGGAACGTCTGCAAGTCTGCATGCGATGTGAAAATTATTATTTTTTTTTTTTCAAATTTTTTATCTCTCCATCGATTCCTCTGGAGTAAAATATGAACTTATACGAGACAGAAACGAAGGTGAGGCCCCCTTGAGAATTCTCATGAGCGTCACTTATGGAAAGAAGGTGTCTTCTCGGATATATATGTATGTCTATCTCTCTTTTCTCTCTCTCTCTCTCTCTCGCGTGAAAGTTTCCTTGACCCCGTGAAGACCGTATAATATTCGATGTGGGAAACGGTATTAAAAAGCCTCCACGACGAGAACCTCACGGCAATGAAGTACATATACATAAACGTCGAGGTACTATTCCTCCGCTGTAACCGGTATTTCGCTGACTCGCTTAAATTTGACCCAAAAATCTTAGCGATTTCATCCCGTCATTCCTACTGTATATATATATATATATACGAGAACCATTATAACAATATACATCAGGTAAATAAATATGATATATAATATAATTTTGTTGACTTGAAATATTTATTTGGTTTTTCATGTTTTTATATTGAATTTTTGGGCTTCCGGAAAAAATCCAGTAGGATTGGTAATCAGCGGTAAATTAGAACCTTAAAATAATATTGTGAGAGACGAAAAAAGAATGTCTCAATTTTTTGCCCACTTTTCCGAAAACCTAAAAATAACAAAATTTTGAACGCCCATAACTTCGCTCCAGACTGACGGATCTAGGCCTATTGGGGGTTTCTTGGAAAGCTCAATGGTAGACTTAGAGAACAGAATAGAAGATCTAGAAAATCTGATTTTTTTTTAACCCAATAGGGCACTTTGAAAATCGGTGAGTTTGTGCCCAAGGGACCCACAAGGGTGCCCAAAGAGGAAAATTGGCAAAAATCGATGGTCCTTCTTTGAAAATTCATAAAGAATACAAAAAAAAAAAAATAATCGTAGCTCGATGAACCAAGCGGTGTTTCAAAGCTGAAGTGGTTTGGAAGAGCATAAGCACAAAGTGCAGCCTCAACTCCGTCGGGAAGCAGCAAAGTTACAGCGATTTTAGTGAGCTCATTCATTTTTCGCAAAAATTAAAAAAAATCTTGGATTTTTCAAATTTCATTCAGAACCCTGTAACGATGTTTTTTTTTCGCTGAACACGAATCTGCTAGGCATTCTCCTTGAAAGTGAAAAATTTCATTTCAAAACGTCCAAAGCATGGTTTTCCCCCATAAAATTAAAATGACAGTTTACATCGAAAAAAAAAATTAATTAAAATTCATATCGTCCATACAGATTTCGAATGGATCACTATATTTTCCGATATTATTGATATATGAAAAATCAAATTTATTAAAAAAAAAATCAGTATGAAAAAAAACGTGTGAGTTGGCGTTGGAACTCACGAAATTTGATGTGTAAACATTTGAGCTCGCGTCAGTTTGGTGTGGGAGTCGTGCCTCCTTAAGGAGGTACGACTAGTTCTTTGGAGTCAAAAAAAAGTCTAAATTCATTTTACCCACAGCTGTTCTGATTTATGTTTATTTGCATTGATTATTCATATTATCGATTATAATGTGAAAAATTTTGTGGTAAATGATTAATTTATTGCGCATGAACTAATAAAAACTGAAAAATTAGATTGTCAACGACTCGATAGTAGTCTCCATCATAATAATAACGACATGTCTACCACAAAAACGGACTAAAAAACATTTTAAAAAATCAGCCGAAAACCTATTAAAAAAACGTGTGAGTTGGCGTTGGAACTCACGAAATTTGATGTGTAAACATTTGAGCTCGCGTCAGTTTGGTGTGGGAGTCGTACCTCCTTAAGGAGGTACGACTAGTTCTTTGGAGTCAAAAAAAAGTCTAAATTCATTTTACCCACAGCTGTTCTGATTTATGTTTATTTGCATTGATTATTCATATTATCGATTATAATGTGAAAAATTTTGTGGTAAATGATTAATTTATTGCGCATGAACTAATAAAAACTGAAAAATTAGATTGTCAACGACTCGATAGTAGTCTCCATCATAATAATAACGACATGTCTACCACAAAAACGGACTAAAAAACATTTTAAAAAATCAGCCGAAAACCTATTAAAATAGACTTGAATTACCTCAGTGGAATTAATACGATCGGCAGAATGATAATTATACATATAATTGATACGTGATAAATAATAAAACTCCATAAATAACATGATGGAATTTGAAGTAAACACTTGGCAACGTCGCATTGGCGATGCTATAAGTTGGTATACGTGACCAACGAAGATGACTCTATCCTCGTTGCTAACATCAAAACAAAGCTAGGTTATGTTTGCCGAAACCCATCAGCTGTTACTCGCGACGTTGCTAAGTCTGTGGGTGCTATTTGATCGTTCTGACCATTTACAACCGGAAATTGAAACTTTTTTATGATGTAGTGCCAGAACTACACGGTGAAGAGTAATTTTTCAATTTTTTACAATATCTATTATATCTGATCTATCAAGTTTCAGTTTTTCAACGGGTGTAGTTGGATACGTGAGCAGCAAAACCGTGATCACAGCACTTCCGGTTAACCGTCTCCATAAGACGACGTGCTTTAGTAACTCAAACTGCTCGACTTTGCAATTTTATTACGAATAAACTAAACGGTCAATATAGCTCAAATTTTGGCAATAGGCGCATAAAGTATTCGGCAAAAACATATAAAAATTTCAAGTCCGTCAGTTGGATTCTTCATACTAGTCGTACCTCCTTAATCTTAGCCCGTACCATCAGCTATCAGCTGTCGAAACACACACATTCACGGGCTCTCACACGGACCACGGTGCGCGCTGTACGCTGCTCACGCCTGCGCGGCGCCGATGTCCTATACATAGTAGTGTTGGTTAGCCCCCACCGTGTGGCGCTCTCACACACACATTCACGCGCTCACATAGACACGGATCTTACGATGACGCTCGAAGTCCCAGCTAGCCCCTACCGTAGACCGAGCGCTAAGATGTTTACACATCAAAAATAATTTTTTTCGAACGATTTTTTTAAATTAAAACGTTCATAACCCTCCTTTCCATACGCTTGCGCATCTCCCCGCGAATATATTAATTTGCGACTGCAGAAAAAAAAAAATTTCAGCTCGACTCATCAGTTGTATGAGGTTTTATTACGTGCGAATGGAAGTAGTCGGCTCGTTTTCTTAAAAACAAAAAATTTGATTTGAATTTGTTTCGAAAAAAAATCGTCATTCAAGAGCGATGAAAAAAAAGGGCTGAATGCCTTTTAGAGTTTTACATAAAAATAGTATAAAAAATCATGGGTCGAATTATCGAAAGTGGCAGTCAGGTGTGGCTATAGAGTTGAAGAATAATGCTTCTTGTATATGAGCTTTATCTCAAATTTGTAATCCACTTGCTAATAACCTTAACTGGACTGCAGCATCGTCGTGTGTTAATGAGATTTTAATTGACATTGACCGATGTATGGAGCTCTTGGTACATATTACAGTGCATCGCGGTTGAATATTCTGTATATATAGTATCCATTTGCCGTGTCGCAAGTCGAGAAATTGCGTAAATTATATTCCGCGATCGTTGATGAAACGAGTTATAACAGTGAAAGGATATCTGTAATCGAATTGAGAGTCGCATAGTGTTGCGTGCAAGAGAGAAACGACGAATTTGCCGCGGCTATTTCGTATATTCTCGCGCAATCTAAACTCTCATTTCTCTTTTTCTCTCTCTCTCTCTCTCTTCCTTTTTGTGTGCGCTTCGGATGCGAATAGTCAATATGCGCATATAGGCAAGAGCGATAGAGAAGAAAATTTGACATGCATGCCACGTGCTATGCTACGCCTTTCAGCTTTTGCTATTTCAATATTCTATTCACTCTCATATCATTAGTGGTGCAATCAGGCCCTCGATCGTATACCCATCGATGTTTCAGCATGTAGTAAGACACATGTATGGAGGATTTTACATCAGGAGGGAAGGACCTTGGCTAAGGAGGCGTTATGAATTTTGACACTCTTATATTGAATTTCTTTCTTCCTATATATGTGCAGAGTTTCCTATTGCAGGATCTATTTATAATTTTTGAAGGAGCATAATGGAATTCATCATTGTCTGCATCGCTTAGCTCGTTTATCTTAGAATCTTGGGCATTAATATTGATGAGATCAAAAAAATTTGAACCGCAAAAATTTGTTGTTTTCACAACGAATGGGAATTAAATTGTTCTAAATATTTTTTAACGATGAAAAATAAAAATATATAAATATAAAAGAGCTATCTTATTTTCACCAGATTTTTTTATTGTATAAAACTTTATCCTTTAAATCTTTAACAAACTTTGAATCAAACTTTAAATCTTTAACACACGTAAATTAATATTTTCGATTGCCGAGAGGTGGGCTGGAAAAAATTACTCGACTAATTATTTTTTATTGCAATCACGGGTGATAATGATAATATTTTATTTTTAGTCGACTACAATACTCGGTAGTAATTTGTAATTGTTAATTTTTTTCATTCAAATTTTTCTCAATCGTGTTCCATTGTGATACGGATAACTTTTTTTTTCGAGTTATTGGCGATTGCATATATTTGCGTCTTGTTATTTAAAGTTACTGCGGCAAATAAGCTTGGAGGGAAACAGTAAACTGGACACTCGGTTTAAATGCCATTTGACTAAAAGCCACAGAATTTTAATTTGTTACTCGCGGAAATCTGGTTTGCCGCTGTTATACATACATAACGAGCGCTGGCCTGAATTAAAATAAAAATGAAGAAAAAAAACAGTTATTATTGCGAGAGTACACGCTGGACCTGCGGACTGGTCGGGCAAGTAATAAGAATGCTGTTAGAAGACTGCAGGAACGAGAGAGAGAGAGAGAGAGAGAGAAAGCGAATGCACCAGAATCGATTGGACTCGCTCAGATGTATAGCGCATGGACACGCTACTTGCATATAACCGAGTTGTTCGTTTTTTTTTATTTATATTTTTTATGCACTGCCAGCACAATCTTTTTGAGCCCTCGAAGCTACACCGAGGCGATAAACAAACTCCAAGACTTAGCGTATACACGATGTGTCCGTGATCGGAAATTGGAAACTCGATTCGCGTACGATCAGAAGCGAGAACGGCGCGAAAGATTTATTTTTCAATATAGAGAATTCCACGCTACTTTGGCC
This sequence comes from Rhorus exstirpatorius, assembly GCA_963564615.1. Taxonomy (NCBI): domain Eukaryota; kingdom Metazoa; phylum Arthropoda; class Insecta; order Hymenoptera; family Ichneumonidae; genus Rhorus; species Rhorus exstirpatorius. Next base: position 46,124,206 of record OY751313.1, read on the forward strand.
ACTCAAGATGTGACTATATATTTTAAAAAATATTTGAGAAGTCGGGTTATACGAAAAGCCGAAACAATTAAACGTTGCATCAGAGAATACAAAAGACAGTTAATCGTAAAATTCGGAACAGAGTTGATTTGAATAAAAAAAGAACTAAAAGGGGGGGGGGGGGGGAGGGGACGAATTCACTCAGGCTGTAAATTTCGCTTCCCTCGTCGAATAAACTTCATCAAACACGATTCCAGTTTCCTTGATTTCTGATAAAACTGATTCGCATTAAATTTGAATGTTCGAATATAAATGAAAACGAGTTTCGGAAATACGTTTTTTTTTCACAAATGTAAAAGCAAGAAGTTGCCAATTATCATATAGCAAGTGTTCAATATCTGCCTCGATGTGTACATAAGTTTGAATGAGTCAGCGCGCTAACGTGCTTGAAAATTGAAATAAAAGATTTACTCGTTTGCAAGGCTCGAGCATCGATATTTCAAACGGTTCATAATTATATATATATATAATGGAATACGATAGTTTGCCCCGTATTAACCAAATATAGACGTAAAATATAATTCGTTCCGTAAATATTTGTACGCACCGAGATAAATTAATCATTTGATCGGAGACTCAATTTCGTTTGAACGAAAATTTCTTAAGGTCAAATAAAATTTATTCACGTGAGTTGCACAATAGAAAAATGATAGATTCATTTCGAGTCATCGAGTGTCACTGATTCGACTTTTTTTTGATGTGTAAACATCTTAGCGCTCGGTCTACGGTAGGGGCTAGCTGGGACTTCGAGCGTCAGATGTAAAACTTCGACCGTCAGCGTAAGATCCGTATCTATGTGAGCGCGTGAATGTGTGTGTGAGAGCGCCACACGGTGGGGGCTAACCAACACTTCTATGTATAGGACATCGGCGCCGCGCAGGCGTGAGCAGCGTACAGCGCGCACCGTGGTCCGTGTGAGAGCCCGTGAATGTGTGTGTTTCGACAGCTGATAGCTGATGGTACGGGCTAAGATTAAGGAGGTACGACTAGTATGAAGAATACAACTGACGGACTTGAAATTTTTATATGTTTTTGCCGAATACTTTATGCGCCTATTGCCAAAATTTGAGCTATATTGACCGTTTAGTTTATTCGTAATAAAATTGCAAAGTCGAGCAGTTTGAGTTACTAAAGCACGTCGTCTTATGGAGACGGTTAACCGGAAGTGCTGTGATCACGGTTTTGCTGCTCACGTATCCAACTACACCCGTTGAAAAACTGAAACTTGATAGATTAGATATAATAGATATTGTAAAAAATTGAAAAATTACTCTTCACCGTGTAGTTCTGGCACTACATCATAAAAAAGTTTCAATTTCCGGTTGTAAATGGTCAGAACGATCAAATAGCACCCACAGACTTAGCAACGTCGCGAGTAACAGCTGATGGGTTTCGGCAAACATAACCTAGCCTTGTTTTGATGTTAGCAACGAGGATAGAGTCATCTTCGTTGGTCACGTATACCAACTTATAGCATCGCCAATGCGACGTTGCCAAGTGTTTACTTCAAATTCCATCATGTTATTTATGGAGTTTTATTATTTATCACGTATCAATTATATGTATAATTATCATTCTGCCGATCGTATTAATTCCACTGAGGTAATTCAAGTCTATTTTAATAGGTTTTCGGCTGATTTTTTAAAATGTTTTTTAGTCCGTTTTTGTGGTAGACATGTCATTATTATTATGATGGAGACTACTATCGAGTCGTTGACAATCTAATTTTTCAGTTTTTATTAGTTCATGCGCAATAAATTAATCATTTACCACAAAATTTTTCACATTATAATCGATAATATGAATAATCAATGCAAATAAACATAAATCAGAACAGCTGTGGGTAAAATGAATTTAGACTTTTTTTGACTCCAAAGAACTAGTCGTACCTCCTTAACCAATGCACGACCTCAATTTTCCCACACCAAACTGACGCGAGCTCAAATGTTTACACATCAAATTTCGTGAGTTCCAACGCCAACTCACACGTTTTTTTTGTCGTTCTAATATCTAAAATTAATAAAATTATCGTACACAAGTAGCAATTACAATTAATCGTTGCCCGACACACTTAATTTTTTTTGTGCCGTCACACGTACCGATGACAAAAAAAACTACAGGTCGATACCAGAAATATACTTTCTCGAGTTATAACCTTTACAAAAAAAAAAAAAAAAAAAAAACAACAAAACCCAAACGCGTCACAAGAAACAGGTGAAAATCTGAATAGGATTAGCTGTAATTAATTTTAATTCAAGCAATTTTTTCATTCCAACGTAATATTCACTATATCTCCTCCAGTACATTTTTTTATGATGTTTAATTCTCGTAGCTTTTTATTTCTGTTGTTTGTCAGTTCAAACTTTTTTTTTCGGTTATCGCTATTTCATATACGCTATGCTCTATAAAAGATCTCTTTGATCGCGGATATTGTGATGAAAGAAAATTGTCTTCAAATTTGACTTCCACAATCGTTGTGGATATATATTCGTATTTATATTCTTATTACTTATATTCGTATTAGGTACTTATATTCGTATTAGATTCTCAATCATCGGATAAGCGCGCGCACACACACACGCATACACACATACATCCCACTTCTTCATTTTCACTCGAAGCTCTCCTGGTATCTTGTTTATTCGACATTGTGTCCGAGACTTTCGAAATTCTTGGCGAGCCATCGAACGTTCCTGCCGCGCTGTGGTGTAAATTCCCTCCGCTGTGATATTTCGTCGATGCTCTACGGGGACTCGTATCGCTATAATAGAGCTCGAGTCACTCTATTCGCTATAGAGACGAGAAAATTCGAATGTTCGAGAAGCATGACTCTCGGCGGCCGCAAAACCCGCGTCGCGTCCATGAAGACAACGACGCAGTGAGCGGGCACACGAATGATAATCGCCATTCAACGAAATAGCAAAGCGCGACGGGATAAATTCTCGAATACGCGCTCTCAACCGAGCGATCATTTCGTTTTCTCGAAATGTTTCGCAACGATAACCGGTCTATACCCTCGATAATTAACGATTAACATCGAAGATCGCACGTGCTTGCGTGAAAAATGATTTCTGGACTGAACGATCAATGCTCTTGGGATAAATAATCTCAGATTTCGAGAAAAAAACCTGCATCATTGTCCAGAAAGTATAACAAAAACACGAGCTTGCCGAAAAATCAGAGCTGCAAAGTGTCCTAGAGTTCAGTCGCAACGTCGTTGGTTATCGTGACGAGGCCAAATGGCCGAGTAGAATGGAACAAAAATAATTGAGATCACGTTCAAAGACACTGTCAATATCGTCGAGGAGTCAGTGGCATGATAGCGTCAGAGATACTGTCAGAATGATTCTATTTTATGATTCAATACATTGATGAAGGTAATATCAAAGATGCTGATCAACGATATCGTTCGTGTGTGTATGTGTGTGTGTGTGTGTATGTATGAGAGAGAGACAGAAAGAAAGAAAGAGAGAGAGAGAGAGAGAGAGAGAGAGAGAGAGAGAGAGAGAGAGAGAGAGAGAGAGAGAGAGAGAGAGAGAGATGCCTTTGATGATACTTTCCGAACATACAATGAAAACGTTCAACGCACTGTCAAAAATGGGCTTAAGATCCCTTTATTAATACCGCCAAAATTACTACCTCAGCATATAGTTATATCAATTACGCTATTTGAGATACTGCAAAAGAAGTCCATGTCACTTCTCAAAATGAACTCTAACACACTGACAAGCGTTGAGACACATTTGCAGCTCTGCGCCATTTGAAAATCCAGGCAATTTCATCAATTTGCTCGACGCATCTTTCGTCATGATTTTCTGATCACATCTGAAATAATATTTCGGGCTATGCGACTTGTTTGACATTGCCAAAGGAGTGCGTCAGTCATGCGATAGCGTATGCTCCAGTTGGAGATTGTAACTTATTCCGTTTTGACAGGGATTTGACGTTGACCGCGTGAACAAGGTGTAACCGTGGAATATACTTAAAGGGACAATTCTCAGCTCAACATGATTATGCCTGAAAGTGTCCCTGGTGACACAGAGCGTGAGCCAAAAGACCCTTGGAAAGACTCGCAAATGTATATCTACGGGCTAAGTAGTAGTTATATTCGTGGTAGAAACCCGCAATCTTCTACCAAGTAAAGTATCATACTCGCTATCGAATAGACCTGCATGTATATATGTTTATGTACATGCAAACAGATCGGGGACACTGTCCAATATATTTGCGGGTTTGCGTATACCCTGTATACAACTAAACCATATATTTTCCGCTTGACTAATACGCTGATGGAAGGCGAACCCTCGCATGCTCACGGTCGCCGCACGAATAATTCACAAACTTGGCGCTCGGCAAATACGAGGGGGGAGAGAGAGAGAGAGGACCCAGTCCCTGGGGAATAACCCAGGGGAGTGATAACCCCAAAAGCACGAGGCAAGAGGAGAGGAACGAGAAATTTTGGGATTTAGAAATCGAGTCAGTAACTTTGAATCCCATACAAGATGTTTGCTTTTGTATCCCTATCTGGACTTCGTCGAAGCAAACACTGCGGACCCTGACGTATCCCAGGTGGGATTTTTTTTTGTCAGAGCTTTGCTATGCGTAAAAGGAAAGATTCAGCTATATAGTGAGAATGATTTAATATTCCACTAAAGAGGTAGGCGAAAGTCATTGACCCGTCGAAATATTTTGACTTTCGTGAATTATTGTTTGAAGTAAATTAAATGACCGCAACTGATTCTCCTCTTTACGCAATCGATTTTTCTCAATCGATCTTCACCACATAACCCGCCGTGGATACATACACGTGTGAATAACCGACAGTAACACACGTGAGCACTTTTGGATTGGTCAAATCAATGACCACCCTGCGTCCGATGTCAGATCGTTGTGGGGGATGTCAAATTTTTCAGAAAGCTAGAGCATTTCTGCAAGAACATCAGCTCCTTCGAAAGGATGGCTAAGAGGATAGCTTTTCACCAGTTTCCCCGTGCCCCCGTGTAAATACGATGTATCAACGAGGCGTTACATGTCCGTACTGCAGGGAGCAGTCGCGTTGAGACCCAATAGGGCTTATATTGGAGTTATCACGATTAGTTAAGAAAATATGAGCAGAGTATATGAGATCGAATGATCCTCGTGTCACCGTAGCGAGCGATAGTTCGTACTCCGCGTCTTTGCTATGAAGTATGCATCGTGTTTCGTGTATGTCGATGAAATACGCAAGAATGAGGAGAGTCGAAGAGAGCGAGAAACTTGAGAGAAAGAGAGAGAGAGAGAGAGAGAGAGAGAGAGAGAGAGAGAGAGAGCGAGAGAGAGATGATGGAAGGAAACTCATGCTCGTGCTACTCTCGCGGTGCCGACCTACTTCCCTCCAAGACGCCCAGGGCTATTTCATCTCATACCGTCGCACATAACGTAAAATACCACACACGTCACACTGTAAGACGCATCGTCGACGACAAAAGCGACGGAAATAAGGGATTGTTAAACCGGAAATGCGTGAACCATCTCATGTAGCACCCAAGCATGTTTGTAGCTGATTTTCACTCCAGGAGACGGAATCAGCTTTGCCAGACTCCACGCTCCTTCCAGAGCATTAGTTAAGTTCACGGAATACGTAACGGAGTATGTATCGCAGAGTGGAAGTGTACTATGAGGAATTATCCTCGATGCATCATCCGGAATGCAGAGCTCGGAAACTAAAAAAAATGGAAAATTCACGAAGCAGAATGCAAATAGAGCAGTGAGTATAGCAAAAGCTTAACTGCACGTGAAGAACGAGAGTATACGAATGTCGATGTAGAAACGCGTATATGAACGGGCTATATGAGAAGGTCACGCATTATCCAATCGAGAATTTGAATTCTTCGGGATAAATTGCTTGAAATTTTTTAAATTCGTTAACCATGAAATCGACTTTTCAATCAAGATAATGGGATAATGCATGGAGTTAAAGAACTTCTTGAGAACAATGCTAGAAGGTCAGTCATAAGGTAGTCCTGGTGGCAGATTAGTCATGTGTGATCGACTATTTTGGCAATACAATTGTTGGAGAAAGCTATGAAATCCGAGAACACACAAAAGTAGTTATCAGAATTTATAATAACCATATAAATGTCTTTTAGGCACTTGAATTAACTTCTTTTTAAGTAAATCTAGGTTTTTCGTCATCTATTTGACTAGTCCGTTGAATCATTTCACCTCGGCTAACCTCAGTTTGTTGGAAGTTTTGTAATAAATATATCGTAGGATTACATAACTCTCAATTAATTTTCAGAATTAATATAATTTCATCGCTGATTAATTTTCATAATGAATATAATTTCTGGTTTAATTTCAGATTGCATAACTCTCAATTGATTTTTATAATTAATATAATATCATCACGTAATGAAGTGACAGGGGTGGCCAGCTTGATATTGATAAATACTCAAAATTTGCATGAATTGCTGCAACACTCGGAGCAGCAGAGGGCTGTCAGCTGATTGGTTACATCGTAATATCGGGTTGTGTCGTGCTGATCTTAAATTCTAAATTTCTTTGCCAAATATGTCATGAACCTACTTTTTTTTTAAATTTAATCTATGGAAAGCTCATGATCCCATGAACAAACTGATTAACAACTGAATCACTTCTTCGGCATCGAAATAAGTATATTTTTCAATGAACTTGAGGCTAGCTGATTTTTCTCGTATATCCTATGGTAAAGCGATGATTATAAAATCGAAATTTCTTGCGAAAAAAACGGTCGCCACGGGTTTCACGATCAAAATATTTTCAATTCACAAAATTCTTGAATGGGTGCCAAGCTGCAAGGTCTACCTTAATTAATGGGGGATTGTTTCTAACAATGGGTACATGGGGCCTCATGAACAAGTTGTGAAATATCAACATTGAAACAACAAATTACAGGTGTCAAGTAAATGACCGGGAAATAGCTAATGTCCTTCCTTGGAGTTTCAGGTGTCTGTGCGCAACTTAAAAAGCTCTTGTTACTTAGTAATTGTGGAAAAAAAATCAAAAGCGAAAGGGGATTTTCCGTGCTGCAGAGGCAGCAGTCTTGATGATGACGGATAACGATTCGAGGATCGTGCACCGTCACGTCTATTCCCTTTATAAATATTCTTAAGGACTGTAACCTGTGGCTTACGTTACTCTGCACGAGAGTTCAGCTATCTCGGGTTCAATGATTTTTCAATGAATGTCAAAATTTCATTGAATTTGTAAATAGTGAAAGTTCAGGGAAGAATTACAAGCTGGACTTTCCTAAACAGCGTGCAAACGTGTGTGTCTTTCGCGCTGTGCTAATGGATATACGTGCAGTCGCTGGTACGCCGCGTTTGGATCACGAAATAGTGAAATGGGCGGTACGAACAGACGTGAATATTAAGATAAAACGACGACGTTGGCACACACGCAACGCGAGCACTGAGACGACTTGTGAATTTTTCCAGTCGATGAAAAGTGCGCTCTCGCGCACTGATACCTACATACGCGTCTCGTCATGCGAGCCCGATGAAGTATGCGTGTGTTATGTTGGCGTTTTGCGGGCATGTGTCCGCACGCGAGACAAATCGGGTGGGAAAAGAGAAAGCGGGTCAAAGAGGCCGACACAGAGAGCGTCAAAGCAGCACCAGCGGAATTAAATTGCCGCGCGGAGCAGGAACTCCGACAATGCCTTATTCCAGAATTCCCGAAGATTCTTCAAGAAACGAAATTCGAGCTGATTCCCTATATTTTATCTCATTCCTCTTACTGTAAAATCAGGATTTTCGAGAGCAGCGAGTTTTATCATGAATTATTAAAGAATTTTTTATTATTATTATTTCCATCGCAGGCCTTTTTCTTAAGATTTGTAGAACCCTTTTTCCCTTTATTTTCATTTTCATTCCATTCCTCATGAACCCCTATAGTGTGTTTCATCTTTCCTAATGCACTGCGACATCGCGATTGTAGGGGGGGGGGGGGGGGATTTTGGAAAATCTGGCCCATACAGGTCGCGACATTTTATTATTTTTCAATTTCAGTATTATCATTGGACACTAAGAAAAAGGCACTATTAGTCAGAGTGCAAATTTGTGCACGGCTAAGCGATCACCCATCCCAGTACTGGCCTAGGCCAATGAATCTAAAAAAACAAAATATTTATCTCTGTATTTCCCTCTGTACGAGAGAGCAAGCAAAAAAGCCTAATGCCTTTACCCTTTTGTATATAATCCGAAAATATAGTATATAGGTCCGGGTATCTCGGCGGCAGGATATCTTGACTTTTTCCATGACACACCTTGAGCGTGGCCTGGCTTGCAGGCGAGGTTTTCTTTGCCACCCGTGGCTCGCGACCCTAAATCGAATCACGTAACGACTTAATCAACGCCCCATGATCCCTCGCGCGTCTCGACGGGGAAAAAAAGAGTTCCCGCTGGCGCCACGTTAGTATGCACCATCACTATCGCGACTATCTCGGGTCAACATTGCATCGAGGATTCTCTCTCGTACTTACTTTTCCAATTATCGGGCTGGCTTCGTGGCTTGTGAGGATGCAGTCATCCTCCTTGTACTCTTTCTCTCTCTCTCTCTCTCTCTCTCTCTCTCTCTCTCTCTCTCTCTCTCTTTCTCGTTCCAACCCTTTTATTTCCATGCCCTGGAATCTCCTGGTTCGCTGACTTCGGCAAGGTTAGGTCCTAGCAACCTTGTACAACCACGTAAAATCACGAATCCCAATATCCACTCACTCCTCCTTGTATATAAATTTTTCTTCAAAGCTTCCTTTCCAGCCATAAAAAGGTTGGAAAAAAATAAATATATATGCATAAGGTCGATTTGCATACATTTCTTCAAGCTTTAATGGAGCATGGTATATATTTTAAATGACAACGGTAGTATAAAGCGAATATATAATAGTTGCGTCGAGAATGTCTTCCCCGCAAGATGTGTGGAGGTAAAAGAGCTCCGGATTCTGGTAAAGTTCGCGGAACCACAGTAAAACGTGGCCCAATGAGCATAATACCGTCGAGCGCAACGAGAATGCGTTGCACATACCGGTTGCAAAAAAAAAAAAATGTTACTCAATCCTTGAGTTATTGCGACAGGAGGAAAAGACCGCGGTCGCCATAGTCTCGACTCGCGCGCGGTGGGGGCTAAGTGATTGGCACAAAAGTCACAGTCATTGGTCACCTGTGGAAACGAGAAACAGGTGGTTGGCCTATCTCTATCTTTCTCTGTATATACCTGTATTTATTTTTAAATATTGAATATGCTAATCACTGAAGGGTGACCAACTATCGTAGCGGATACTCTACTTTAGTCTTGCACATGCCAGAAAATACAAGCGCGAATGAAAAGACCCGCTCACCATATTAGTAATCATTATGTAAGAATATAATGCTGAAAGAAAAAAAAAAAAACATACTGAATTCGATTGAATATTATTTCAACCGTACGTTTTGTTATTATTTTTTTCTGATGACACTGCACTGCAATATATTTCTTTGGCAAATAATAATGAAATTGTTTTTTTTTTTTATTAAAGGAAAAAATAATGCGCACTGTAAAGTGCATGCTCATTTCTTTAAATTGGATATCAGTGAAAAATTGCTTTCTGACAATGTGTTTGTTTTTAAAGCAACGACACAATACATTGTCCCCTATTCTTTGGAAAAAAAACTTTTAAGACCTTTTAATGTCCAAGTCATCTTTCGTTTATTGTGAGTCGAAAGCATACTGAGAACTTAAATGTTTATGTGTGTCAAAATTTTTATTCGTTTACGAGTTTTCTAGTTGTGCATGATTGAAATTTGAAAATTCTCGATTTTCGAATAGTTATATCGGCTGCTAACCAACAAGTGTCTAGAATAAAAATCTTGAAAAACTCGCTACAATTAACACTAACATTTTATCAATTTTTGATGGATTCTAAGAGAGCGAGGCTTATGAACTAGTCGAAATCCCGTTGAATGTATTATATATTTTAAATATAATATACACATAATATTTTATTGTCACATTAAGTATGTAATAAAATAATATAATATCTAATATTGACGAGTATCAACGACCATTTTCTTCTTGAGACATGGGGGGGGGGGGGGGGGCAATGACATTTTCCCTCGAAGCTATCCGCACGCAGGTTTATATCCTGAGAGAGATCGATAACGTTACATATCCGCGTATATGATCGTGGGGTCCGGGCATGAATAATCAAACGTGTATTTGCCAAGTGCAAGAAAGTCCGCGTATATCAGATATCGGGTATTATATTCCTTTGGGATTCACGCCACGTGTCTTTCGGAGAGTGAAACGAGATACACGAAGTTCATACGGAATACGAGTCACATTTTGACGCTATACCGATCGTGCAGTCATGTTTAAATTTTGAAAAATCATTTTCACAATATTTTCACGGGCAAATCACATTAGTTGTCTTTTGTTATATCCAAGACATGCGAAGAAAAAAAAATGATAATCGATTATAAATTCCGTTTGTGAATTTATGATCTTTCCAGGAAAATTAATTCTCAGAAAATTCATTTCAATCTAGGTTTTTCGATTCAAGAAATCCGTAATCATGGTTCAATTTTGATGTTCTGACTGCTCATTTTATTTCCTGAAGGAGATTCTCTTTGATTTTGCTAAGACACATATTGCTCACGCGGTTCGAGGAATGTTTTCAACTGAAAATTTGTCAATTTTCCAAAATAGAACGACATATAGAATGAGCCATGGAAAAATAAAAATGTGACCATTATTATGGATTGCTCAATGCCCCAAATCAGGCGATCTCTAGATATAGCAATTTGTAGATATTTTTTTTTGTATGGTCATTGCTCGTTTACACGATCGGACTGAATTTTGAAAATTTCATTTGATTAACTCGCAAAGTGGACGGTAGAAATACTTTTTTTCCGTGGACCGTGCATTGCCATGTATCCACATTCAACCCGTCTGAACTTTCGAAATTCCTGGCAATCGCGTTACCGATCGTTGCATCACACTGTGAACTAGGAAAGGACTTCCTAACTCTCTCGCTCGCTCTCTCTCTCGTACTCTTGGTTAGTCGATTATTGATTCTCGATGATTGAATTTCGTGGAATTAGTTTCAATGATGTTATCGAATCTCGAGAGAGCAATCCGACCGGATTATCGGGAAAAGCAAGTTGGATGAATAGAAGAGAGATGTTATGACGAAGCCGTTCGAATATGGCATATCTCAAAGTGAGACTTTTGATGTCTATATACGTGTATACGTGTATGAAACTGTTTCTGCTGGCGAGGTAGCAAAACGCGAGTCAGGGAAATCGATAGTCATGGAATTTACGGAAATCGGCACGGAGATTGCGATGTACACATCACCTACGTCGAGCATAATGATCGAGGGAAAGCATCAAGCAAAAACCGCGTGTCGAGTTGTTCGAATTTATCGATCAACACGAAGGCACTCCCGAGGGACAAGGACATATTAGACAGGCCATACCGGAAATAGTTCACAGTGCCGTTGTCCCCTTGCCATTTATTTATTCATGGAAAAACAAATAAATGAATAACGAAAAAAAAAATGAAGAAACAAGGCCAGAATAACTGGATGACGTCCGACATTGTTGATTCAAACCTTTTATCGATAAAGAGCTGATAGTGATTCGTGAAAAAATCGAAAAATTGATGTCAAGTATTTCTAGTCTAAATGTAATTGAAAAAAAAAAAAAACAATTCCGTTCTTTCCATTTCGTGTTCGATTTTGCCTGAAATTCCCCATACATAATTATGCCAATGGTAGGACGTGTGGTGCCGATACAAGTGAGACGCGGCTCTTTTATTGTCTTCCTCTTAGCGTTGTCAATAAAAAAAACCCTCATGCAATGGTGGATGAAAAAAATTCCGATCGTTCATATTTATGATAGTACCTCCATGCCACAGCGGTGGGGGATAAAGAAAGCGATGTACAGAGCGAAGGGGGGTTATTATTGTGTGATAGATCGCGTGTGCCGCTCTCGCGCATTAGCACAATTATTTTTCACTCGCGATATCTCGAAAAATTATAAACGGTAAATCGTTTTCAAATTTTTTTCAACATATTCGTTTCATACTCTTCCGAGTAATTCTTGTTGCTTGTTCAACTCTTACATTGGATTTAGACGATAGAACGAATAATGTGTCGGCCGTGGACGCCTATTATTTGAAATACGTGCAAATCCGTACAAACTTTGATTGTAATTATCTCGACTGAGGAACGGTCAATTTTGTTTAAGGAGGGTCGAGTGCTGCGTGCGCGCGGCAAGGGGAATGTAAGGCACGGACGTGGATGACGTGTGGGGCATGTTGCGTTTAGCATTTGTTTTGCCGTAGCCATGGCTCGATTCATAACAAGAAATCGCGTTTTTCATTTACATTATTATTTATTGCTAATTAACGGTGTTTTTCACGGTTCTGAATTTTTGCAGGAGGCATCCTGAGGATACTTCCGACAATATGCAAAAATTAGTCTGCTATGTAAACAGGTCATCTGCGCTCATTGACTTTGAAATTCCGTCTAATCTCACGATCTGCCATAAGAATCTGTGCTACACTGCAAATCCAAGTGTGTAGTTTTTACACACTTATGTGTGTAATTTATTGTAGTCACTTTTTACTCACTTTCACGTGTGTAATTCTACAAAATAACACACTTAAAGTGTATAAAAAGTGACTACAAGAAATTACACACATAAGTGTGTAAAAACTACACACTTGGATTTGCAGTGTAAATTGCCCAAATTTCAACTTTTTTTTTCTCGAAAATGGCGTAGCAGAACCTACGGATACTTTGGGGTTAAACTTTTTGTGGGCATATTTATCTATAAAAAAAAAAATCAGTACCTCTCAACAGATATCGATGTCGCACTCGACCCTCCTTAAATCGAACAGACGTTCAGATGACGCATTCAATAATGCGTAAGCCAAGTTTTAACGAATTCTTACACAAGTGACTTCATGGAGGTACCTACCTGAATTGTAACATGATCAGTCATCGAAATACCTTCCTTATTCTTCCTGAGAAGGGAGATCAGATTTGCTTATTTTTTATTGACAACCAATATGTGCAATATTAACCTTTGTTGTCGTCGATCTGGGCTTATACCGGGGAAGATAGATCGAGAGACAGAGAGAGTAGGATTGAAAATGTATGAAATAACACTGACGAGTTAAATCGGGATTTTCCCGTTCGACACATAAACATGAATGAAATTCGAGTCAAAAAGAAAATGTATTGGGTGAAAAATTGACAATCTCGTGAGCATATCATAAGAGATCGTTGGAGGGGGCAAGTTAAATCCAACATATTTTCAAGTGAAAAAAAGAGGGGGAAAAAAATGGCAAGCATTCCGCCAGCCCCTGTCATTGAACGTAGCCGGCTACTCTATCGTATTAGCACGGGGACACGGGGAAACTACAAGTACATTGAAAACTCAAAGTTTTTTTTTTGTTTTTCATCGAAAAACTGCGAGAAGGCACAAGGGTAAATAAAAAACGTTGTTTCTACAAGACAAATTTCTCAACCTCAAACGATCGTTCAAACGGATGTACAACGGGCTTCGACACGCCGATTGCGATCACGATCAAACTTCCGGTATGCCAGTAAACGTCAAAGGCTTAAACAAAAATGATGATTCATCCCTCTTAAATGAACAATTATCCCTGAAATTTTCGCCCTTGTAATGATACTCTAAAAATGACGCGAGAGCTAGCAGCCTCTCGTCATTCCAAATATAATGCCACGATGACACAGGGTGATATGAGATCTTTAGCTGGCTTTAGCGAACCAATGTGCCCTGAAATTCGAGAATATCTATCTGTGCCTCCCGATAGCCCTTGACATTATTTCCACGAGTACTCGAATCGCTCGATCTCTCGATGAATAAAGAGCGAGCGAGCGAGAGGGAGAGAGAGAGAGAGAGAGAGAGAGAGAGAGATAAACTGCAGAGTGAGAGAGAGGTTGGTCGTGTGATCGGAATGACAAATGAAGTTTCGCACGCGATTTTCCTCTCACAAAGGTAACTTTCGTTTTTTTTCGTCTGCCCGGTTGAAATTTTGTTCTCTCCCGACCTTTTTTTTTCTTCTTTTTTCGTTATCACTTTGAGCTTTTCTCTCGACGAGAGAAAGTGAGTAAATCCTTCGTGTTGACCTTTTCCACGTGTACAATGTAAGCTCGATAATATGTGCGGATACGCGACACAAAGGGACGCGTGGGACTCGCGGTAAATTGAAAAGTTGGACAAAATTTTCGATCCCCCGACGGATCATCATCGACTAGTCGGCCTGACAAATAACCTCTCTCGGGAATTTTAAGTGTACGGATGAAAAAAAAAAAAAAAAATACAAAATGCTCCGGTACGACGCTCTGATCTATGGATTAATCGCCATCATGTGTTACGTGTTTCACAGAGGCTTGAAACGATCGAGATCAGTGAGAATAACGAATTTAATTGAAACATGTTGAATAATTTGATATAGATTAAGATGTTTCTGGGCACACTGGGGAGTGAAAAATGACCCCCTCGAGATTTTCAACTCTTCAGAATTATTTCGTCGATCGACCGATCGGCCTGGACTTTGCACAAGAAAAATCGTTAGGCTTTACTTGACGGGCATATAGAAATATTGAGAGCTGGCGCTGTCGGGTTATGAGATTTCTCAAAAATGGCCACAGAGTGCTATAATTGCACCCTGGTGTGAGCCCAAAAAAGGTGAAAAAGTTGGGCTATCCCAACGGAAGTAAAATATGAAATGAACACGAATTAAATATATTTTTATCGTACAAGTTTAACATACATTATGAAAAAATAAAAAAATATATGTTTCGTATCATTTATATTTATTCCAATCGCAAAGCCACTAAGCTTGCTTGAAATTATTATTGTTATCATCAATCACCACGTAATAATTATTTTGTCTTAATAGTTGGGCGAAATTAAAAATTTTGAAAAAAATATTCATGGTAGCTTGGCATTAACTTCTAATTATGTGAAAGTTGATTTGATTTTTTTTCAACAAAAAAGAACTCCTGCGCTTATCGACAATAGCTCTATTGCAGATGTACTTAAAACTTTCTTAGTCACAATGAAGCTCAGGCGTGAGATTATCGATGACATCGTTGACTATGATATATACGTGTGTATATACGTTGCAACGAAGGAGGATGTAATGCAAGTTGGTATGACGACAATTACTCTTCGACATCAACGTTACTCTCGAGACGACAATTTATATGCCGATTATACAAGTACAGTGATTATAAATCAAGGGGCACCTATTACTCGGAAAATTACCGATCGCTATTACGCGTCTTCTCTCGATGATCGTTCTCGCACTCTTTCGCGATTAGTTATTCAATCGAACGCCTCACTCCTATTGAATATGTGCCTGTCATAATACGATTTTTCTGTTTCTCGGTCGCACGACCACGAAACGAGTTTTTCCTAATACTGCTCGTCGTCACTAAAATTCCACATCTAGCAAACAAATTACTTTACCAACATTACAAATATCCAGCGCAAGGCAATGCCAAGAAGTTTTGCATTGCGATTATATTCTTCGTTTAGTTCACAGCCTTAATGCTTCGCATTTTCAAATAATTATCGTGAATTCCTATGTGAATCTGGGAAAACTTCTGAGTTCCGAATTTTTATATTTTTAAAATAATTTTGCATAACGTAAATTAAAATTTATTTTCGAGATTATTGATGAAATTTGGAGTTTGTTTATCGGCTGTGAAAGAGAAATTGTTAAAAATTGTCTTTCGATAAGTAATTTATATACTCAGAGGCAAGATTGAAAAAATAGAAAGGAAAAGTAAACGTATAACGCGTTTTAGATATGACGAATGTTGTTTAAAAAAAATGAAGAATAGCCAAATATTCTTTATTATTACGCTGTGTATTAATTTAAAATCAGGATCAAACACGTGCCTGTCCTTAAAATTCGTACGCAAAAAAAAAATCGTATTGAAGCCCTTTGTCGTTCAGCTTGACACGACAGCTAACAGAAAGTTTCTTATTTCACGGGAAATACGACGAATAATGTCTCGCTCCGGGAATGGAAATTTGACTCTCATGCAGGCATTCACGCCCAACTCGTAAGTCGGCACGCTCCGAAGAGCAGCAGCCAATTTTACGTGAAAGTCTTTGTAAATTTTCACGTACTCTGCCATTATATACAAATGACAAAGAGTGTCGCCCCCTCCCCCACTTCTCCCCCTTCCCACATCGTCACCTCTCGACATTCTTGATGAGAATTTCTCATTATAAATCCCTCTTGAAACCGAATGTGTTAAAGAGACATAGGGCAGACGTACCAGTTGTGGCCACTGTATACCGTTTGGGGCCACTCCGCATTTTCCTCAAGTTTTTCAAAGTTTCAAGGCTGTGTTCACTTCATCGAGCGTAATATTTCGATATTCGAGATGTTTGCGCACCATTATCGATTGCTTTATTGAATATCTGTTAATTTATTTCAACGAAATATGACGAAATGTGTCAACGCCGAGCGGTTGGTTAGTTTCCTTGTCGGAAAAGTTAAGGGATCCCGAGGTAAGAAGACTACGGTTTCTCATATCTAAAGTCATTTTACCCCATCAAAAATTTATATTTTATCAGTTGTAGCTCATTTTTCGGGTTAAAATCACAAAAAAACTGTCATATCAGCTAAAATACCTGAAGTATAAGCGGTGACCGAAAACGGTGCATTCAAAACGCGATTGTTCTGTTTGTGGGCATATGGCCACAAAATGTAAAATACTTGACAGTTATGTGGTGGCCGAAAGTGGTACATTCAAAATGTGATTGTTCTATTTGTGGTCAGCTTATGGCCACAAATAAAAAAATTCTATTTGTGGTCAGCTTATGGCCACAAATAAAGCACACTTATACCACTTCAGTAATGTGTTTGTGACGAAAATAAACAACTATTTTTAACTTGAATCTGCCGATACTGATTGCCTAAAACTCCACCTTTCGTTTGTAGCGCATTCGTATCCCAATTCAAAGCTTGATGGCCACAACTGGTACTTCGGCTGAAAATGAAAGCTACAAGATATTTTCCTGTATTCTTATTTATCATGATCAGAAAATGTTTTAAATGATAACAATTCGATTCTGTGTACCTTATAGGTTATATCGATCACTTTTTCAGTCCTGAATTTGCAATAATGTGAACCCTGTTCGTAAATGAATGTTTGATAATGCTTAAGGATGTATGAGCACAAGGTGGCGGGAAATGAGCGGAAACGTGGGCGCGGGTGAGCGCGGTGAGCGAGGGGCACGCATGAAACAAGAGAGAGTCGGACCGCTCATTATGCGACACACGCGAAAAATTTCCTTAAAATCGATAATTGTATGTCAAAAGGTTCGTTAAACCCCATTTTTTATGGAACGTATGTAATCGTGATAGTTTTCTGAACATTTAACTGTTTTAATATTGATCGTATCTGATCGTGAAAGATACGAATTTCTGTTTCAAAGTTGCGTCAGTCCAGAATTCGTATATGGCGCGGGATAAATATTTTGATTTCACGAATTAATTACTCGCGTAAAAAGTCGTTGACCCACTTTGAAATTTTGCAGGTTTTATCATATACACTTCTGCTACACCATATAAAAAATTCAGATTTTTATATGATCGTGAAGCTAGTGCTCATACATCCTTAAAGTGGCCACAACCGGTACGTCTACCCTATGCGAAGCTCACAGCACGAGCATCGCATTGATCATGCATAGATCGATATAATTCGACGTATTACGATAAAATATTAATTAGAGATGGACGTTATAATACCCGTCATTGATTGATTCGAAAAAAATCAAGACGTGCTACAAAGAAAAAAACGAAACACTATATATTCATTTACCCTTTTTAGCTTCTTCATAATCATTCTTGAAACGATTTATAGTTTCACGCTTTCTTTTGTACTTGACGAATTTTCAAAAAAAAATCGCGCATTAAAAAATGTTTAAAAATAATGTCTTTTATTTTTGACGTCACTGTAATTTTTTTTTTTTGTTAATTGAACAATTAATAAAACGGGAGCACATGTCCCTCCCTGGTTTTTACGTATTTTTTTTTCATTTTTGAAACTCGATTTTTGGGATTGGGTTTATTTCTAATAGTCAAATCCGTCGAGCGAATAAAGAGAAAGAAAAATGGAAAGGAAAGAATCAGAAAAAAGAAAAATTAGAGAGAGTATTCGGAAACGGTTCACTTGTCGTCGATTATGCTACGCTTCAGCAGCCCGAACGGAGCATAAACAGTAACAGTACAGCAGCAGCATCAATGTCTTGAGAGCAATTTCATCCTCTCTCTCTCTCTCTCTCTCTTTATCTATCTATCGCTCTCTCTCTCTCTCTCTCTCTTGCTATCTATTTTACGGGATTGCATTTGTACGTATCGCGTACACGTACAGCGTTCTCTCGCACAGCTCCCTAACGGTAAATTTCGGTCAAGTGGGAGTAGGGGAACGACTGCGAGCGACCTGATCTCTCGTAATATTATCCCAGTTGCGGAGAGAAATCGTCACAGCTCGCACGGAAGCCAGGAGAGCGTTTGTTTCGCGAGCAAGACATGTATACAGAAGGGAGAAGTATCGTGATCGCCAAGCGATGATGCGAAGAGCAGAGTCGTTATATGGAGAAGATGATACGAATTTGGATCAACTTTGAAGTTTCGATACATTCTCACGAATGACAAAAGAATGACCAAGAGCCCTTATATATCAATGGTTCACGACATTGAGAAAAGTGATGCTCAGATTTTTCAGACATGCGTTTGGCAAATTGTGAAATTTTTATTTGAAAAATTGCATATATTTTGCACGAATGAAAAGTTCATTTTAAATCTCAATTTTATTGTCAGCACTCCGACATAAAAGATCTATTGCTTGAGATCTATTGCGTCTGAAGGGATGCAGGCGCAATGGAATTTTCCAATGACAATGATTGGAACAGTTTCTTAATGATTTTTGGACAATAGATCGCCATTTAAACGTATCTGAATTGAGCACAATCAAAGCATGTTCTAGCGTGGAATAAGATCATGGTTGAAGCGTACGGTTGCACCGGATTATTAAGGCATGAACGCCCTGTCTCGCGGACGAGAGCGAATCTGCTTATGCGCCGTCCAGCGGTTCTTCTTTGAGAGGACTCAAGCATCGTAGACATTGATATTATTCATTTAAAAAAACGTAAAAATCAAGATCACAGAGATAACAATTAAACCGTACTCCGACTAATTATGACCGGATTACTCGATAAACCGATAAAAAATGGTTGAGGGATGAGAAAAACGAGAATACGCTGCATTGAAGAGCATATGTGTATCCCAGAATTCTTGCAATATGCTGAATTAGTTAGTGGCAATGGAAAGGAGAGAGGGAGAGAGAGAGAGAGAGAGAGAGAGAGAGAGAGAGAGAGAGAGAGAGAGAGAGAGAGAGAGAGAGAGAGAGAGCACGTGGGCTGGGGCACTTTTACCTTGATTGAAAACCCCGGCAATTAGTCGAACGTGGGATTCGTTACGCGAAACACACATTTCCCCATGACATAAATAATGTATATCATTTATATACAATAGAATGCACGTAATATATGTCATTAACGCGTGTACGTTTTCACGAATGAATGTAATACATTTGTCCGCAAACCTCGGAATATTACAATGTTATTTACTAGAACGATAACAATTACGGGTACGGAAAATAATATTTTCGTGTAATGCCAATAAATTATTCATGTGAAAGTAATAATCGCTCTTGTTTTTGTTTAGAAGAAAAAAAACGATATCTTATGAAAAATCCATTAAGCGGGGATGGATTTTTCGGATTAGTCAAGCAATCTGTATTTCGCGTCCTCTTTTACAATTCAATGAACGTTTGGTTATATATTAGGACGCTTATAATATGAGGGTAAACAAAATTACTGAGACTATTGCGATCGATAGCGTCATTATGACGTCCACCAGTTTGAAAAACGTATAGTTATGTACGAATGTAATTAATAGTAATAGAATATAATTTTTACGTACCCTTAATTGGCTATTGCATCCAAAAATTTACGAAAATATTTTTGAAAAAATCATCACTTGGTCTCAACAAAGCTGTGTTACGAAAGGCTCGGTGGCGTTTAACATTTGTCGACCTTTAACAATTCATTACGCGGATCAGAGGAATGTTTTGGGAGAGTATATTTATGCGTCGGATGGTGAGAGCTTACCTTATGTTCTGAATCCCTCGTCCCCGACCCGTCTCAATCATCCCTTTTCGTTTCCAGGATACAAAGATCTTGGATTTTACAATTTACGAACTATCGTATGATTTCAAAACATTGACGACAGTTATCCTATCTCGAATTTGATCCAGGACTGAAAAATCCACTATTATCATTGAGAATTATGTAATCGTGCGATATATTTCTTACAAAATTTTCAACAGTTTTGACGTTATTCGAGGTGGATTGATTTAACGGACTAGTCAAATGAATGAGAAAAAATCGAGATTACTCTAAAAAAAAAAGAAAATGAATTCAAGTCCCATAGGACATCTCTAGAGTTATTATCAATTCTGACAACTACTTTTACGTGCTATCAGATTTTGAAGCATAATCCAACAATTTTGTCGCTAAAATAATCGATCATATGACTATAGTCCGCCGCAAGGACTACGTCCTTTTAGAATTATCGATTAATGAATTATGATGAATTATCGTCCTATCAGAATTATCGATTAAACGCACAAAATGATAGACGCGTAGAATGCCCCCAAATCGACTACAATGCGATCAATGGAACGATCCACATCGATCCGCAAGATCACTGCTCATCCAGATATGCACACATTTTCCCATAAGCATTAACGCACACAATGACCGATCCTTTTCGAATCTTCGCTCCGGATCTCCGCAAAGAAAGTTTCCTCCCTGCGGTTCCGGTCCAATTCCATAATTCGCCTTTTGAACAGAAAGAGTAAAAAGTGCTCTCGGGCGTCGAGCTTATATATGCGCTCTCGAGATTCATCGGGCAAATCCTTAGAACATGAGAACCGAACGAACGAGTAAGGAATGAAAGTGCAAATAGAATGGACAGAGTGTAGGAAGAGTGTAGGTGGGGAATAAATATGAAAGAAACGACTCTCGCGCATATTCGTATATCAATTTCCGACTCTGTGCATTATAAATCGCGCACCGTATGTTACATATCGCACGCTTCCGCGCTCGCATATGTACCAGTGAAATGCATATTTTCTCTCGTGTGAAACGCAATTGGTGCGTATAACTCTGGAGTGTCGATTCCGCGATCCAAATGTCTCGTGACGCGGCAATTTTTGCTAGCCACCGACAAAAAATGTCATGAAATCGATATAAGATGCTCGAGTTTTTTTTCACGCGGCTCTTCAACCCTCGGGCATGATTCACCATCGAATGATTTACCCGTTTTCATGATTTCCCGCGGTTCCCTCCGATTCTTTCTCCACGAGGCACGCACCTCATGGACAGAGAGGCAATAAACCAAGCGAATTTCGTCAAAATTGTCGATCATCGATTGCCAAAGCGACGACTGAGTCCCCCACCCCAACTCATCATCGTCAACGTTTCTTCGTCCGGAATCTTCAGGGCTGTTATATATTACGAATCACTCGACCCACCGCAGTCTTTTCGATTTGTCTCACGACAGCTATTATCAACGTCATCGTATTCTCAGCCTCTTAATTCGGTGCAAGAGAACTTCCTATATGCAAGGAAACCCCCGTGCATCATCATCGAATTCATGTCTCTGTGAGAAATAAGGATCGATTCTGGTCTCGGTGCCCTTATCGGGCACTCGTAATCGCGCGTTGTCTTCGATACGTCACTGGATTCCCCACCTGGACAAAATATATTTATGAGAAACGGGGGATTAAGTAGAAGAAATTATGAGAACGATGAGAGAGAGAGAGAGAGAGAGAGAGAGAGAGACTCGAGTCTTCGCATACATCGTAGCGAACATATATATTCGAGAGATCGTTGCGCGTTGAGAAATTTTGGAAAAAGATAAATGGCGATGAGTGCCCAGGAACCAGGAGCGATTGTTCGATTTCTATTTTTTGATGCCACTTGCGTGTGGATTTACAGGCGAATTTGCCGGTAAGCCTCTCGCTTTTCCATGTCTTTGTTTGTTTTTTTTTTGTTTTTTCAGATAAATTTATCATGCACACTCTCGACGTTCTTGGTGTGACAAACCGCTTTATCAACTCGTCTCTCTTATTTCGTATACTCGCGTCGTTTGCGAAAATCTTACTCTCGCATGTATATACGTGATGGTGTCCGGTTTATATTAAATTTTCATTTTATTAATTGTGATATGGATAGCAACGAATATACAGTGACACACAATGATATACACGTAAAATAATTGGTTCTATATCGAGGTATTATTATTATTATTATTATTATTATTATTCTTTTGGATGCCTGAATTCAACGTGGAATATTTCGTCTAAATATACCGGTGGCCAATTCGCTCTGCTGATATTTCGCACGGGCGATAAAACTTTGCCAATCGCGATTGCTCTCACGGATGGGCCACTCTCGTTATACCTATGGGGGGAATTTAACCTTTCCAATAAAGCACGATCCGCAGACGCCCAATTATATCGAGTTGGTTCGGTTGAAACAAATTTGGTCCCTCGACCATGATAAACTCTCTGACGTTTGTACCTTTGATTGGAAATAAATTCGGTGCAATGGTCGCGTGAGACTCACGGACGCGTGTAAATTCGCGAGATATAAAAAAAATTTGAGATTCTGTAAAATTTACTGTGAGCGCAGTCTACTGTGCATGTAAATCATTCTTGGGAATAAGTATCGATCTATACGCAAACATATTTACTTGAGCTAAAAATGCAATATGCTATACAAACATATATGAAAGAATATATGCATGATATATGAACGATCGAATCAATTTATCAAGTCTGTCGAAAATTTCAAAGACAGGATTTTTAATTAAGCATTACGTGTATATACGAAGAGGTGGATCGCACATGGATGCTGATACAAGTCTTTACATTATTGACGCTTACCAATTTGTTTGTAATATCGATGGTGATAAAATATTTACCGCAAAATCGTTTGAGAAAAAATTAAAATCGGTAAACGATCACGAAACTTTGGACATTATTGTCTTTATGAAATAAATCTTCCTCTGTACGAGGAAGTAAAGAAGCGTTAATATATGAATTTATTATGAAGCGAAGGCTTGTTATATATTAGGGTAGTTCAAAAAAGGGCCTTTTTTTAGATTTCGCTCTTCTCCGAGATTTTTGTACTTTTTTAGTAAAAAATAGCTCACGCGAAAGGACTGGGCTGAAAAAAATTTTTTACTACTGCCTCAAGGACGTTGAAATTTTGAAAAAGGCTATTTTCGGGAATTTCAAAATTGAGATATCCGTAAATCCTTCGGTGGTTATGTTTTGTATAACGAAACAAAAGTTATTGTCAAACCTGACGTGAGATGAGTGCGATTTTTTTTAATACCGAAAAATCGCACGCATCTCAAGTTTGTCGAAAACTTTTGTTTTTGTCAAACCTGACGAACAAAAGTTTTTTTTCAAACCTGAGATGCATGTGATTTTTTTTAGGACCGACAAATCTATATTGAAATTCATAAAAACTAATTTTAAAATAGATTTTTCGGTACTAAAAATAATGGCATGCATCTCAGGTTTGACAAAAACTTCTGTTCCGTCATATAAAACATAGCCACCGAAGGATTGAAGGATATCTCAAATTTGAGATTCCCGAAAATAGCCTTTTTCAAAATTTCAACGTCGTTGAGACAATAGTAAAAAATTTTTTTCAGCCCAGTCCTTTCGCGCGAGATTCGCGTTCAGATTTAATTGAATTTTGAAATTTTCGAAAAAGCCCTACAATAGCTCTAACGATCGTAAATTTGAGGTTATCTAGCCGAAACTCTTATATATATGCAGTATGGGACAAGGATGTTTGGATTCTAAATTTTCCAAGAATTTTGCGATTTCGTCAAATTTTGAAGTTTTTGGAAAAATATCTGTGATTGCTCTCACTGTCGCAAACTCGATATTATTAACCCAAAAAATGTACACAAGTAGGCCAGGAGACAGGATATTAAATTTAGCAAGAACAAATCGAATTTATAAAACGAGCGTGCAAATTGTAAATTTGCACATTGCTTCCTCATTACAAAGCTTTCTCTATGAGGAAGCCAAAATTACGAAACCCATGTCCACATCTACGAAACTGAGGGATGTCGTACATCCCTCAGAAGGGTTACTCGGGAAGTATTTTAGGAAGTCAGGTAATTTTCTGTGCCTTCTTTGGCTTAACGCTCCCAGACGAGATCATTATCGTTCATCGCGTGAGCTTCTGGTACATTTAGATCTTGATCAAAGTTAATCTCCGCAACGCCGCAATTGTGATGTATATGTATATATTGAGTTCTAGCATATGAAAGGACGTAATCCATACGATCCAACACGAAGAGTAATGACGATTATTCTCTTTTTGTTTATTAAAATAATTCGCGAGATTCGCTGGCTTTTATATACGTAATGGAGAAACATGTACGTGTGATGGATAATTCGTATCACAGATTGTGAATAATATTACATGATTGCGTCATTGTGCAAAACCTTAAAACACACACTCATGCTATGTTTATTTATTCAACAATTTCTTTATTATAAATATAAATATTTTTTGCACACATTCAACTGATAAAAGTCGATAAAAAAATAGTAACGTTAATTGATGGGTGGGACAATCTTTGATATTCGAAGAATTAAAAAAACTCATACCTCTGGAATTTCAAAGGCTCAACTGACTCAAGTGGTAGTATTTAATATTTTAGTGATATATTTGAATTATTTTAGATACAAAGAATTATTATTACCTTCTCGAAGCTACTGTTATCTGTTGGAAAACTAAAGAAAAAAAACTGTCAATCTTTTAGCCTGTTTGTCGATAAAGATATTGATTTCTTATATTTAAATTCATCCATACAATGACATTTCCTGATTCATTAGATATGTGTAATGAGAAAACAAAATTGACCAGACTTAAACGGATGGGTGGGGGGGATATTCTGAATACGAGTATGATGCGATCGGTTTATTGCGTAACAGATCGATCGTTACATAAACATAGACAATAAACGAGCGACGAGTTCTTTCGCTTAAGTGGAAAAAATAACGTGATATTTATGGACGAGCATTCATGTACGTTTGTATGAATGAATCGAATGGGATGAGAAATGAGAGCGAAATTGGAATGCAACCAACCGATGAAAAAATCGAAAAAAATCAACGATTCATGAACGCTGTGTATGTGGAAAAGAAAAATTCCCAAGGTGGACGCAAATAGCCAACATATTTACAGTGCATATATATGTATGTTTCAACATTATCGATCACCAAAATTGGCAATTCCACACGAAAGGAAGACTTTGTTTTTATTCATGATTTTTCATGGAAAAGTCAATCGTTACTTGTAATCTTTTACCGATTAGACGATTACCCAAATTTTTCAATTCAAAAATTCTTTACAAATCTCAGCGAGTGGTAAATATTAAATATCAAAAGAAATAATAAAAATATTAAATCATTCAGTTCCTGAGATTGTTATGAGAACGAGCGAGCCTCATTAATATTAATATCCTTCTAATAAGCAAAGAACGAAATTTATTGCTGAAACATGCAATTAATCTCAAAGATCATAGACCTGTCGATTTGGCCTGGAATGCCTTATATATATATTTATATACATTTAATATACATATTAGGGCTGTTAAAAAAAGGGCCTTTTTTTAGATTTCGCTCTTCTCCGAGATTCTTGTACTTTTTTTTTACTAAAAAATAGCTCTCACGCGAAAGGACTGGGCTGAAAAAATTTTATTTACAACTGCCCCAAGGACGTTGAAATTTTGAAAAAGGCTATTTTCGGAAATTTTAAAATTGAGATATCCTGAAATCCTTCGGTGGCTATGTTTTATATGACGAAATAAAAGTTTTTGTCAAACCTGAGATGCGTACGATTTTTTTCAGTACCGAATAATCTATTTTAAAATTAGTTTTTACGAATTCATGATAGATTTTTCGGTACTAAAAAAAATTACACGCATCTCAGGTTTGACAAAAACTTTTATTTGTCAGGTTTGCCAAAAACTTTTGTTTCGTTACACAAAACATAGCCACCGAAGGATTTACGGATATCTCAATTTTGAAATTCCCGAAAATAGCCTTTTTTAAAAATTTCAACGTCGTTGAGGCAGTAGTAAAATAATTTTTTCAGCCCATCCCTTTCGCGTGAACTATTTTTTAGTGAAAAAGTACAAGAATCTCGCGGAGAAGAGCGAAATTAAAAAAAAGGCCCTCTTTTGAACCGCCCTAATATATATATATTTGAAAAAAGAAATGCAAGAATATTATAATAAGTTCTCGTGGGGTCGTGCTTTATCAGCGTTAGTTAGCGATGTGGATTCCTGCTACACTACCGAACCGAGCGTGCGAACCCGAGACTCCCAACTGTGCTTCCGTCGGGGACGAATAAGTAGTCTTGTTAATCGTTGTTACCTCGTTAATGAGATGGCAAACGAGAGGGTGAGGGAAAGGTAGAATTATTAACGACTTATTGAAAAACGTACACTAACGACAAATTCATATACGCGCTTACCAAAGGTTCTGAGCCAGTGAACAGCGTCAAAAATCATTTCAGTTGATCACAGCGTCAAACTTCATTTTATTCGATTGAAAAAAGAAATTCAAATAAAAGCCCAACAACCAGAATTGAATGAATGTAATTAATGCCCTCATTGTCGTCCTTCTAATAATAATTTCTAGACATAGAAAATCCGATATAAAATCGAGTGATTAACGCACCACAGTGCTCCAAAGCTGTTGATTAGATTTGTAAAAAAGACGTTAATAAAGAGACACGTGTTGTAGTACCTATTACCGTTCAGAGGGTTATTTTTTTCTGGCTTTTATTGTATCGAATGGTTCAAGTTGAATACAATATAATATCGATCTTATTGTCAATTTTAACTGCTTATTTTGTTCGTAGCGAAACTCACAATGTGATTTATATAATTGTTGAGAGAGGTCTGAAACAGGTCGATTACTTTTACTCGATAGTTTCACCTTACTATTCTTAATTATTTATTTTACGCAACTCTCTGAAAGATCGTGAATAATATTTAGTGACACAGGGCTTAACACCAATTGGCACGATTTATCTTGCTTGGAAAAATTATAAAAGAAATAATAATTTTCACGATATGATTACTGCGCACCATAAATTTAACGTTTTTTTTTTTTTTTGTCATTTCTCGTTTTACAGAATTACAAGACAAAGGACGCAGGCAAAATAGTCGTCTACACGACTTCCATGAGTATCGTCAGAGAGACGTATTTCGCATGTATCAAGATGCTTCAGATGTTGAAGACTCACATGGTCAAGCACGAGGTACGCGACATGTTCATGAGCAGGGAGTTGCAGACCGAGCTGAAGGAAAGAATCGGTTGCGAGACGATCGAAGTACCTCAACTGTTTATCGATGGACAATACATCGGGGTAAGCTTCTCACAAATTGTTTGTACGCATTTGCGTCTTTTTTCTTTTTTTCTCAATTCGAAAAAAATACCCCCCCCCCCCCCCCCCCCGGCTCTAAATAATTGCACTCTAGCGATTAATCTAACGCATAAATTGAATTCAAATTGAAAAAGATGCCTTCTCATGGATTAATTTTTAGTCAATCATTAAAAATTATGAGCAACCGATGGGTGAAGAAAAATTCAGCAAAGCCAGTGCACTCGTACATACGAAATTTCTTAAACAAACCTCCACGTCATTTATAATACCGATGTGGCTAAATAAATTACATGCAGGAATACCTGCGATTCGTAAAAAAAAAAAAAAAAAATAACATACGTCGTGCTAATACGAGATAGAAGAATATTGAAAATGGATTGGGCAAAGTTTCATAACCAGCTCTTATCAGTATCGATAGAAAGAGAAACCGTCTTGCCAAGTGTTTCACTCAATAATGATATGTGTACATTAAATTTAAATAGATAATGAAGTATCGCTATGAATGAGTGGTTGAAACTTTATCTGCGCAATTGTGGAAAAAAGTACTCTTGTACAAATCACACTTCATAGTCCCAAGTTATTGTTTTTTCCTTGTGTGGCATATTAAAAATATTGAAAGACTGTATGAAATGTATTTACTTGAATTAATGAATGTACTTGAAACAGAATTTGTAAGATTTTTTTTAAATTATGTTTTTAATTTTTGTTAAAATTTTCAATTTTCAATTGAAAACAATTTTTCGGTTTTTCGAAACACATCCGTTTCTCGCTCTTTTTATTTTGTTCTTTTTATTTTCCAATACGAGAGGTTCCGTCTATTGTAGCTTTTAACGAACGTCTTCCTTGAGATTCAGCTCGCTCGTCTTACCTTCTTATGCACTCAAACATATAGATAAATAATTTTTCTATTGGGAATACCATTTGAGAAACGTTTACTCGAAACGCGTGTACATGTGTTATGAAATATCGACTATTGGCTTACGAAAAGTCATAAATCAGCAGTAATTAGTGATGCGGACTCTGGTTATTTAGTTGAGAATTTTTGTTCCTTACAAAAAGTAGTACGATTAAAGAAATAAAGAAAAGCAAATTCCAACTTGAAAATTACAGATCACCTTCTCGGACGTACATAGAAAATTAATTTAAAAAATCATATGAACAAATGATCCTCCTTTTAACTTCAAGAAAACAATATAAATTATTTAAATTTTGGCACCCCTTTCCGCGCTTCGGGAGTTTTGGAGGGGTCAAAATTTGGAAAAAAAGTCCTAATTTCCGTTTAGTTCGACGAAGAAAGTTGTTAGAGATCTGAAATTTGGCAAACACTCAAAGATAGTCGAGTTTCAAGAAATAGACGGAAAAAAAGGCCAGAATGTGGCTCACATTCTGCGAGACTAACAAGCCATACATCTGGGAAAAAAATATAAAAAATCGTTTATTTGTACAGCTAATTTACAATACCTCATCATACTCTATTTAAAACCCACACGTGAAAAGCAAGCATTAAATTGACAGCAAACATTAACAAGAATAAAAAAAATGATAAACCTGCCAACGATCGTACTATTTAAGAACTCGATTTTTGGTATAGAATTCATCAGTTGCCATTAATTCTTCGCGCGATGTTCGCTTTTGGCTTCATTTTCGTCGTTATCTGCGTCGTTCCTGTTTCAGTATGGTCGATGGATCGGGGTAATATTATTCTCCCAACAAATATCTTCGACTTTTTTGTTATTCGAGCTCAGACAATATACGTTGAAGAATGAATTCATTTGATTCGAATAAATTGGACGCGTGTCATGTATGGCACTCGTTAAAATGTATTTCATTTTAATTCTATTTTTATTATTAATGAGAATAATTATTTTTGTATTGTTCGGCCAGATTTGAAAATCGCTCTATTATTATAAAAATAAATTCGTGAAAGGAAAAATCCAAAACCGATGAGAAAAGTAATATTTGAAACTACGAATGAATTTTGATCGCGAGTCGAATCTAGGAGAGGGAATTTCGAATCTTCAAATTCGAGATTGAACTCATTTTCTAGATACAAACAAACAAGATCCCATTATAACTTTTTATCCATCGACAATCATTTTCAGAAGCCATACAAATTGCAATTCGTGAAAATATTGTTCGTTTTGCATATATGCCAGAGGTTATCGATGCGCGTAAACCTAATTTTTTCGTATTGTTTCGCCAATTTTTCAACTTTTTTTTAGTACTCAGGAAGTTCGTCCGAACTTGGAAATTGTAGTTTTATCGCAAATCACGATTCGACGAATGATTTTCTATCTAAAAGCGGTGTGTGTCTGATTCGAATATTTATTTATTTATTCATCAAGCAAGGGATAAGCTGCTATTGCAAAAAGTCATCGATTTATTCGTTCTGGTATCCTCCTACACCCGTGGAGTGTTGCGGTGATCAATTCAGATGCGATGAGTACATCGAAGCAAGTGATACGAAATTCAACCTGACAAATCCAGACACAGAGTGGTCCAGGCGTCGTTGCGACTGCGATGAGAAATTATACAGGTGTCTTACAAAAGAAATGTCATCTAAGAATAAAAATTTAGCATACAAGTACTTGAGCAGGGAAACGTGCTTCGAACCCGTCGTTGACGACTCGTGTCAGGCTGAGTAAGTCTATAAGAAAAGGATTAGGCAAATCACCAATATCCATTATATGCAATATCAATTGATTCGTATCCACGCAATCGCTTGATCATTTTTATTTTTTTCCCCCGTGATTCGCAGGCCCTGCATGATGAAATACGCATTTGTGTCTGTATATTCGAAGCTAATCGCTCCATGGGTGGAGAATATACGATCACGGGTTAGAATATTCAGCCGATTTTCATTCGATATGAAAATTCTTTCGAGAAACGAGTGAGAAGTGATCAATTCTGTTATGTTGGAAAAAATGAATTGGTCCCATTAAAATAAAATTCATTTAAATTACAATTTTATTTATTATAATTATATTCAAGACCATATATTATTATTGTAAAATCAAAATTGTAATGATCGCTGCATCGAGAAATTTTCGACGAATGTTAATTAAATTAATCAATTATTAGAAAAAAAAACATACATTATGTAGAAATACATATTGGCACGAATTTTTATTGATTCGAGGAAACGTTATTGCTGACGAGAAGGAATAGATGACAGCGTGAAAAAGAACGAACGCGATTTCAATTATTTCTCACAGTTTCAAATGCTCCATCCACTCGTTAAATTTTTCGGCAAGTAATTCGAACTTAGTGCATGCCTATGTCGGCAGATTTTAAAATATCTGCATGATAACAACTCTGCGAGAATGTATGGGCTCTTCGAACGAGCCCCAGCTAAATTAAATCTTTACCACGTAACAACTCGTCCGTACGCTTGATCACCGTGTCACGCACTCTGCCGAAATGAATCACTCGTGAACATCTCTACCCAATTACAACTCCAACGGTCGACAACTCTTCGGCATGGCTGACGAAGGTACAGATATTTTTGGAACTTAGTTCATCGTCAAGCACTCGTACCATCAGTCGAACAGTTGTCACCTGGTACAGTGTTGTGTCGCGGTAGAGTTGTTATTTAATAATGTTGAAAATTAATAATAATTATTATATGATAGGGAAAAAATTAATTCTGTCGGCATTTTAAAGACTAAATTTCCATTAGGATTTCGATTGTAAGAACCGAAAAATGTGTGTTACTCGGCTAGAAAAAAAAAAAAAATTGATGCTTGATCGGCCGTGCCAGGATACGTTCGGCTTGGCTCTCGCGAACAAATATCGTCGCGTCAAGTCGATCCATTTTTGCGAGGATGCACGATCGGCAGATATACCATATCGACGAAACGCTAAAAATTTCATTGTCAAGTTCAGGATATAGGGCAGTCATCGGATAAAATCGTGGATCCAGATTGACCGAAAGAAATATCGACGTTGCGTATGTGTATTGTCGCTTCGAAAGATATTCTATATGATCGATTGTCAAATGCAGCTAACTCACTGCGCGCGCTTGGGATGACGACAAAACGCGTGTTTAACGAACGGCTTGTCTGGCATGGAAAATGCCAACGAGAATCTTCGTTGTCCACGTGAAACTCACGATGACGCAACGAGATTCTAAAACGTGACTCGTTCCTCCATATACATCGGCACAGCGGGATGGATCTTTGCGTTTCATCAATTCTTCCGTCGTTTATCGCAATAGTTATAGTGCATCGTTGGAAGGCGCAACAAAATTATGCATGGTTGATGATAAAACTTCAAAATAAAGTTATTATTGAATTATTTATTAAATTTTGTAATGAATATTTACTATTATTTTTAAAAAATCTATTACGAATATTAATGATGCTTGAATGTTATTTTTATATATTTTTTTTTTTCAATTCAAATGTCGCTATGATTCTAAAGATAGTTTTTTTTTCGTTTCGTTTGTTGTAAAATCGGATCGTGCGTTGTTCAGGCATGGATAATCGATTTCCCGTAACGGTGACAGCTCGTATAGCAGGTTCACATAATAACAATAATCCGGAAGTGGACACCATGAAACAGAGGAAGAAGGAGAACATGGGGGGGGGGGAAAGATGGCAAGCTCGAGTGACATACGGTGCAGATAGTTTATATATATAAATCAGGGTGTATCTTTAGTTTCGTATCATTTTTTCAATGTTTTCTCTCCGGACCTACTGGTTTTTTTTTTTTTTTTTATCAAAAAAAGCATCTCGTGAAAAGTGGGCTCTGGCAAAAAATCTCAAGCGGTGCCTCATCCGAGGTTCATACCGAACAATGGTTGCACCCCTACGATTCAATTGCGTCATGTCCTTCGCAAGATGTTTCTTAAAGTCGAAATTTATTCATTGAAAGTGCGTGGAAAAAAAAAACTTTCACTGTAAAAATTTCGTTAAAAATCGATGAGATCCCTTCCTGAAAGACCATTCGAGTGCGGAAATTACATCGAACATATGGCTCAGTTTACTACCCTTGGGGCTGCTTATTTTAATTTCACCAATCACGTATCAATTGTTGTCGAATCAAAGTGGCATTACTATCGTTGACGTATTTCAATAATTTATTTATTTATTTGAAAAAAAAAAAATGGCTGTACGACAGGGCCACGATCTCCCCTGAGCCAATCTCGTTGCGCTGTCAGGAAAGTATAAATACACGCGTAAGTGAAATGTCAGGCTATATGATCCAAGGACACGCGGGCTCGAGAGAGGTGAGGCTGTATACTTCATGCTATTTCTTCTGTTACATAGCACACCTACTCTCTACACCTAACTTGTAAGATCAAAGCAGGAGATACATAGATAGAGAGAGAGAGAGAGAGAGAGAGAGAGAGAGAGAGAGAGAGAGAGAGAGAGAGAGAGAGAGACCGGCAGCCATGACAGTTCAGGAATGGACTCTGACGAGCCTAAGTCTATCTACGCATGTATAAATTTATATCTAAGATTCTTGTACACACATGCTGAAAAAAAGACAGCATTCCTATCTATTGGCGTCACATTATTATTCTAGAAGCCATCCATGAATAGTGGAAAATACGATAAACTATATAATAACGCCCTAATTCAGAGAGTGTATAAGCAATAAGTTTTTTCCCATTTTTCTTATTCTTCTTCATACGATTTTTTTTTGTTTATTATCTCTGTATTCACTTGTCATGATTTTTAATATTCTTAATTATGCATATTGATTATTCAGAGAATTTTATTCGATTCCTCACGCGCACGCGATCCTCGATATTTCGTTTTGAGTCCCAATTGAGATATACCTATCGATCGGTAAATAAAAACAAGGCCTGCAAGTATTTTGAAAAAAATAAAATTATAATAATCATAATCGTAAATACGACAATTCTGTTTGTTATTCATTGAAATAATTTTCACTCGCACAACCATTTTTATACGAGTCTCGAGGGTAACAAATCGTTCACTCTTGTCGCGAGATAAATTTGTTTGGTCCCGAGAAAAAAAAAAAGAAAAAAAGAAAAAAAGAAGGGTAGCAGAATGAACTATTCACGATCGACCCACGGACGGAGTTAAGAAACTTCGGCTTTCAGACAATGTTAAAGCGCCGTGTTTGTCGCATTTGTTGATTTTACCCGCCAGTCTGTTGAGCCTGAATTTTTTATTCGCCTGATTTTATAATAATACGTGTTTCATGGCCGAGGGCCGATCGACCTTTTCGTTAGATCGAAGTGGCAATCGTTTATTCGACAGCCACATTAAAAACAAAACAAAAAAATTCTGCATACTTGATTCACCGTTCCTATTAGGTATAATTCGGTATAATATTCCATACTAATGAAAATGAAAAATCAGTTTTCGGGAATGTTGTAATTTTTGTTTTCTTCAAGCTGATTCAAGTTGCTCGAAAAGCCCTCTCCGATAGAGAAAACAATTTGTCGTTGCGTTATATTGAAAATTGAATTTTCGCGATTTTCGAAAACTACGAAAGGAATTTTTGTTTGGATTTTAATTGATTTTTTTCCAATCCATCCAGATTAAATCAAATACGTTTGACTCGTGCTCCATAATGAAAGACCAACCGCGTACCGAATTGGTCGGCGGGGGAACACTGGTACACTAATTCAAACTTTGAGTGCGCTGGTATTTTATTTATTTTTTTAATTTCTTCTTCACCGTGGTAACATGTTAAACGTTTATCCCGAATACCATGAGCCCGCCCAAGTTCTGTGACATTATGTAAAACGTTCGCGCACGTGTAAAACACCGATCGTATTTCTAATGGGAGTTTATTTTTTTTTTTCTACTTATTTCAGAACGCCGACGCGGTTGAACGGCTGAACGAGTCCGGTGAGCTGCGGCGTATGTTCAAACCTTACAAGGTAAGCCATTGCGTGCATACGTGTAATACATAATACTATAGATATGTGTAAGTATATGGGTTATTTCAGGCCTACTCGATAAGTCAGTTCAATATTCTATAAGGCATTACGATAAAAAGGACGCCTCATCGGTATTCAAATTTTTGTTGTTGTTGTTGTTGTTTTTATCAATGAAACACCATTTTTGACACTTCTGACGAAGATAGGCTTGAGCTTTCGGTGAAGATTATTTTCGTTTGTCATATTATTTTCGATGATTTCGTTTTTTTTTACCTTCAAAAAATGGTTGCACAAGTGAAATACAATTGAAGAAGTAAATAGTGGACACTATACTTAAATAAAAAATCCATGCTAAAAATTAGTAACCAATGAATTGGTAATAAGTAATGGATTAAAATTTAAAAAAAGATGATTGTGTTCAGCTTCCTTACAGGGCTACTGGTTTCGTTTTGTTTTTTTAATTTTTTTTTGCTGTTGTTGTTCTTTCAATTATCTCGAGGTAGCTGGTGCACTCTTGGATAGTTTTCCTGCAATTAGAGCTGTGCTTTGTTGCATTTAATTTGTAAAAAGTATACGAATCACTTGAATTTCCGGAAAAAATTGAAACGGTGTGGTATGTGATGAATTTTGGAAAATAAAAAAAATTGCGATCTGGCCTGAAATGCACCATATGCACATTAACACACGCGATTCCAAGGGAGAGCCATTTTATCGGCTACTTATATACATTGCATCAGACCGGATGATATTTTTCTGAATCGTCATGTGTGGTCGTTGATAAAAGAAACGAAAAAAAAAATCGCACACACCCACTGTAGGAAAAAAAATACAAATTGTACATTCATATGCGTCGAGAGCCTCCGATTGTACAATCGTCACGACGAAAATTTCGTACCGAGAATCATTGACATTTTCTTCATACAAATTCAGCGGTTGATAAAATATTGCCTTACACCTTCCATCACGTGCGTGAAATAATTTTTTTTTTTACAACACTGCCTTTCTTTTTTCGCTGTACCCTATTCACTAAATGATTTTTATTTATCCCACGATTCTTGTCCGTGCCGAAACGAATATTGGGTTCTCATTAATGTCACTGGTAAAATTAAATTTAAGAAAAAAATTGTTGCTCGAGCAGCTTCTCGATGTAATTCGATTTTTGCAAAATTTCGATAAGAAAATTGTCACGAAAACTTTTACTTCAGTGCGTTTTATACACTTAAAAATCAATTAGGAACTCGAATTGGAATAGGTTTGGTTGAATTTCAATGCTCATAGAAATTTACAGACCCTAAGCTTTTTGACAGCACGTGAGACGTACGCCTGAAAAAAAATCGGGTCTTCGACAGCATCATTCTGAATTAAATGTACCATCGATTTATCTACTCGTGATCGAGTTCTTCGCGCGAGAGAGAGTACCAAAAATATATATTTTTTTTTTCTTTCTAATTTGTTTCGACTCTTTTATATTCACTGTGGCCAAATATATAAGGGTTGGGACTCAAAGAAGTTTGGTTGCCAAAAACTTTGATTGATGGCCCTTTAGTTCTTCAGTAGTCGATGTTTATACAAAAATCACGATAACATGCTAAAATATCCAGTGTAACTTATTATAGTCTTCATTTATTTATACACAAATAGATATATACATAGGATATACTATGGGGAGCCGTTGAATCTGTGCTGTGTGTAAGGATAACGTATATTAACTCTCGTAAGATCACCGTAAGCGCAAGGTTATACAATCCTTTCACTTTTATCCCCTGATACATACCTACTACATCTAGTAATTTTTTCCTCTCTCTCTCTCTCTCTCTCATTCCTTCTCTCTCTCCCAGGTGAAAACCGCCCGCGTGCTCTGCCAATGAGCCCATAAATTTGTAACGTGTCAGACGAGATCGATGGTGAAGGGAATGGGGAAGGGATTACCTTGCAACGAGCGGAAAGGTCGTTTCTGCCACTCTTAGTTCTGTATCGTAAAACTTATACACACAGCATCCACATGTACATGCATCTATCCAGTTATCTTGCTCGCATTCGCGACTCGAAAAAATGATTCAATATATTTTGATACATCTTTTACACGTCAATGAAAGATTAAACAGTCAAAATCTTTCCAAAATACGGTGGAACGTTTATTTCGAATAAATATTATTTTAAGAATTTGATAATGGCCCATTTTTGTCAGTAATATACAAACTCCGTTTTTGTAAAATTCAGTTTTTTACATAAGGGCACAAAATTCGTGGGTGTTGATGGTAAATAAATTGAATTTATTTTAATTTTAAATATCCGATTACAAGTTGGAAATTGAATTTACGATTTAAATCGTTGAATTTAAAAATGTGGCATTCAATATTTATGATTCAATTGTAAATTATAATTTTTCGTTCGTAATTTCAACGAGCAAATTTTAAATTACGATTATTTCATGGAGGAAAGGATGGAGTGACGTCAATCCGTTTTTTTTTATACCGTACAGATTTATTTCAAAATTATGAAGGGTTGTTTACTGACGATTATGCACGAGTGCAGAGGTTTTGGGTTCCGTAACCGTTGAATAAGATTAATTTCCCTCGAAAATTCTGGATTTACGTGGAAAATTTTTGCTTTTCAAATATAATGGCCGTGGGCCACGTGAATTCGATGAAAGACATCGCGATCGACCAACCGACAGGACGTACATTGTCGACAGCACGAATTATCTGCGGGACCATTCTTTCCCCTCGCTGCTTGCGTAATGAAATATGAAATAATAGCGAGTTTTTAAGTCTGTCTGATATATTTTTTCATAACGCCGCTACGAACATTATACATCGAACGAAATCTCGTGCAGGTGTCAAGACGGATTTAGAAAAAAAAATTGCATAAACATTTTCGAAGGTCAAGTATTTATGTAAAATATTCAGGTGGATATTCAATTCATATTCAATTCATATTACGGAACGTTTCGTGCTCAAAATCGGATCGTCGCCCTGGCAAATCTTCTCGCAATCGAGACGCATTCATCGTACTTTTTCCACGATCTTTTTTCACTGAATAAATGGCGTCCCATTGCTCCCGAAATTACATTATCATTCGTAGATCCTTTTGAGACACGGAATAATTATTCTTCTTTGCTTCATTATCCGCTCTCATTTAATTAGAAAAATAAAATTAAAAAACGTAATATATGCCGCTCATTAGTTAGGCCTGTATTTGATTTAGCCTATTTTTTATTTTACTATTATTATTTTTTTTAACCTATTGGTTATCATATTATTGTTATTATTTGTCATTTCATTTAGTCTGTTCTTCATTACATTGTCGTTTATTATTCCTT
Source organism: Rhorus exstirpatorius (assembly GCA_963564615.1). NCBI lineage: Eukaryota > Metazoa > Arthropoda > Insecta > Hymenoptera > Ichneumonidae > Rhorus > Rhorus exstirpatorius. The sequence goes on from OY751313.1 coordinate 46,162,046, forward strand.
TATTTGGCTTAGCCTATTTATTATTATATCATTATTCACGAATAATATTCGTAATTGTTTTCTTTTTCGCACTAATGACATTTCAGAGTCCTGACGCTTGCACGACTTGCGCTATATGCGGTGGCTGTCGTCTACTGCCATGTGCCGTTTGCAACGGAAGTAAAAAGTCGCCGGTTCGCAATGATTTTATGAAGGAATTCTACTGGCTCAGATGTATGAATTGCGACGAAGTAGGACTGGTGCGCTGCAAGCATTGCTGAGATGAACGTTGTCCGTATTTTTCATACGCTCGAATTATCGCATTTGAGCGTAATAAAAATAAATAAATAAAAATAAAACAAAGCCGGAGAAACGGGGGAAAAAAAAAAAATCCGAAGAGAAAGAAACCGAGATTATCCCAGTTCATTTCTTCCGTTATTTTTATCGACGAAATTCTCTATGCTAAAAAAACACCAACAATGACAACAACAACAGCCGCAACAACAACAACAACAACAACATCAACAGCAGCAACAGACGAAGCTGCACGGAAATCAATGATACAAATAACCGCTGATTCATCGTATTGACTTATGCTTTATTCCGAGTCAAGGTGCTATATGAGGGGGGAAAAAAAAGAAAAAGGTTGAAAAAAAATAACTAAGCCAAGTGAGTTTGATAGTGACGCGTCAAAATTGATGCAACGACGTCGTCTCGATGTGTAAGAACTTTCATTATTATTATAATTATTATTATTATTTTCTCATTCCGATCGAGTTCTCATGCCCAAATGAACGGTTAACAAACGTTTCTGACAACGGTGACGTCGTCGGGTAAAAAAAAAAAATATACGTGCAATTGCCAAGCGTTGCATCGAAGTGTACATTTATATATGCATCGATGAATAAAATCGTCGAAGGTTTTGTAAACAATTTGAATGTGATATGAACAGTAATGTCAAGATGCCGAATCCTCCAATTAATATCCCAACTGTGTGTCTGCGTTTTTTTTTTTTTTACATCTCTTCTCGTCATCGAAATTCGAAAATTTTTGTAGAGAAGAGAGTGCGATGCACTTCTCACGTTCTCCACATACGAAGGATTTAAAAAAAAATGGTAAGTATTGTGAAACGAGACCAAAAAAAGTTTGCACCTTGCTTCCTCATTATCTTACCTCACTCGCAAAGATCCCTCTATGAGCAAGTGAGTCATTCAATTTTGGTATCCTCGTATAGAGAAAGCTTTGTGAGTGAGATGAAGTGACGAGGAAGCAATCTGCAAGCTTCTAATTTGCAAGCTTTTTTTTTTCATTGTCCCCTAGACTATCAGGGTAAAACATTGTGAATTGATGGGCACAAATTTGCGAAAGTCAGAGCGCGCTCATAACTTTTCGAAAGGTTAAAAATTTTATAAAATCTGACCTCTTCAAGGAATTCTTTTCGAATTTAATATCAATCATCCTTGTCCCACAAACTATTTATAGAAAAAGTTTGGGCTTGATAGTGTCGAATTTGCAAAAGTTAGAGTGCCGCGATAGCATTTTTTGCACTTTTTTCATATTTTTTTTTTTTGCACTTTTTGACGAAGCCGTTCCCACAGAAGTTAAAAGAAAAATGGCCACAAAAATTACGAACAAGCCTGATTGTGAAATACAAACTGAAATTTTCAAACGCTATGATATTTCGCAATCTGATTTCTGTCGGTGAGTTTTGAAGTATTTTGTATCCAATAATTTATAAAACTCATAACGGTAATTTATTTCGTTTAAATGAATATGTGTTTAAGGTTTGATTTAAAGTTGAAATTTAATTTCAAGGAGTTGTTATACCTTTTTCACAAATCAAACCTAGTCGAAAATTGCAGAAAATCATCAGTAAATATTCTTCGATGAAAAAACTCAAAAAATTTAAAACGAGGTTATCTTGGTAAAGCTTGTAATTATCGTAATTACTGCTGAAAAGATCTGTAAAAATTCTGTTTGGTACCTCATAATCTGCACAATATGTATGCCAAGTTTCAGATTTGTTCCACCAATATTACACGTACAAGAAATAATTGAGTGATATCTTGACAACACACATGTATTTCTTCATTTAAAATTCAAACCTTCACAGGCACCCCTAAAAATTGTCCGGGCCCCTTAAAACTGGGCACACATAATTTTTTACACACCTTGATTATGTTTTTACAAAGGGACTTAAGAAATTTAAATGTTGCCCAAATTGCGGCCGCACCCTAATATATATTTAGGCTAACGAAAAATAAAATTCACGTGTTGCTGTGATAAATTTTCACGTAAATTGCATCGATCGCAAGCAAGGTGGATTGATTTCGTAATACGAATCGATGGAAAGATCACAAGACGATTGATTCAATATGGTATCGATATTTTCGATACCATTATAATTTTGTTCATTAAAGATTTTTTTAAATTATTATTCAACTTGTATCTTTAAAAAATGTTCTGTTAAGGTGAATGATAATTTATCAAATTCGAGAGAAGAAACTTTTTTCCGTCGGACAATTCTATGAATAAAGTCACAACTTTTTAGCCTTGTCATCTTTCAGCATATTTTTATTATTCAGAATACGATCAAAGTAAAAGTTAATGTTGCTTTTTTATATTTTAAAAAAGCCACCACGTTCCTCGTATTGAAAATAAATTATTTGTAATTAAATTTTTCGATCGTTAAATTTTTCTTCAACCGGGTCATGGTAAAAAATTCAGAAATGAGAATAATTTTTCTTTTCCAGGTACAAATCCTTGCGGAAAAAACGAAGCAAAATTGATTGCACAATTTGGCTTGAAGTTTCCATAAATTTGCTTCAACTCATCATAAGCTCGGTTCTCGTATACCACAATACAATGAGCACGTGCTGCTCATAATTTCGAATTCCACAGCTTGTTTAAAGGTCTTCTGTTCACGTAATACCTGATAATAATTGCGATAACGATAAATGACTGTTGCTCAATTAGCAAGGTATTTAATGAGACTTTTCGAAACATCAAAGAACGCTGATTATCATGGTGCATGATACTGCACTACAAAACTTTCCTCGTAATAACGGGACTTCTTTTTTTTTCATACTCGCGTCAAACGTTCCAAAATAATTCACACGGACATGATTTTTTTTCCCACGAATGTGATTATTGGCTAATCGATTTGTTAAGAATACTTAACAAATCGTTTAGTTAAGAATACTTAACAAATCGATTAGCCAATAATCACATTCGTGGGAAAAAAAAATCATGTCCGTGTGAATTATTTTGGAACGTTTGACGCGAGTATGAAAAAAAAAGAAGTCCCGGAATGACTTCATACCCGAATCAGAGTGTATGAATATTTTTTATAAAAATATACAATGGTGAATGAAAGCATCGGGAAAACTGGAAAATTCTATATTCATCGTGGCACATCGATAAATTTAGAATGCGCGTTGATGCCAATATAACTTTTCTCCATTGTCCTCGAATATCGTATATACTTTATTCGTCATCGTCGACGGAAAAATTTAATACCAATGTTGATTTCGATATAACCTACGCACGATCACGTCCAACATTTCGATGGGATTAACATTCATCGGGGACATTCCCACATCATTTCAGTCACTCGAAAACTTCAATCCAGGTAAGCATGTCCCCTGGAAAATGAATAAGCTCAAAAAATGTACACTGTAAAAAATGTGGTGTTAAATTCAACACTAATGCAACACCGCTCACGAATTCTATAGTGGTCCACCCCGTTCTGTGTGACCTGTTAGTGTTAATTGTCCGGTGTTAAGTATTGATAGTTGACACCAGACTGCGGTTCATCCGATTTGACACCAGGACGGATTCTACAGTGGATTCTAACACTTAACAGTGTGTTATAATAACACACTTTAAGTGCGTTATTTTTGTACGCATTTATCGCGCCAATGGAGCCAAATGAAAAACGCGGGTCAAATTGGCATAATAAAAATTGTTTATTATTTATAAATTAGCAATTAGGAATGATCGATGAATGAATTTAAAACAGATGTTCCATTATTTTTGAAAATCCTGTAAATTAAAAAAAAAAAATAATAAGTCGTTGACCGGGATTTGAACCCACTATCCTCCAATCGACGAATTCAGCACTTTCGACCCTTAAATAACCATTTAAAAAAAAAATTAAAAATTTGGAAATTATTTTTTTCACGAGTGTTTCCGGCTTCGAAGCGCGGACGTTTTTCCGTCGAAATCAATTTTGAGCCTACCTGAGATTTTACCTGAGACCTACCTAACGACCTACCTAACGACCGACACTCTACCACTACGCTATTGCTTCCTTATGAGTTTCTTGTATTTAAATGATATTAGTATACGAGTTCTCATACACCATTCGGTGTATCCTATGACTCCAAACGAATTTATGTATGATTATTTTGGGCGATTAAATTTCACACATTAAGTCGTATATTTCAGTATATGCGCAACACCGTCGTGTGAAAAATTACCACCGAACAAGTGCAACGCAAATTCGTTTCTAGCTAACACCGCCACTCGGGAGATATTCGCTCAGAACGGCGTTAACATGCCGTTAATAAATATTCCGGGTTCATTCTTTAAGTCTGTATATCTCCAAAGTTGTTTGCCGAAATGAATTATAATTTTAATTGAAATAGCACTCAGTTGGTGAGTTCAACTGCGCCTTCGAAGCATATATTTACACCGGATTTAACTAATCACGACATTAGAGTGGTGTCGTATCAGAAGATAAACGGTGTACTTTCATGAAAAAATTGTGCGCGATGTGGTGAAACACTGGGTTTAGTGTTAAATTTTGATGAAAAATCGCTTAACACCGATATACAGTGTACGAGGTCAACCATGATATCAGAACGGTGCTGCCGATAACACCACAGATTTTAACCACTAACACCGCACCAAATTGACACCCCTGATTTTTTACAGTGTATGTTCTCCATCAGAAAGCTCATCAATTATGGAATTTTTATGTCCGATTGCATTAAATATTGGGCCAAATGAAAATAGGCAAAGTCACCTGCCCAATTGAAAAGAAAAAAAATACCACAGTTGAACACAAATCGGAAACTTGCACATTGCTTTCTCATTACAAAGTTACCTCTATGAGGGGATGGTTTTCGAAATTTCGTAAATGTGGAGATAGCTTTCGTAATTTTGGCTTCCCTATAGAGAAAGCTTCGTAATAAGGAAGCAATTTGCAAGTATCCAATTAGGACGCTTGATTTATAGATTCGATTTGTTCTTGCGATACTTAATATCCTATCTCCTAGAGTACTCGTATTAATTTTTTTGGGTTGATAATCTCAAATTTGCGACAGCCAGAGCGATCACAGATATTTTTCGAAAATTTCAAAATTTTATGAACTCTGAACTACTTGAGCGATTCTTGGCGAATTTGATACTAAACATCCTTACCCCGTAGCCTATTTTTGTACAAAAAATTGGCACGGTTTTTCAAAATTTACGAAAGTAAGAATGCTAACAGACATTTTTCAAAAAATTTCAAAACATTTTAAAATTTGAAGCCCTCAAGTGATTCTGGCCAAATTCAATACCAATAATCCTTGTCACCTATCCTGCTCGTAAAAACAAAGCTCTTTTTACGAGGAAGCGAAATAAATAGGTTAATAAAGAATTAAAAAATATGAAAAAAAAAGTTTTTGTGATTGAACAAATTAGCAATTTTCCCTCGTATGTACTACGCTTCACGCTCGGCCCATCATTCGGCCATTAGTTAACATAATTCAAAGGACTTTTATCGCAATATAAAGTCCGGAGAATTGGCAAAGTTATACAATTACGAGTTGGCTGAAGGGAGTTATGGAAAATCAAATTTAAGTGCACGACGATAAGTCGGTTATATTCTCGTCTATTTTTCGTCGACCGGCGTAAAAACATTCGAGGTCGCTCATCCACGGGGGATATGAATTCACAGTTCACTGAGATTTTTTTCAAGCTCCTCTTCTCCTCCCCCCCACCCTTCCGAACTGTCTCATCGCAAGGACGAATAGCGATGTGGTTTTTCATAGAGAACTGCCAGAGTTTATAATTAGGTTCACTATGACGCAAGGAGTAAATTATTCTAAATATAAATTTTCATTCTCGATCGAAAATTTTTCGCACATTCGATAAGTTTACTTTCAAACAATTTTACATACAAAATTAAATATCACAAGCATTGAAGTTAATTTATGAGATGTCCCATTGGATACATTCTAGCAGAGAAACGCGATAATTGTGCTAAATTAACTTAATAAAAACGGCGATCTATGACCCCGAATGAAGAACATTATAATATATCTTTCGGAATTTAGGCACAGGCTTTCACTTTTCGATGGGGAACACAACCTATTGGGATACTAGTTACAGTAAGCTACTGTGTAGTAGTGCAGTAAGCTTGGATTATAATTCAAGACTTTTATAAATATTCGTCACGCTCACAAAAGTTTCTCTGGTGAGCAAAGAGAGTATTGAAAGCGCTAGAAAAGCTTGATCGCTCGTAGTCACGAAACGAGCACGAGCCATGCAATTTCCTATTTTTAGATGCATATGGACGTTTCGTGCCAACTTAAACAACATAACTTAAATAACTTAAATAACTTTGACAATCCTCTCAACATTACTCCCTTTCATTTCGCCAAAAATATTAATATTTATATTGTAAATCAGCGGAAACAAGATCGTATTGAATAATTTTTTGAAAAATCCACGCGTTTTGAAATTATTAATTTTTTTTCCAAAAGTGCACTTACCTGCACTTTCCGTAGAGTCTGGGACGCTTCATAAATTGAGCTCATACGTTTATTCTTGACCTTCCTTAACATTATCTTTTTTGTTTTGTTTTACTATTTTAGCTTATTCTTCATGACATTGTCTTGATCTCCGTCACACCTTTCGTGCTTCGTTTCAAAATGTAATCCGGGAGCGCATTAATCGTGCTGGGGCGTGACACGGCATGTTATATCAATGTCCGTTAACGCCCTAGTGTTATCGAGATCGACATGCGAGCAAAACAATTTTTTTTTTTTTTTCTCGAGCTTTCATTAGAGCTTTGCGATTCAACTCACGGGAATGGACGGATATGATTTTTTTTTTTCTACTTGAATGAGTGTGCCCGTGGTGAATTTCACACCCTACATTTGATTTGATATTGTCAACAAATTATTTTAGACAATCGTTTACTGACTTTTGTTTAAAGTGATAAAGTGTAACATAATCGATGGGGAAATCAGATTTTTTTTTTCGAGCTCCAATTAGAGCCCATGTCAATTAAATTATCCCAAATTATTCGTGAATATTTCAAAATATTTACGATTCTTTTATTTTCCGGATAATTATTATTTGTGATCTATATCGCGAAATGATGTTTTCATAGAATCGGTATCATTTCGTTCATTAAAATGTCGGTTCTGGTGCTCGCACGTACGATTACATGTATCCTGTATGCGAGATCTCCTTGCCACGACAGAACTTCATGCAAGGAAAGTGAACATTTCACAGTTTTCTAAACGAATTAATTAGTATCAAAGGGGCAGCTGTTGGCGATAATAGACGATATGAAAAAGTAACTTACTCTCCCCCCTCTCCTCATTCGCCCCCGGGGTATGCGCACTTTACTCAGCTTTCGTCCCATTGTTTACGTATGCAACAAGTTAAATCGATATTGCCGGCCACGAAAACTGCAAGTACCACCACCACCACCACCACTAACCGTCAGGAGTACTACCAGCCCTCTGCTCTGCCAGTTCACGACCAAACGAGCTCTTCCTTGTCCAACCTTGAAACGACCGACCACATAAGGGTGCTGGATTCTTCGGATGGGGGTGAAGGAAGTTATGGTCAAGAGAGAGAGAGAGAGAGAGAGTAATGGCAAACACCTTTATAATAATAATAATTATTTTATCGTTACAGCCAAGATCGAGAAACAATTCGTTCGACGACGTTCTCTACAAGACACCCAAAATTACTCTTTCTTTTTTTATCCTGTGTCCTTCGATTAAAATTTTCGTGTTACAGCAGAAAACCGTGGCGGGGGGAGGGGGTGTTGTCGTAATTATTATTTACGGTAGAATTAAATATCTCATGAGCTTGAACTCTGGCCTATCACGAAAAAAATGTTCGAATAATAAACGAATTTCGCACGAATCAGATGAATTTTTTGCGGAGAGAAGCATTTTATTCGTTTACCCAAATTTTATGGAACACTATGTCAGTCTTGCCCTTGGTCGATTACCCTTCTCCCCGTTCATCCCTATCCAATACGTGATCATATCGCTCCCGTTGAAATATCTTTTATTTTCTACCCCCCCTTTCACCGATGCTTCCTTCGTCCTCGCGTGACAAAAGCAAAAGTAGGTCAAGCAGGGAACGAAAAAAAGTATCTGGACGGAGGGAAAAATGAAATTCCCCGAAACGCTCTCCTCGCGCGGATCCCCGTTATATTCCCGGAGATATCCTGCCGAGAATGTGAATAACTCCAGAATTTTCATAAGTTCGAATATCGGAAAACTTCTCGATGGACATTTCGTGCTGAATTTCGATGAATTATCACGGTGAACGAGTGATTTTTCGTACCTACAAACTTTCGTCACTAAAAATTCGGTGTTGGGAAATTTTTTGTTCTCAAAATTCGAAAATTAAACAATAAATTTAGAAAAAAATCCTATGGCCGTACAGGGTAAGATATTTTCCGATATAACAAATTTTCGTTTATCGAAATTGCGTATCGATGAGCAACAAGTCTCTCTCTTTCTCTCCCTCACTTTCGTACCGGAAACTCCGGGCCGTCCCTCGAGCTATGTAACACCCTTACCCATTCTATGTGTGTACAATATCGAACCGCAACGGGGCTGTTTGATGACCTTGAATCTGTGCCACCCCTCTCGTCCTCTCTCGATCCCATGTTATTTCATCGTGCGTAGCAAAACTCTGGAGCTAATCTCATCTTCACCGCTTGGAGAAAACTCGATATTGTACGTACACCGTGAACGTTTTTTTTTTTTCCCCACGGGAACATTTACAAATCTGACTCTCATAACTCTGAAGGAATTTTTGAAAAATCACATTTAAACGCATTATACATATTTTCAAACGAATGTCGAGAGTGGTAAATTTCAATAATAAACTCGAATTGTAATTCAGTAGAGCTCTATAACCGGTAGGATTTTGTAAATGTGCCCCCCTACCCCTTCCGCACTTACGTCGTGAAACTTACGTCGATGTGAAAACGAATGAATAAACAAACAAAAATATAAATCAGTCACAAACAATGACTGCAACCGATGATTGAGAAGCTTTCCACTATTCAGCGCATGGATACTCAAGTCATGCAAAAAAAAAAGGTAAAAAAAGACGACGTTCATTTCAACGCCTCCGATCGAGGGAGTATTTGTAGAAGCGTCTGAGCACACAAACCGAGTGATTGCGCGCTAAGGAAAAGTATGAAACTTTGTCTCTCTGACAATCGTTAAAGTTTGCTGGGCGATAAATTGAGCCGCTACAGAAGTTTTTATTGCATTGACCGTGTAAAATATAATTGATGATGGTTGGAAAAGGTACACGGGAACGAAAGACTCGGAAAAATTGCTTAATCTTATTTTGCAAGATATGTAGCACACGTAGCATCTATTTGCATATGCAGATTATCAATCCGACGATTGGTGCGGAAAATTTTCCGAGCGAGGAAAATATCCGTGTGTGATGTGTAAGAGATCGGGAGAGACAGAATATGATGGAGAAAGAGGCGCATACAATGAACTTGTATCGATCGTGACCGCGACCTCGAAACGATATGGTGCACACGTGTACAGCGTGTTAGACCAGATAGGCGCGATCGAGGTCCACCTTGTCGACTATGTGGCAAAGCCCCGTATGTATGTACATATATTTGCACACATACCGTATACATGGTATATTTATATACCCAGGTTCGTTGTAGGGTGACTCTTCCGCACCCTCTGTAGCGGTTGCCGCAGCTTGTTGCTGCAGCCGCCTGCGGGAGTAGGGATGTCGTCGCAGGCAAGCCAAAACGATCCGATGCGAGGCTCAACGAGGGTAGAAAAAAGTTCTGCTGGAATAAAGCACAGGAAATGGCGCATTGATTTTCCCAAACTGCAAGTGCGAGGAAAGTGAAGGCGAGCTTATGAAAAAAAAAACAATCTGCAATTGATTCTGCAAGGAACGAAGGAGCCCTGGACATTGACCAATCATCAATTCCAATGAAAGCACATCAGATTCAACCTGGTGTATGGTCTGAGTCTCGAGGCAAGCTCGCCTGACGATGATCATAAGAGAATGCCAAGGGAGAATGGGCGCGTGAGAGCAAAATGGAGGAAAAGAGCTCAAGATGGAGAGGAATGGTATGCGATTTGTAAATGATGTGATCGATCGTTCTGGATGGCAAAAATACAATAATAATTGCCGTAGACAAGGGCCTCTTTATTTCATAACGCGCTGTTTCGATTTTTATGGAATTGGGTTGCAATGTTCAAGGTTGGTCATGAATTGGACGTGATCTTGTATTCCGAAAAATGTGCCAAAGCGGGTACAGCTTTGCCTCGAACTTTTCCGCTCGATATTCACAGGATACTTGGCTCGGGGTGATCGTGAAAGAGGAGTGGTGTATACAGTGGAGTTGGTGGTGGTGATGGTGGTGGTGGTGGTCGCCAGCTTTGAGTTGCGTGCAACAAGTATCGCACCGAGTTCTGCTCCCCCAATACACCCTCCTCTCGCGATCCTCAGGCTGGGCAGACGGGTGAGACATCGTGTGAGGGGAATAGGCTGCGACGTTCTAGGTTGGGGGGTTCAAGAAGGTGCAAGCACTCAAGAGAAAAAGGTATATATATATATATATATATATATATACAGGGGTGGTTGAAAAACGCGTGCGGGAGATCGACCACTGCTTTTGCCAGGGTGAACCAAGGAACCAGGGGCTTGCTAATGCGTCCACTGTAAGGCTCTACATTTAACATGTAGAGGTGATAATAATAGTGATATAGGAAAGAGGGAATGAAACGATCGTTTTGTCGGATCTTAGATAACAGCACAAACGAAAGTTCATGCGAGCCACGACGAGAGAACCAGCAACAGATTATTCAGGGAGCATGGAAACGTACACCGGTTGTTATATATATGTATATATAAAAGGGTGACCGGGGAACAGTGGGTACCGGGGCAAAGTGAGCACCTCAGCCAAAAATTTTAATTAAATTTTTTTTTAAATCGTTTTTCTCCGAAAATCTTTTGTTTCTAATGAAACTCAAACTAAAGAAGAAAACTCAATTCCAAATTTTGTTCGACAATTTTTTTTCCCTCAACAATCAGCTTTCTTCAGAAGTCTTTTAAGAAATGAGTTGTTTCAATTTTTTTTCTCAACAATCAGCTTTCTTCAGAAGTCTTTTAAGAAATGAGTTGTTTCAAATGATGAATCGCTAATCTGTGACTTCTAACCAATAGCATTTCATCGTAGATGGAGCTCCGCCATTCTTTGACTATCAGCGCCGGTTCTGTGAGCCACGCGTGAAAAATTTTGATTTCATTCTGTTTATTTTGTTCTAAAATTTTTTATTGTTTTTTGTAATATTGCATACATTTTGATCAAATAATTATCATTTTTAGCCTCGGTATCCGTTTTTTCCCCGATTTCTTATTTACAGCTGAAAATTTGAACACGAGAGAGGTGTCTAACCTACGGAAAAATTCTATTTAGCTGGAAGTCACACATAAGAAAATCATCGTATATATGACGGTTCATTTTTCAAAAAACTTTTAAAGAGAAAAGATCTTTGAGGAAAAAAATAATTTTAACTTATAGAAAAAGCTCGTATCGAAGAAAAATCAGTTTTTTTCCCGAAAAAAAAAACAGATTTCAATTTTTTTTTTTAAGAAAAATTTTTATTGTGAGCTAAAATTTTTTTTGAGAAAAAGTACTTTTGAAAGGGAAAAAATTCCAATTTTCAGCTGAGGTGCCTGCTTTGCCTCGATCTCCCCTATGCATTTATGTATATATCTGCGAGCAAAAGATATTTATTTGTGAAAAAAGTATAGAAAATGAAGAATGTATGGAAGATCAGGGACCAAGATGTCAACATTATTACAATAGATCTTTTAAGCGCTCGAGTTTCTGAGAATCAAATCGTCCGTTGAACGATGAAGCACGATATATCCAATCAAACCGGAGTATATGATTGAATCTCGGTAATATGTATTCGAATCACGAAAAGGGTAAAGGACTACGGACAGTGGAAGGCAAAAAGAAAGTCCATTGCGATGGAATAATCCAGGCGAACGTGACTTTTAGTCAGGTAAACATTAGTCCCGAGTCCAAAACGTTGATGATCGTCGTAACTGAGACCTATGCTGTCGTGACGAAAATATGCGAAGGGTCGATCTAATTCTCAAGCCCAAACCCTCCGCACAGGCATAAAAAAAGAATGTACCAAAGCAAATTACGTCATGATCGGGCAGAAGGAAGGACGATGAGGGAGGATAAAATGGAGATTGAGTAAGGGCAGGTTAGCGAGTAACAAGTGGTGGATTTAATGCTCGAGAAACCCCACACAAATTTTGAGGAATCATCATTCACTGCCAAACAGTCTTCCGATAATAGGACCAGCTACTATTGAATAGAAGATCCCATGAAAGAACACTAAAGCAATAAGCGATTTTCTATGCCGAGCTATAAGCGGCTAGAATCTGGAAAACAAGTGCGAAAGGATGGATTTCAAGTTTATACGAAGGATGATGGGGACTGAAGGAGACAGATATAGAGGGAGAGGCATACCGAATGAGTGAAAACGATGTCCTCTGGTCCAGAGAGGAAAATGATAGCGGTCTCGAAAAAAAAGCGAGTGATATAGAAATGAAGGGGGGAAGAGAGAGAGAGAGAGAGAGAGAGAGAGAGAGAGAGAGAGAGAGAGAGAGAGAGAGAGAGAGAGAATGACAGACAGAAAAAGACTGAGATATTGAGAAGAGGGATGGAAGAGATGGGAAGAGAGAGACAGAGAGAGAGAGAGAACGAGCAGAGGAGAAAGGACACGCGGCTTTATCGAGAGCCCCAGACCTTCACCGAGACCTAGTTGCTCGACATTGGCCCTGGGTGGTATGCCTGCGCTTTGCCAGAGCTCGCACCCCACCCAGACACCATCGAGCAACACACATCCCCCTGTGGGAGTAAACGTGAGCGCAAAGCTCGTTCCAACAAGGTCTGGAGTTCCAACACAAGCATCAGACCTTTACACGAAGGCACGCGAGTTTCAACGCGCGTAACCCTCCAGTATACCCTGCGCGCTGCCACCAGACTATGCCCCATGAGCGTCAGCGTTTTCTTCTAACACTTGCGTATTCATGGTTGTATATACGGTGCCCGCTTTCCTATGTCGATATACCGATGCCGGTCTCCCTCTCCGTCTCTGTCTCGCACTCTTGGCTAAGGGAAAACCACTAACCAGCGCTGGCACCGCTCCTCCTTTATCAAGCTACGTCCTTCTCCCTTCGTCAAAAACGTATTCGTGTGTGCGAGTGTGCGGATATAGTCATATATACATGCGGCGATAGTATTTGACGCAAGCGCAAACGCAGACGCACATTGTGGGCTCTCTTTCTCTTCCACGGGTTATTTTCGAGCAAAGCACGAAGAACGGTGCCTGAGGACTAGCTCTATCCGGACCGCCAGACGACGCGGCACGATCAAGTTGAAAAGACGACATCGCCTACCCTCGTCATCATCACGACGAACAACACACAACGACCCCATCTATACCACGGTGTGCTGCTTCTCTTCATCTACCGCACCTCGTGCTCCAAATTATTCTCAACGTCAATTTCAAAAAACGTCTGACGTATTTATCTTAAAAAAAAAAAAAAAAAAAAACATAATACTGACGAAGAAAACCAGTAAATCTACATCTGCATCGAGAGCAACGGTCGCGCAGTGAAGTTGTCGCGGGTAGCGCGTCATGGGAGTGGTGAAGACTGCCTCCGACAGCATTATCGAGGAGACTGTCCTGCCGAGCGAGGAAGCTAATCATTCTTTGCAAGGTCATGCCGGTAAGTAAACGATTAGGAAGTGTATATTGAACGTTTAACTCACAATCTCGTGTATAGTTGAATGATCATGAACATCCGTTATAAAGTTTCGGGTGTTTTTTTTGACAATACGCTCTTTTCCTATGTTTTTCTCGAAACTTTTCCTCGAATGTCCTTCGTTTGTTTTGCATTTGATTCGAGTATTCATGCGTCATCGATTGGAAATCATTTCACGCTGGACTCGTGCGATTTCGGCAAAAAGTTCGGTGGCTCAATTTTTTTGTTTTTCAATATTTTTGCGCACTCCTAAGCGTTCGCGCTCCGAATTTTTCGGTTGAATAAGAAACGATCGTTCGTGCAAGCTTTGCGTGGTCAATGTCCGTGTGCACGGGGCCATTGCAATGAAAAACGACTTTTGAAGAGTCAGTGTGACAAGCGGCAGAGCTCGCTCGCACGAGTCTCTATGCTAACAGGTGTTCGGAGATACAGATATACATGGGGAAATGACGCGGACTACGGCGTTTATATACATATACACGGGTCTTCATGTAACGAGGAATACATATGGATAAATTCGTTAGCACGAATATTCGAGAATTCTCGATGCTTTTATCATGGTAATTGACATAGGTGGATTATGAAAGTTTGTCGATCCTGTCGACAGGTGGAACAAGATTTAGGATTGTTTTTGCTTTGTTTTTTTTTTTTTTTGTTTTTTTTTCATCGAGAAGCTAATCATCATTAACCAAGTCAGTTATTTTGACAATTGACTTAATCTGCGTGTATCGTCATTTAGATTAAAGACGCGTGAAATTAAGGGCATACGAAATTTAAGGCATTTCATTTGGTTCGAATACCAATGACGACAATTGGGATATTAAATCGTTTTTGCATACTCGTGACTCAGTGATAAAGTTGTCTTGAATCGGTTATTCTATTCAAAATAATTGCCTCGATGATCCTCGTTAATTATATAATTAATTGATCGTTGCAATTTTTTGTTTCTCATTTTTATGATTTATGAAGCACATTCGATAATGACTGACGATACTTTATTCAGTGTTTCATACATGATGAGTAGAATTATGCGACCAACACTTCCAATGTACCGAATGTATTAAGGATTCAGAACAACGTCGAAATGTGTACTCGCTCCTTGATCTCTCTCGTTCGTGTCCTTGGCCGCTATATAAGACCGCCCACGGCTCGATATGAGGTCTTACGATGCTTTGCGCTCTACAGGCTGCCTCTAGCTCCTGTCTTCTTTGCTATCCTCTGCTTCTCCTTTACCCAGAATACAACGTCGCTTTATGGAAGCTGCGAATTTCAAGCGCACACCCAGCCCTCTCGGTAAGAATTATTCCCATTAAGAGGGAATGTGTGTGTGTGTGTGTGCGTGTGTGGGTGTGTACATGTGTGTGTGGTTCTTAATTACTCAAAAGGGGATGGTTTCAATGAGGCCGCTTCGTAAATGGATCTGCTCATGCAGGTGTGTACAAATTTCCATAGAGATCTCTCGTGGTCTGCGGGGAATTCGCTATGCGTCCCGGAAGTTATTAGACAACCTTGATTTTCAATTATCAATAGATCACATTCGTCACAGCTGTGCGCAACTGTGCGTTAATACAATTGTTTTCATTCGATTCAATTTGAATTTTTTAAAATAAAGAGTCGATTATATCCGACGAACGATACATTTTTTTTTAATTTTGAACGAGTTAAATTTCAATTCATTCGAATTTATGAAGAATACAGTAGCTCTGTCTCATAGCCCTGTCATGAAGGTTGCGCTGCATCGTCAGGACTGAGGTAAGTGTTTGATAAGAATTTTTTTAAATCAAGGTTTCTCGATGAATATA
The DNA here is from genome assembly GCA_963564615.1 of Rhorus exstirpatorius. NCBI lineage: Eukaryota > Metazoa > Arthropoda > Insecta > Hymenoptera > Ichneumonidae > Rhorus > Rhorus exstirpatorius. The sequence continues at coordinate 46,177,924 of OY751313.1, forward strand.
TGTTTGATTAATTAGTAAAAGTATTGGCACCTTGACAAAAGGTCCAGCGTTTATTTTATATCGCATAGAATAATATTTTAATTAATGAATTCTGAATTATAATTTATTATTAATAATGATAGTAATAATAATAATTATTATTGTTATCATTATTTATTATTATTATTATTATTATGTTAGGATGCCGGTTTTCCGTATACCAACTACGTATTTTCTCTACTGAAATAGTGATTTATCCTGTGATGAATATGCGCATATAATCACTATACGGCGAGCTTCCGGATGCTCGAAAGCTTTCAAAGTTCCCGTACACAACTGCCGGCGCAAACTCTCTTTCTCCCATTACCCGAGCCCGGTATCGTGACGATCGGGATAGGTGGAGCGAGGCAACAGGAGAAGGGTGGTCTGGCAATGAGGCAGAGGTCACGGTCATGTCCGGTTCGATGCTGCCATTTCTCCTGCTCTTCGTTGCCCGCATCTCCTAGAGTAAGCTTTTGCATCGCTAGCTTTGTAGTGTTGATGCTCGACGAGAGATTTCTCTCTTTCTCATTCTTTTTTTAATATCATCTCTGTCTCTCTCTCTTTTTCATTTCATATATATATCTCTCTCTCTCTCTATCTCTCTCCCTCGGGTCGGCTTCAATAATTACACGATGAAAAGCTTCTATGTAAGTCAAAAACTTTCGGTGATTATTTACCGTAAAATTTTAATTTGTTCGCGAACGTGGTAAGTATAGAGATATTTGTATCTCTTTTGATGCAGTTGACGCGAACGAAAGCTAAACTGAAAATTTCTGGGCTTACTTTCCGGAATCAGAGCACGTATGTACAATATACGCGTGAACGACCTCAATGTCTCGGATTTTCTTTCATTCATTTACTATTGTTGTTATTATTATTAGTATTATTATTATCATTATTATTATTATTATCATTATTATTTAAGTGAATTGCGTGAGTGACATAGTGGTGGAATAATTTTTCTCTGGAATCGCGGATATACGGGGTAATTGAAGCTTCGGCAACGTAACGCCGTATGCATAAAATCACGAAAATTTCTGACGTCTCCAAAAATCCATCCATGTTACATTTTCAACCGCCTAACCTACCATTAACGGTAAAATCGTTCTGCAGGAAACACAAGGAACTGACAATATTCAACATTCGCGATTTCTAATTTCCCAAGTCATCGAGAAATATTCTTGACGTCAGTTACATTTGTTTCAAGTACGCGAAGTAACCTGATTCAAGCTATTTCGATTTTTTTTTTTCAGTATGTAGGAGAACACGACAAAGGTATCCCCGCCATAAGTCCATTGAAAAAAAAGAAAGGAGATTCAATTAATTTTTCTGTATCGCCCAAAGATATACATACATCTGAACCACTATGAAATTATATTAGATGTACAGTTTGTGCGTCGTAATATTGGATCTGTAGCTGGATTGCATGACAAAATTTTCTGTTTGAAAAATATTGTTCTTCAATTACCTGTCTCAAGTTTAACCGTTGTGGCGAGAAAAGCTTCCGGTCGTTCGAGAAATTGTACTGAAGCGTTGCCTTTGTGTGTGTGTGTGTGTGTGTGTGTGTGTGTGTGTGTGTGTGTGTGTGTGTGTGTGTGTGTGTGTGTGTGTGTGTGTGTGTGTGTGTGTGTGTGTGTGTGTGTGTGTGTGTGTGTGTGTGTGTGTGTGTGTGTGTGTGTGTGTGTGTGTGTGTGTGTGTGTGTGTGTGTGTGTGTGTGTGTGTGTGTGCGCGCGCGATCGTTTTTCGTTCGAATAGGCGACTCACCGTCAGATATCACGTCCAGCCCAGCGGTCACCCTTCGGATTCCCCGACGTTTTCATCAGCGTGAATCCTTGAGGGAAAGATTTGTGGAATTTCCGAATGAGTTTCGGCTGCCCTCGGCGATATGCTCGTACGAGAAGCTCGATGCGACCATTGCTTCGCTGTCCCTCGTTCTCATACCATCATCGGCGCTTATCGCTTCGATATCCCATGAGGTTTCCCCTCCGTTGCATTCAACGGATCTTTCTCTCATCATTGCGTCGTTCACCGCGTCATCCTCCTCATCCTTCTCCACCTCATCTTCCGTCAATATCGCTCCCTCGTCGTTGCTCGAAACTCTGCAGGCTCTTTCGGCCTGAACCCTCTGGCGTTGTTCATCGGTCTCAAGATATCTCTCGTTGCCGTTCATCAATTCGTTCGGAGACAATATTTTGTCCTGAAGCTTCTCGATCGCATCGAGAAGCATACTCATCGTTTCCGTATAATCCGGCTCGAACATTTTACCCTCGGGATTCTCGCGGAACAAGTACTCGGCCTATATATGGCGAGTCGAGAAGAAACACGAGGGATCACGGTCAAGTCGACATTTTTTGTGTGTGTATGTACATTTAGGATGATGAAAAAACGAGGTCAAGGTTCACGATGAGAAATATAAAGGATCATTACAAATGAGAATTTACAAAAAGATGATAAGCGGGAAAACATTTTTTTTCCGTTCGATGTATATATAGATCAAATTTAAATCTGCGCAGATCTAAAGTTTGAAAAGTCGTGCATTTACCTAGATCTCAATTATAGATCTATCTTGATTTCCGTTAGATATACTCGGATCAAAGTGAATCTACGGTGATTTGAGTAGATAAACGGAGATCTAATAAGCAAAAGTATTCGAAGTTAATATTAGGACGACTCGAATTTACGTAAATCTAACGTGATATGTATACGAAGATCCAGGTAGATCTACGATTTCCAAAATTTAAATCTGCTCGAATCAAATTTGATCTAAAAAATAACTACGTAGATCCAAATTAGATCTTCATATGGATCTAAAAGATTTTTTTCCCGGGTAATCGGTCAATGAGATCGAGATAATTGAGATCGGTAAACTTCATATTTTGTCATTCATACGAAGCCCCTGTATCATTCAGTTGGCGAAAGAAAGGCCCGGAAATTAACGTTGACCTCATGCCATCAGATAGAGAGAGAGAGAGAGAGAGAGAGAGAGAGAGAGAGAGAGAGAGAGAGAGAGAGAGAGAGAGAGAGAGAGAGAGAGAGAGAGAGAGAATAGTCATATCCATTTAGTGAAGAAGGTACGTCATCGCGGTAAAGCACAATAAACGCGCGCCAAGTGAGTTCAAACAATGTGAGCTATGGTGCAACCGCGACGATGACGGGAGAACGTCCCACTTTTCATTCTGGACCTCGCTCTCGTTCGTATAGCAAACTTTTCTCCGGGCCACGATATGCGCCGTTCATGCTCAACATCAGAGGCTTCTCAGCCTTGTCCGACACATCATGACCTCGCACAATTTTTCATGTACTTCAACTATTTATATTATTTTTATTGTGTTCTTTGGCGAGGAAGCTCTCGTACTCATTTCGAACAAAATTGAAATAGAAATAGAAATAAAAATGGAAATAAATATAAAATAAATATAACATGCGATTTTGCAATAAGTCAGAGTGCCTGGAGTAGCAGAAAAAAAATAAAAAATACACGGATCGGCCAAACCAGTTAATGCACTGTCCCCATTCGTTCGTCGTAATTTGCTTGCAAATTGTTGAATGCGCGCTTTGATGCTTTTTGATATTTTTAATTTTTCCTACTTGTATCCCCATAATTTTCAAATCGTTTCTTATTAGATCTATCGACTGTTGGGCGAGTAGTTCATTCATTTTTTTCAATAACTTTTAATACACGATTTCAACTAATTTTAATTGACAAATACAAGATTTAATGAGAGATAAGTTTTTTAATTTTCAAAAAATCTGCATAACGTTGAAACGAGGGGTTATGAGGGGGGATTGATTAACAAGTTAGAGGAAAAAGAGCAATCTTGGCCAGTTACTTTCTTGAATTTTTTTCATCGTTACGAGAAGCTTCCTCCATTCAAAGAAGCCAAAATGGGCTAAAATCATTTCATCCCGGAGGAGATCTTATAAGCCCGAGAATATTAATTAGGAAATCTATGTGTGGGAGATTCTATTAATTTTTGTGGTTACCATAAAATCCGAAATTATTTACGACTTTATAGACTTGGACAATCGTACCGGAATTTTTTTTTTCTCTTTATCACACATTGTATGCACGTGCAATGGTATAACCAAAAAGTACGTCAATTATTTCACGTACGAAATATGTGGAAACCATTTTTCTTCAGAGTTTGCTCATTACTCCGTGCGATACACATGTACACGATTTAACTATATAGATAATATAAAATTCACAACAATTAAAATTCACAGATACAGAATAGAATACAGAAATTCACGACCATTAAAATTCACAGAAAGGCCTGGATTCACATCGTCCTAAAAGAGCAAGACGAGACTTCAGGATATTTGTCATTCGATATTATATGTAGATATTAGAGCAGATGCCACTTTGCTCGGATGCTCTCTTACGGAGTTTGCGATGCACCTTGTAAACAAATACCGGAGAGAACATTTTTTTTTTTTCCTCATTAAATATTGACGTATCCATATTGCTCCAGCTCTTAGCGATGGCTTTATACGCGAAAGATTGGTCAAGGCTGCAGTCTTTTATATTTTACATGAGAGATATCATGATATTTCTGCCCCGAAATTTTTCGAGTTGATCAAAAAATACCTCACGAACTACCGTTTTCGTGAAGCTACTCTGGGAATTCCCCTACACGATATCACGGAATTCCGAAATAGGTTTATCGCTCAAGGAAAATGGAAATCCTTGATTTTTTCATTTTGAAGAAAAAAGTGCCCGAATTTTGAATATCCTTCGAATAGAAATTTCGAATATATTCCAAAAAAAAAAAAGAAGAAACGCTTTGTATAAATAAGGATCCCTTGAATTTTTTTTCTCGGCTTTTTTAAGTCAGTGCCCGATTGTATTCGAAATAAGCTCGGCAAAGTTATAGCAGTTTGAACGTGTACACGGAAATGCCTGCGAGTGGCCATTGAAATCTGTCTTCCGGGCTTTTGCAAACGTAATATGTCACGTATGTATGTTGAAGCTGACCGCAACTATACATAATCGCTCCTACAGATGTTGTACAATGGAAATTTCATTGGCTGCCGATCATCATTATATGGGCTTCTATTTATGACATATATATACTATACACACACATACATGAATATACATGTACATTAAGTACTGAAAATTAGATAGGTGTATAATTCATATCGTTTCATGTGTGCAATTGTACTGGCTCTTTCGCCGTTTATTAGTTATATATATAATATATATACACTGTACCACAGATGACCCAACATCACTATGAGGGGTATTGTCACGAAGTGCATATATAATTGATGCACGCGTGATCGAAATACTTTATCGACGTTATATCTCCCTGCATCGCTCAGTCAAAGTGCGACGCTCGTTATTATTATATATGATATATATATATGTATACACACACATTACAGCACGTGGGCTAATATAGACATATATTTGTATTGACTATCCTCCGCACAATCGCCTCACCATCCTGCACCCATTGACCCACAACCAATATGACGCGACGATGCTTTCTACCCGCAAGATTGCCATCATTATGCAGTCAAACCACGATTTTGGCTATAATGAAAATCTTCCTGATAATTCCGTACTCAAATAAAAACCCTGTACGAAGCATTAAATCTTTTGGCTCATCCTGGCTATTGTCTGACTCACAGTAGATAAAGTCAACGCTTTTCAGACAGTTTGGATGCACCTTGGTTCCCTTTGGCTCGGGGGTGGGGGAGTAATAAGAATTATTGGCAGAGTCGTGTCTTTTGCTGACTCTTATGAGACGATGACAGAGATGAAGCCAATGTCAGATGGGTGACCAGTCATTGTGACTTTTTTGCGAATAATAGAGTGTGAAATTGATTGATTGTGCTTATATGACGCGGTATACCACAAGGCCAACAAAATAATATAAACGCAATACTACTAAATAATGAAAATAATAATATTATTTAAACGAAAATGAAAAAATTTTAAATTAAAAAGACAAAATAAACAGAGAGATTGAGATTGAAATTGAGAGAGAGAGAGAGAGAGAGAGAGAGAGAGAGAGAGAGAGAGAACTGATACAACTCCCTCGACGGCTGATCTTTTCATGGCTCTTTCACTGTTACAGTTAATGCCAATGTTCGAGATCAGTCTCAATCAACAATACCATTCTCGGTCTCATTTTCCCTCATTCGTTGTACATTATTACGAATGCCCACATTGGTGTATAGCGTAGGCAGTGAAAAATCCATTCTCCCAACGAGACCAAGAGCAATATTGCACGAGTAAAATAGAAAATAGCCATCCAATGAAGCCCGAGACCCCCCCTATCCAGATTTCAATATAAAGTCTGATTGGAAATCCGCGGAAACTCGATCATCGATTATACATGATGAAAGCGTAAAACGAGAAATCCTCACCACCTGTTAGCTCGCGGGCGTACCGAGAACAGTCTATACGTACAATTGATTCTCTCGTGATTTTGTGTTACGATGGCATCAAAAAGTGTTTAAAAAAAAATCCACACGAAAGACAATGTTACCGTGTCCACTAAGAATTTCAATTTCAAAAAAAAATTAAACAAATTAGCAGAAATTCGGCAGGACAGACCATATCATGATCGGAATGATCACGTAACTTTTCCTCCAGTTCTGCCTCAGGCAAACATATTTTATTTTCATTGATCACGGAGAAAAACAAATGAAAGTGATACTGAATAGAAAAAAAAAATCAACGAAAAAAATCATCCCCCAACGTTATATCTGTATAATGGTCGATTTTTTGTTTGTTTGTTCCGAAAGACCGAGGCTCAGACAGCGATCACACGATAAAAGGGACTTTGATAGACGTCTCATTGAATTATCCACGAGCGAGGGAGGTTTTGAATTAAGGGCTATCGTGGCAAAACTTATTTTTCCACCGATTAAATCCGCTCGTGGCTTTATTTCACGTAAAATAACAGCAGCAAAACTGGGCCAAGACGAAAAATAGGTGGTGGCAGATAAATTGAATTTTTATGGTCATGTTGAAAATATAAAAATAAAATTTAAAATAAAAATGAATAAATAAAAAAAAAAACTTCAATAACGATAAAGAACACTTCGGCATGAATATTTTGATTTTTTTTTTCGAGCATAACGTTTCCTCGGTTAAGAGCCAAAACGAAAATGACATTGACGATGAGTCTGATATGATTATACTTACGAGAAAATCTATCGGATCTTCGGGTCTCAATCTCGCGACTTCAACGAGTCCCTTCGTCAGCGTTGGAAATATATATTTGACGAGATAATGACGCAGTGGCTCGACCATAACGCACAGTTGTTCCTCTTCCTCTTGTTTCAATTTGTTCGACAGATCTGTCTGTCGATTCGCAGGAAAAAAAAAAAAAAATTATTTCAATCTCATAATTTTGTGACTTAAAGTAAATTCGCGATTGTTAGGTAAAATTCCATAAACCGATGAACACGAGAATTCTGTATACCATCAAAGACAATGAAATTACATAAATTTACGCAAATGACAAAAATACAAAAACAAAAAAAGTTAACAGAACTCTGGTAAAAAGGAAAATATTCCTTTTTTTTTATTGCAAAAATATATAGTCTCTTAATCGAGTGTCAATAAAAACATTAGAGAACTTTCAATTTGCGTTTTATTTCGAAGAAAGGGGCATATAAATGAAGTGAGAAGACTTTAAATATTTATATTGTCCGAGGAGAATGAACAAAACTCGTAATTAGATGCGTCTTATACGAGAAAACTTGTATACTCGAATCAAGGGATCTGAAAACCTCATTCACTCTTTATCCACTTTTTCGAGATTCCAGACAGTCTGATTCCCACTTTACCATGGCCAAATACACTTGGCGAATTACGGCTCAGAACTTGCCACGACAACTTTGTATGCCCTCGCTCGCTTCGAAAGTTTTTTTTGCCCCGAGATCTGGAAACTTTTGTGGCGCGATAAGAAGGAGAAAAAAAAAGTACATATATATTCTTGGCCCACGAGGGACGACGAGTTTCACGATTCGTAGGTCCAAATTATTCAACACCTTGAATACTGAATATGTATTAACGAGGGGGGACGATTCAATGCGCTTCGCCTACATTGTCATTGTAATAGTTTAGGAAGGCTAGAATAAAAAAAAATTAATGCACCCAGAGATGGAATTTATTTGATTCAAATAAATGTGAACTATTTTTATGAATATCGGTCTAATAAATGGCCTGATGAGCCGATATTTGAATACAATTTTATTTAATTTAGATTTATTTAATTCAAATTATTTTTGGTTATCCTTTTTCTGGATACCTCTGAACTTAAATCTGAGTCTTCCATGCGATGTGAGATTAAAAATTCAAAGATCGTGAAATCTTTCAGTTCAAATACGATTAACTTGTTAGGAAGGCACAAAAGTTATCCCGTGCGGATATAAAATATAAAAATAAAAAATTGGAATCTTGCGCATAGCTTCCTCATTACTTTCCCTCGCTCACCAAGCTCCCTCTATGAGCAGATTTTCGCAATTCAGGTAGCCTCATGGACGAAACTTCGTGAAATAAAATAGCGGATAAGCAATTCGAAAGTTTCTAACTCGACGATTTATAATTTAATTTTGTTTTGTTTTTACTTCCAAAAAATTTCAAATCCGATAAAATTCGCTGCATATACCGAGCATGTCCGTTCGTTAGCCTATTTTTTTTTTTTTCTGAAGCATCAGCTTGATAGACGCAAATTCACGAGGGCTTGAGCTAACACACAATTTCGCATAAAAATTGAAAGTTGAAAAAAACGACTAAAAATTCAATAAAGTTCCGACTTTCACCCTTTGAAAAAATAATCCTCCGTTCAATCCAAGTTGTGTACCAAATTTCAGATCTATAATTATTATTATTATTGATATTATTAATAATTATAATTTTTGTGATATAAAATGTTTATTCGTCGCGATGGTTTTTTTTTTTAATTCCTGGGCGATGTATCGCTTCGATAACATGATTTTTCGTGGCAGATATAAGCAGATCGTCTTTAAAAGAGAGTATCACTTGAGTATCAAGATTCCGTACGGAATTTTACGTATATTTATATATGCACGTGTCGGATATTAAAGCCTCTACTCTACTCACCCACTCCATCATTTTTCTTTCATGCGCCCTCTTTTTCTCCAAATCCTCGCGTTCCTTGCGAGCATTTTCGATCTTCATGACGGCAAGTGCTTCCATCTCGGCGCGTTTTTTAGCCTCCTCCCGCTCCAAATCCGACGGTCCTGTTCACGACGCAAAATTGCTCTCGTTATTATACACTAAACTTTTCCTCGTGCCGTGCATTGAGTCCTCATGACACGTGGCACAACAAAATCCCCCCCTTTCGCCACGCCGGAAGTTTTTACGTCACGAGAGATCGTGTTGATCTTTCACGGCTTTTCTACCGAATTTTCTCGCCATCAGGCACTTTGAAATATAGTTTAATCGTATGAGAGGCGTGTATTATACACCATGTGTCTTGTTGGGATCGGATGTAAATATTTTACAAGTTGCGACATGGATGTCTTCGAAATGGATTTAAGCATTGTGGATCCATCGTGGACGAAGCTGGGTTTTCATGGTAAATATTTTATAAGCGAGGAAGCTCTTTGTATTCAATCGTGTGTCAGATTTTATTGGAGAATCGTTGGAAAACAAGAGTTTTGGTATGAAAAGAAAGGATGCAACAAAATTGACGGTGAATCAGGCTACGTGGAGTCGCAAATCAGAATCTATTGACCTTTTAATTGGATTAATTGCTCCGTATTAAATATCTGTCAAAAAAAAAAAAACTGTCCTGACTGATCGCTAATTCGAATCTTTCGGACTCGAGACAATTACCGTAATTTCTCGGCTCGCCGAGTCTCTCGATGCAACGAACAAACGTGGAAAAAATTTCTGGGCAAATGTCATCTTCGACGTTTACATGGAGGGGATGAATTTCTCGCTCGTCGAAGAATTGCAAAGGTGTCTCGTCGTCGGTGTTTCTTTCTCTGTTTGCGAGGACGATAGCCAGCGATTTTCATCAAAATCATAAGCACTCTCGGTTTTCATATAAAAATTATATTAATAATAATGAAGATATTTTTTTTTTTTTTTTCAAAAATCATAAAAAATTTGTAGAACAAGGACCTGTCTAATTTTCGATGAGAAATTAGATTGATTCAATGACGGGGCAATATATAAAATCTAACCTGTATTCCCTTAGACGTCGCAACATTCCTTCCTCGTCGTAGTGCGTTCGTTGAACTTCCTTCTCCGGCAAACGTATCACCCGTTCAATGAGAAATTCGTCACTGGCCTCGAGTACAATCACCAATTCGGGCATAATTTTTCGATTTCCATCGTTCATCGAAACATCGGAAAATTCGTTCTCGGTCATGTCGTCAATATTCTCGTAATCTTCATCAGTTTCGAACAAACTTTTAGCCTGTGACAGGGTCTTCGGATATCCGTCCAACACGTATCCTTGATTATGACAATCCTTGGACGAGAGACGTTTGACAAAAATCCTGAAACGAACGAACGTTTCGTTTACGATAATCGTTGTACACGGATAACTCAATTTATCGGATTAAAGGAGGTTTTAGTTGATTCCCAAAAAAAACAAAAATTTCGATATGTTTAGAGTAAATTTGATATCAATGGAAAAAAAAATTATTGATTCGTAAACGTGCCAAGAAGTTGAATTTTAATTTTTTCCCCCTATTATACTTTGATTTATCGATTAAATAATGCGACAAAATTCTTGCCCGCGGCAAACGTGTCCCGATCGTCATTGCCGTCAACGTGCTCGATTGGTATCGCGTTTTAATCGTTAATTAACGTTTTCCCCGGACGAACAATTAGCGAGTCGATAATTAATCGATAACGATCAAGCAATTAGTAATGCAGCCCCGTTCATAATTATGTCCGATTTATTTGGAGTATTATTTTAATGAATGCCCGCCGAGCATTCATCGTATTATATGGAACGTTGGAAATAACGCGAAGAGAGAGAGGAGAACGGGAAGGATTGGATGACGTTGATATCGTTGAATTTTCACTTCGCGAGTCTCGAATAACGGATCACCGATGAAATTGTATGAAAATCCCTGTCGCTGATATTCGTCGTTACTCTCATAATGGATATACGACACTCAAAATGGAAAAACAATGTACACGACAAGGGTTTGTTAAACAAGATGGACAATAACTTGTTGAGAATGTCATCGCTGAGACGTTTATTGTTCTCAGCGAGATTGTCACGTATTTCATTGAGCTCTTCCCGGAGATTATCCATTCCCGGAGTCTCTTCCTCATCCTCGGCTTCCTCGTCCGTACCCTCGAAATCTACTCTTGCAGCGTCTTGTTTCGCGACGTCCGGAGCAGCTGTAGCTTCAATTTCCTTGGACTTTTGTTCGTTGAATTATTCACAGCGGAAGGAGAAATTAAATTTATTATTTATTTGATTTCAGCTCATTGCTCGATCCAATCCTACTTTTTTCTCAAATGGTTTATTCGAGCTTTGCCTTCACATTTCCCCCGAAAGAGGATTATTCTCAATTTTTTTTGTTTAACGATATTCCGTCAACCAGATGCACCGAAGATTTTTACGTTATTTTTTATTCGAGTGATGACTGGTTTTTTTTTGCCTTCCAGAATTTACTGCTCGGAAAAAAGTATTTCAGAATCCCAAAATATAAATCTTCCTTAATTCACGAACTATTTGAGGATTTACTATATATATACATTCAAAGAGAAAAATTCTAAGAAAAAATGACATAAATCCTTTATGAATGTTGGTAAATTTGCACAAGGCTATTGATTTTTGATAAGTGGCCGAATTTCGAACGATGAAAGTTTTGCCTGGAATATCCCTCATATATGTCGCGCTCCATGTCAACTCAGCTATCCCATTTTTTTTTTGTCTTGAAAAGTATAGGCATTTCGAAGGACGATATATCCATGAAATTTCACAAAAATTTCATCCCTCCAATATTGTTGGTTCTCGAGATTAATTGATGATTAATGAATTCTCAATTTTGTAAAAATCATAACCTTGTAACTGCTGATCGGATTTAAACGATTAAAAGAAGAATATTTTTTATGTTTTTTTTTTGCCCTTTTCGAAAAAAAAAAAAATATGTCGTCATCAGAGAAAATCTCATTAAACAGTTTTCGGGGTAATTTTTTGATTTTTTTTTTCTACGAAAGGGCCACCCAGGATTCCACTCACTATTTTTTTTTCTGACACAGGGGAGCAATACGCAACTTCACAGGATTATTTTAAGATGGAAGAGGGCATCAGCAAAGAGGAAAAAATTGTTTTTGGTCAATTTTCTGTTTTTTTTTCTCATCTTTTTCAATGGTCCGATGACGGCATGTTTTTTTTTTTTTTCGAAAAGAGGAAAAAAAATACTGTTTATTTAATCGTTTAAATCCGATCAGCAGTTACAATGTTTTGATGTTTACAAAATTGAGAATTCATTAATCATTATCCAGAGAATCAACAATAACGGGGGGATGAAATTTCGGTGAAATGTCATGGATATGTTGTCCTTCGAAATGCCCATACTGAATAATTTTTTTCGAGATAAAAAAAAAACGAGGTTGCTGAGTTGACGTGGAGCGTGACACATATGTACGTGTATGCAATGAAAATCATACTTACTAATTTTTGTATCGTGTCCTCTATGAGACTCTTGACGTGCACGTAATGAATCCCATAATGTTGAGCCAATCTTCGAGCGATAAAAGTTTTGCCCGAAGCAGGTGGTCCGAGAACGATGATTTTAACGGGATATAAATTTCGCGATTTTTTATATTCCTCGACGAGGGCATCGACGTTGTCACGAAATGGCATTTCATAGTGCCACTTGAGTTCATTGTCGATGATATAACCGGGCACGATATTTATATTGACGTTCGCCATGTCGTAACTTCTTTGGGACAGTTCGGCGAATAAAAAAGCTTCCTCGGGGGTAATAAGTTCAACTTTTCCGGTCGTAAGGGCTTTGCTGATTTTCTGCGAAAAATAATATACACACACACACACACACGCACACACACACCCATGTAGGTACAAGAGAATCGTAATAATGATGGATTTCCGGAATAAGAGGAACGTGAGAGGTAGCGGGAGGGAAAAAAAATAAGCTCATAGCGAGGAAAGATTCCTTGGGGGATGAAAATTAGCGACGATCGAATTTATTGCACGGAAAAACAAAATTTCCTCGATTATTCTTTTCCGTATTTATCCAAACGACGAAAAACGATCGATTAGGCGAGATAGATTTTTCCTTAAGCGAGAGGGGTTAAAGACAAATGTGGTATAATTGTACGAATCGAAAAAAAAGGCTATGAACTGAAACTTTTCCATGTTCGTATAAGTAGAATTTAATCCTTTACAGATTCGAGTAGCCGAAATGACTTCAATTAATAATTACCATTATTATTACAGTTTCATAAAAAAAAAACTTTTTTTCTACGTTATTATATATAATTACTCGATGTAATCGGCGAAGACTGAGACGAAAATAGAAACTTTTGTAACCATCAATTCAGCTTTTTTCCTCTTCGTAATTTCCGCGAAATTCATACATAAATAAATTTATTTATTTTCAATTATTGCAAATCAGGGTAATCATTGTGATCGTCTCGTTTCGGAGATAACTTCCGTTTGAAGAGATAATGCAAAAAATAAAAGCCTATATATTCGAGCCCATGAAATCTTCACGGACCTCAAAGATATAATGAAGATAAATTGACTTTCAATGATCCAATTTCCCTAGCGTAACAGAGGAGAATAAAATCGCAAAGATAACAGATAAAAGTTGATCTTGCTACTGATGGAAACAAAAGGAACTTTTTTTTTTCACCGTTACGGAGATCGTAAATATCGCACATGAATCATCCCTTATCGCCTGAAGTAAGATGCGATAATGGCAAAGTTATAAATAAATTTTGTATGCCCCCCGTTGCCAAATGAGAATTGATGAAACGAGCCGGTTGTTATGTATATATATATTTTTTTTTTTCACCTTTACAATCGTCGCTTGGGTAACGAGTTCCTGCTCGACGGCCACGATGTACCTAGATTTTGGCCATTTTTTTAACAGCAAATAGACAACCCTGTGAACGATTAAATTTTATATCAAACGAAATTCCCGCGCAGAGTTCATTTGAAATATAACGAGGAAGATATACGTGAGGGGGAAATTAATCGTGCGAGCTCACTCGACGAGATCGCGCACGTGTAGGAGAGGAATTTTGTTTCTGCCGGTGCTGAAAATCGGCAAATAATCGGCATTGTGCCAGGCCATTTTGAAGAGATAATGAAGCGGTCCTTCCTCGTCACCGTACGTGATACCCGTGCCAAGTACGATGCACTTCAGCCGGTCACCGATACCATTGCGTTTCGCGATTGTCGCGACATTTTTTTCGCACTTTGTGTGCTCCTTGAAGTTCGAATGGGGCTTGCGCTTACGGTAATCCGCCTCGGTGAGAGGTAAATCCGGATTTTCCGGATCCAGCGGTTTTGTCAGTGACCAAGTCATCAGTGTGGAGATCAGGATGAAGTAGCGAGTTTCATTGCTACGCTCGAAAGCTTTCGGTGCATCGCGACGAGATGACAGTAATTCTTCGACCATGGCTGTAAAGACGAGATATACAGCGTCATCGAAATCTTTGCTTTTAAGTCTCGCATATTTTACGTACTTCAGTTGAAAAATGAGAACGTTGAATGAAAAAAAAAAAATTACCTCTCGGATATTTAGCGATCTGATAAAAAATTCAGAAGTCGTAATCCTAGATAATAAATCTCCCCCCCCCCCGTCTTCACTTCATCCTCACATAACCTTAAAACATTGTCTTGCTCGAGTCCACCGTTTTTTTTACGATCATAAAAGTGCGGTAATGTGCAAAAATTAACGTATTCGTTGTGAGCTTTAAAATTTTCCAGCTATGAATTTTACTGAATGCACAAGAACGTTCGGGGTTAATCGTCGAGGGTAAAATTTTCCCCTTGAATGAGCGAGAGAAAGACCGAAATTTTGCTAATTAGATTTGTTTTCGCGAGGGCAAGTCGTTCGGGGAGTTAATACGTCGGAATAACGAAAGCTAATGTTTCACGGTTGGAGGAAGCTCCGGAGCTTGATTAGAGTCAACGAGCGAGAGGCGAAAAGGGGGAAAAATGAAACAGTGAGCGGAAACGACCGATGGTTAATTAGTGATTCACTTTGTTCAACTGTCTCTCGCTGTTTCTCACCCTTTTTCGAACAGCACGTGAATACGTAATATTTTATATATGTATGCCTATACATATCTCATTTTATAACCTTCGAGAGCCCAGGTTGCCTCGTCTATTTGGCTGTCGTCCTGAGTTATGTCGTAGATTACCACGCCACATTTCATTAGCTCGCGCAACAAAAGCTCCTTGTTCTTAGTCTTTCGTATCACCATAGTTACATCTTCAGGTCTTTTGTACTGGGAAAAGGTACTTTAAATAGAATGGTAGGATCGAGGGGAACAAAAACGAAAATGTCAAGAGAGAGAGAGAGAGAGAGAGAGAGAGAGAGAGAGAGAGAGAGAGAGAGAGAGAGAGAGAGAGAGAGAGAGAGAGAGATTTCTCTCAAAGATAGAAAATTAGATGGTATTAAAAATCAAATTCACAGCTGGGCAGTACTCGAAATAATCGATACTTGAAAGATGTTTGAAGTACAATATAAAGTACTTCAGGTATCAAGTACTTTGAGAGTAATTGAATTGCAGTACTTTGAAGTATCCATGGCTTCAACAGTACCTGAATTACAATACTTCAAGTATCGAGTACTTCAATAGTACTTGAAGCACAACCTTTCAACGAAGAAGCATTCGAAACGCACTTGCAGTAGAGCACTTCAAGTACAAATGACTACAAAAAGTATTTTAGGTGCTACAACTCAAGTCTTTACAGTTACTTCAAAAAGTTTTCAAAGTGCAGTGGTTCAAATGCGAAGTGCTTGACCAATTACTCTGGAAGTACTTTAAGTAAAATGTACTTGAATTTTTTGAGTATTGTCGCTGTTCTTTGAGCACTTTTTTGACGAATACTATGTACGAAATACATTTTATCACGGGGAAAAAAAAAATTAGCAATAATTCCTGGAGCCCCGTCGAGAAAACATACTGATATATGTAGAAAATATTCTGATAATAATGTTCATTTCGGTAAATTATTTCGATGCTTCGTGCAGTCGCTACTCCAAGTACTTCGAGCAGCCTAGCATTCAAGAATGTGCTCTAGCCTGCTCTAAAAAAAATGTTACAAAAAAATTGTACTGATCACAAAAATTTCAGCTATTGTTTCGGCAAAATAAAAAAAAAAAAAAAGAAACGTATTGCAGTATTTTTTTGTTTCGTTTAATACGAAATAGAAAATTTTTCGAAGATCAAGTGTGCATTGTACGAGTTCAAAGGTAATCCGAAAAATATGTATTGATCTTTTCTTCAAGTGGTTAAAGCGAAAAATTCGTTAATCCAACGAAATTAAATTATTCTCATCGTATTTGTCAGCTTCAATGTGGGCTTATGAAAGATTACATTATGAAATTAGAAACTCCGAGGCTTATTCTTTATCCGTATATTTCTACCTCTTCATCCTTGACAGTGCCAATGACCTCGAGCTTTCGTCCCTTTATCGAGGCTTTATCACCCGTGAAATTTTCCTCATCTTCGCTATTATCCTTTTGCTCGTCATCGATGTCATCGTCCTCGTAACCTGCGGAATCTCGAATCTCGTTCCTCTTTTTCAGACCTTTCTCGTACTCGATGTCATCGTCCGCGTCGATGCCCTCACGGGTATCCGGTTCACGTGTTATCGAATCAACCGTGTATACGCGTCCCGGCAAAGACTGAAAAAAACAAGGGTGAATCAACCGAACAATCACCCCGATCGATGTTACACTCTTCTTGGAGTTCGTTTGCTTTGCTTTAATGTTTGATTATTTCCCTCCCCTGACGCAGAGATATACGAGACCTTACGGCGGGTATTCTTCAGGATTGCCGTGCACATGGCTTTATGTATTATTTTGAGTCTATCGAAAGGTCGTACACTCTTTCAGAATTCATATATATATATATATATATATATATATATATTCAGAGATGACGTAAACCGTCCGCTTTTGTACATGCGCATATAAGGAAGGTAAAACACAGGACTCTGTACGCCCGTGCATCCTTCCTGCTTTCCAGCTTTGTTTTCGCAATGAAAACAAAACAGGATTTCCAATGAGAAAATATGTTAACAAAAAAACACGTCGAAAAGTCATGTGTAGAACAAAAAATGAAAAACGAAAATATCCTGCAGGACGCGCATGTTAGAGTGTGGAGTGAAACGAATTTTTGTTTTTTTTTTTTCCTAAATCGAATTCTAATGCTCTTCGATTTTTTTCGAAAATTTTGAAAAAATCTTCCATGGTATAAAAGGAGTTCGCACGTATAGGGAAATTTCCTCGAAAATCGAGCTCTTTTTTCGAGATTTCACCCTCCGGTGGTGGTGTCTCCACCATTTTGCAAGAATTTTAAGCAAAAAAAAATCAATGTAGTCTCTCCAAGACAAGTATTGAGTATATTCGTAATTTAAAAAAAAAACTTCCTTATACTTGATTTTAAAAAATGCGGAAAATCGTTCTGTTCGTTGGTACATCATCGTTTGCACATCTTCAAAATTATCTTCATCCCTAACACGTGATCAATCACGAAACTTTACCTCGGCCAATTTTTTTCCATGGTAGCTGTCAATGTGATTGATGAAAATGCGCCATGGCACGAAGCTCGATTCTGTCATGGACTCGTTGAATACATTCTGATGCTGACCATTATCCTCATTGCTTCGAGGCTGATTTTTCGGTCGTTGCTCTCGTCGTGGCAGATCCGAGTCCGACGGATTCTCAGGAAAATTGTCGAACGGGCTGTTTATTGAGCTTCTCAAGCTTGTCATTGATGTTTTAGATCTCACGGCTGACTCTGAAAATGATATATCCTTACCCCGAAGGGGAAGCAATTAAGGGGAGAAAATGGAGGAATGGGGCGCTGCAATTGATGCTGCTGCAAGTCCTCAACAGTTCTCGTTTCGTTGTTTATTTGCTTTTAGTTAATCAGCGACGAATCCTTTGACGGACTAACCTTGAAATTAAAATATCTTAGATACTGACAAGGATTGAGAAAGGCTCACTGGCTCCCTATCAAATTTGCAATTACTTCATGAATCGATAGTTTCAATTATAATGACCAACTTCGCTTCCGTAAGTAATTTCCGGTCCATTCGATTGTGTACTCCTTCGCATCTAGGTTATCCCCCGCGGTAGCAGTAACGAGAACAAAGAAATTTTACGGAATGAAGTGAAATTGTCGCGATCTTATGAAAATCGATGAAAGCTGGAAAATCGCTGATGATGATTTTTCTCAATCGCCTCCTGCAACTTTCGATCAATTTTTTTTTCTTTCAGGCACGATTTATAGAGAAAATTTTGATACAAATCGTGCACGAAACAAAAAAACGTCTTACGTGGATTCATGAAAATGAAAAGACACATGCGGAGAGTGCCTTCACCTTTCTTTCGTTTGAGATAAGGGTGCCTGCAAGGGGTGCCCAATTCGAACGGCCATAAGAAAGAAAAAAAAAACATTGGTCATTCACTTTTCCTGCAAGCCCACAAAAAGACCCTTATCCAGGTTTATTGCTCCCGAAGACTGTCCGAAGCGCCATAATCAATAGCATAATTTAGCAATGCCAGATGTGTCTTCATCGACGTTTGATTTTATATTCTTATTCATCTGATATTGCCTCCCATAAGCAAAATAATAAAATCGTAGCAATTCTTCGATATATCGTCCTTCTATCGCTATGCGAAACAAAGAAAAAATGATGTCTAAAATTTAAAACAAGGAAGTTGATGCTTTCCCCGTTATACAGACAAGCGAGAAGCAGCGAGCTCTCGACTCGAGACGTACTTCAACGCGCAAGGTCTCGCGAGTATCGCGAGAGAGAGAGAGAGAGAGAGAGAGAGAGAGAGAGAAGCGAGTCGCGAGTTATAAGGGGAGACTGTTATGACGTGAAAGTAAGTGATGATACTTTAAGGAAAGTTGTTAAAAAAAACACGAGTCAGACGGTTTGCTCTTCCAACGGTTTTATAGAAAAGTGGCGCGACATAAAATCCAGGATATATCCATTTGTACGAGCCTTATCAGATGCACTTATATTTCGTGACAATATCGCACATTCGAGGGATTCGATGGTTCGCTGTTGCTGTTCCAGGACCCTGAAAATTTAGATATTTTGGCTTTCATGCTCACTCTCGTCTGAATATGACGTGACAAATCACGTTGCACACTTTTCGCTGTCAAAATTTGGTTACGTCAGTAGTCGGATTTTTCGAGTCTATCGGAAAAAAAAAAAAATTATTCAGACGTATTATTTTTTTACTGTTGGAAATCTTTTTTTGTATCCAGTCGCTCTTGTTTTTTTTTCTCGCTCAGCCGTTCTAGAAAAAAAAATCTATTTTCCAACAAATTTATTCAAGATTCATGACAAAAAGAATTTTCATTTTTAATCATTTTAAATTCATTTCGGTGTTGCCGAAAACTTCGTCCTTCGAATATAAGGACTTTCATAGAAATTTCTCGAAAATGGAGTTACGTAAAATCTTCATGCTTGATCACGATTGTCGTATTCATATAATACTTTAGTCTCAATAATTTTTAGAATTATTTTTAACGATCTTGAAACAAAAATGAGGCGGCTAAAGTATCGCGAAGTCCTTAAAGTCCTGCGAGCACTTAAAGTGGCTGGAACGTGTAACGACGCATATATTCCCAGTTTTCTTGAGCTCTCAAGGTCTGGGACAATTATAACCATCGCCTCATAACGATTGCTGATTTAACGAGAAAACGCATCGTCGTTCTATTATATAAATTGTACACCGCTAAAATAATGTCAGGGACGATAAGAGACGAGAAGAGACACAGGAAGTTCCACATGGTGGTCACAGCGAGGGTGACCCTTCTTGCAGCTTTTACGCAAATACTGCGCCTATCGCACGACCGGTCTTGCCGTCAATGCCATTGCCGTACAGAAATACGGATTATCGAATAAAAAAAACAAACAAACGAACGTGATGTTCTGTATTTAAAATTGGCCTTGATCAACCACTCGATGTTCAGTGGAAAGGATCGATTCGACGTTCCCTTTTTTTTTTTAATTTCGAATATATTCATTTGAAAATGACAATGTTCAAAGAAGTGGACAAGAACAAAATTGAGCTGGATCTTTATGATTTATCAGTGATGAACTGGTCACTATTCCTGATTCAAGCACACAACCTTTAAGGTCTGATCATACGTTTGGTCCGATTCACAGCTTTAGTGATATAACCCATATGGAAAAGAAGTATATTACAAGATATATACGAGATATATAAGAGATATCGAACTTATTGCCGCAAATTATATTTTTATAACTCCGTAATATATCTATTATATATCTGTTATATATCCTCCTGGATATATCGGGCAGATATATCCAAGATATATATGAGATGTAGAACTTATTGCCGCTATATACAGAGATATATTTTTTATATATCTGAAGTATACTTTTTTTCCATGGGGGAATACGTGGATGGAACTTTGTTGATGTTCTTTATATTTAAATTTGCACCCAAGTACGAGTAGACTTGAGGGAGCTTGAACCTAATCGCTTGAAAAATGCGATAAATTTCAAAATGGCGGCCTCACGAACGAAAAAAAAGAAATATTGTTCTTGGCAAGCTATAATTTCATTTATTTATGAAAAGAAGGAATATTTTCTTATTCTTCATAGTTTACAACGTCAAGGGTGCTTTTATATGCATATAAAATTTCAATTCGATCGTTTCATTGATCCCGAGATTCTACCTACTCTAATTTTCCAAAATATTGTTTTGAGGAAGGAAGCCTCATCAAGCTCTACAGACGAATTTTTTTCAAAACTCTGCTAGTCAGCTTTTCCAGCGGCATACTGTGATAAGTTTTTTTTCCTTCCAAAAAGACAGCTTTTTCAGGCTTTCAAATGATTCTGCGAGAAAAAAAATGATTTTTTTACTGTAGCAGGGTGGAAGGTTCCCTCCAGTAGGAGGGAACTATACATTACATTACATTACATTACATTATACTATACATTACACGCTTCGATTACTTTTTTCATTAAGAGCAGAATCCTTTGAGAGTCGAGGACGTGAAAATATCGTCGTCTGACTTTTGCCCGAGGAGCGATAAAATTTTCCGGTAATATCAACGTACAGCTGTATCACCGTAAGATCTTGCTAGTCCAGAAAAAACGCAAGAGATCAATCGAGACATATCGGCATGCTCATAAAGCCGTCACAGCGGATATAGGAAAGGAAAAAAAAAAAAGGAAAAGAAAGTCCATGGCGCGGAATTTACCCTCGATGATTCCATATCCCTGTGGAGTTTGCGAGACATCGGTCAAGGATTACGATGGTGGCGGGATGCGGAAGCCGAAAAAACGCTCAGCCAGGGTCAATCGCAAATCGATACTCGAACGCTTCGATAAAATGGCAACGTCGCATATTCAGGAACACAGGTTAATTGATCCATCAGTCGTTAAATTTAATATCGGACCGTTTGCCCAATGTTGCCCGAAAATTCTGTTATACATGTAGATTTTTATGAGGCAGCGTCGCGAATCACGTTTACCCGTGGAACAGCCACGACATGAAGTTTTTTCAACATTTCAAAGGGCAAATTTTTCATTTCGATTTATTCTTTTCTTGTTTGCACACTGCGTCGAAACAAAAAATGTCTGGCATTTTTTTCGCTGTCGCAAGCTCGAAACAAATTACGAAAAATAGTTTGACAGACTGCGGGTAAAAGGTGAGGAGTGAAAAAAAATGTGATATCCGGATGATGAAATGAATATTCGCTAAAAATTAAAATCCTCGTAAAATAATATTTTATAATAATAATGGATAATAACAATAATAATAATGATAATGATAATTAGTATTTATTAATAATACTAATGTTCTTGCTTTGCTTCGAAATAAATGAATAATATTTTTTCGTGGAAACAGTTAAAATATCACGAATTAAAATGGTGATGATGGTCTTTTACAAAACAAGAATAAATTTAATGAGGCTACGAAAGAATAAGTTTCGTGTTCGCTTAAAGTACTCTTGGACTAGTACATCGTTCAGCATTTTTCTTTTACACGCCTAAGCATCACATAATATGCTCAGTACTATAATATGTTGTCGAGCGAAAAATTTCCTGCATACACATTTAACTTTATTACTCTTTATCGCGCATTAATATTACTCGCTGTTTCCACAGACTCCAATTTTGGTATTGACCACATATCTCCCTTGCCAATTACTCATCCTCTCTCTCTCTCTCTCTCTCTCTCTCTCTCTCTCTCTCTCTCTCTCTCTCTCTCTAACTCTCTCTTTCTTTTTCTTTCTCTTTAGCTCGCTTTACTAATTGGTTTCCCCAATCCTCATATATATTCGCGTGTCTCGATGGTCTCTGTGAGCCTTTCGACCATCGATACAGCTACTGAGTTTCAGGAACTTTTTCCTTTTCCCTCTGAAACTTTGCATCGTCAAAGCCTTTTATAAGTCTTCCCTGCTTTCCCCACGCGGTCCGAATTTCCATTCGTCAAGCTCTTTTTCTCCCTGTTCCACTGATATTTCCAGATTTAAATCTCGCTCATATATCGCTTTCAGCTACCCCCGATTTTACTTTTTTGCTGCCTCATGGAGAGGACTTTCGTGATGGTGAAAGTTTTTTTTTTTTTTGAGTTTTCAATCCCGAAAGTAAAGTTGAATCATCTGATTTTGAAATAAAATTCTAAGCGTACTTTGTCTGTACTTACGTCGAAATTACTCCAGAATTAAAAAATTTACGAATTTTACAATTTTTCCAAAAGGACCTGTGACTATATATTTATATTCGACTGAAATGAAAAATCAGTTTGATTCAAATAAATTCATTTTTCTCGTTGTGTATAATGAGACACGATGACCCGATACTGAAATTTATATGGACGAAACATACGAGGGGTTAAATGTTATTGAAATCGTATATGAGCTCTCTCGGTTTCGTATCAATCTTCGCGCTCTGTTTCCCACTGAAATTCGACGTAAAGTGCCGGAGGCACGTGATTATATCTCGAACAAGGCATCTCCCCAAATAGGCATACATACAGAGATGCACGTGGAGAACGTCAATCACTCGTAAATTAGGCTCGCCAGCGTCGAAAGCCTGTGAATCGTATGCATAAAATCGATTTGTATCGCGACAGCCTTAGGACGCATCGCGAAAATTACTGGAAAAGCCCAATCCGAGATATTCATATGCCCAATTTCCCTTCACACACACACACACACACACACACACACATACATTGCGGCCATAGATTGCTATTAAATTCAGCACAAAGCCAAGAATTGTTATTATAAAATGATACTCTCATTAGCCCGAGTTATTCATTATGCTGTCATTCATGATGAATTATTATCATTGTTGTTGATATTATTATTGTTATTATTATTATTTAAACAATATCCAAAATTGTTACGATTTTGACGATTGACACATCATTTCTGTGCTCGGATAATACTTTATGAATTTTCCAGATAACTTCGTTTATCATTTCTATTGCGAGAGACAATTTTCTGTTAATTTCGTCGCTTTAAATGTATAATATGTCATTACAAGTAAACAGTAATAGATGGAAGATTTTTTAAAAAAGGAAAAGATAATAATAATGATACCGAATATGCAGAATAAATTATGGATCGTAAACGTTAATTTAATGAAAAAAAAAAATTTCATCATCGATACAAACAGAAATGTCGGCAATGCCATGGAAAATTTGAGCTCCGAGGATGAATCTCAATTGCCTGAAAAACTTACGGCCCCCGCCGGTCGACGTCCCCTCAAATCTCTCTCCAGAACTCTTGCGAGTAGCGTCAGCAACATCGATATTCTCAACGAGCTTAACGAGCAGCAAGATCATGAATTGGCCGAGGCGGTTGATAAACTTTTGCGCGCCGAACAGGCCTCGAAATTCACGGAAATGATGATAGCAGCTGAGGCCGCGGTTGCAGCTGCGCCACCCGAATTGGCCGAAGAAGCTGCACTCGCCGTTACCCGTGACTATCAGACCGAGAAGATCATACCTATCAGAGAAGAGATTCGCGGTGAAACGATCATCGAGGTTATCGGTTACGTTGGTGTGAGAAAACAAAGATCGACGAGCAGGAAAAAGGATTTTTGCGCTTGTTGAGACAAGATCTTGAAAAAAAAATCCGAAAAATTTGAAAGAATTTTCACAAGAAAATCATATATATATTCGATTTTATGAAAAAAAAAACTTTGTCATTCAATTTAACAAAATTCATATGAGCATCGTGATTGTCGGGTTAATAAATTTTGTGTTAAAAATTTGCCGATTTTGTAATTGTGGTTGAATTTAATTGTATCTTGTTCGTTCGAATTTTTCAAGCGGTCGTTATTTAAAACCAAAATAAGTTAATTTGCGGGGTTCATTTTTAAATTTAATTGTGCGAAGCATGTTTAAATTATTAAAAAAGAATTAAATATAAAAAAAATACAAGATAAAAAAGAGGAAGGATACTGGAGTTTGATACGTAAAAATAAAAAACTACGTATTTTTGTATATCAAGGTGTATATCCGAATTCATTTCGATATTTCTGCCCTTCAAGATGCCAAAAGTTTAGTCCCTGCGGAGAATATATCAGTGAAATATGTAATCGGGGTGAGAATAACGCAGCCCTTGACTATTCATACGGGACTCGATGAATTTTCAGCTTCTGCTCTTTTCCATTGTTGCTCATATTGTAACACCTCTCGGAGTTACATAAGCTCAGCCAAATACGCTCGAATGAATATTTTAAACGGGCGCATACGTCTCTAAGGCCTTTATTATAGAGGTCTATTACAACAATAGTGATGGGGTTGGGGTGAAAATAATACTTTCAGTAGAAAGCTTGGATTATTGCATACAAAATGTCTCATTGATGTTTTTTCAAATAAAGTATAGCTGTAATAGAGAATATCACTATAATACTGTAAGAGAGTAATCACTGCGAAAATCTTGGGCGACGGATTTTCTCAAGACAGACTTATCCGATTGAGCTGAAATTTCAATCGCATGTTGACAGAATGTGATGAATCAAAATGATGAACCAGTTTGGAATTTCACTGAGAATTTATCAATTGGCCGAAGATTAAATATTTGTTTCTTGATATTTTAATTTTTATTCGTGCATAATATACTGTGTCTTAAAAATCAATCAATGATGGATCAAGTTTCTGGTTCATTATTTCAAAGTGGATGACTTCAGCAATTTTCGTCCAAAATTTTATACAGATCGGTCCAACGGTTCTGGAGATATCCTGCGGGCAAGCTTTTCGCAGTAACTTACTAACTTCCCCATCATAACTATACTATGTTTAAAAAAAAAAAAAAAAACGTCAATGAGGCATTTTGTAGCCAATGATCCAAGCTTTCTATTGAAAATATCGTTTCCACCCTAATCCTACCACTATTTATTATTGTTGTAATACTATTTATTATTGTTGTAATAAACCTCTAAAGTTAAAATAAGAGGCACCTTAAGAGACGTATATGCCCCTTAATATCCCTATATGACGCACACTCCGGTAAATCAAATTTATCATCTGGCAGGGTCTCGTTCAACTTTTACCAACTTCTTTATGACAATTTTGCGACGCAGCTACCAGGGGATACACAAAACTGAAACTTCGTGACAGTTTCGTGGAGGGTACTTGAACCTGTATCATGAATCTCGAATCGCCCCTTGCTGAAGGTTCAACGACGTTCTCCCTTCAATAAGAGCAACAGACTATTTTTAAGGGTGTGAGTGCAATATACTTGTTTTTCCTTTCAGCTTACTCAATTTATCCGAGTGACTGTCCGAAAGATCTTTCCATCCCTAAAAAATTCATGACAACGATGCAAGATATTTCAAAATAATATCGAAAATACATATTATTTTTATTTTGTTTCGTGTCCTATAATTGCCCGCTAGAATTTCCAAGAAAATTAAAATAAAATAATAGCATCGTTCTTTTTTTTGTATCCGGTCTCTCATGTTTTCGCAATTCGACTCAATTAATAAATTTTATAAAAATCGAATATTCTTTCATGAGATCCATAATCGCTGTGCTTGTGTGAAATATTTCTATATCAAATTTTCAGAAGTAAAAAATTTGCGTAAGAATGAAATTGATTCGACTTTGATACGAATATAAAAGTAAGTAGATAACGGTCTGACCGCATATTGACTCGAACTACTGCACGCAACTGGCCATTCAGAGTACCGGCCTAATCGGTGATAGCTTTG
This sequence comes from Rhorus exstirpatorius, assembly GCA_963564615.1. Taxonomy (NCBI): domain Eukaryota; kingdom Metazoa; phylum Arthropoda; class Insecta; order Hymenoptera; family Ichneumonidae; genus Rhorus; species Rhorus exstirpatorius. Next base: position 46,204,351 of record OY751313.1, read on the forward strand.
TCTTGTTCATCGACCACGCGTAATTGGCACGAACTGCCCACGAGGGAAATATCTGTCTGTGATCTGTCGAACTTGAATATCTGTCGATGGAAAGCTCGTTCGCACGGTGCAATGCCAATTAACTCTATATGGTTACTGACTACAAAAAGCTTTGTTTCTCACTCTATACAATGGACAGGACAGATGGGGAAAGATAGCCACAAGAGAAGAATTATTTGATAAAAATATTCGATGCATAAGATATTTGTATATCCACTGTGGAATGTTTTACTTTAAATTAGAAAAATATCGAATCATTTGATCCGATGGTTTCGCCCTGAGAGAAAAAAACGATAAAATATTCTGAATGAATAAAATAAAGTTTATTCAATTATAGAAAATTTTAATTAATAACAATACTCTGGATTAGTCTATGCTGTTTAAAGAATTAATAAGAAAACATGGGACATTTGACTCCACCTTCCCCTACTATATATATGGTCATGACTTGAGCTTGAATCAGAAATTACGCGGATGTCAATCAACCTAGGGTATACATATACATATATGTGTCTCCTCGAGGATCTTCGACATCGATTTTCCCCCAACCAGCCAGCATACTTGTTTTTGCTTCCCTTCGATTTGTCCTTTCTCCATTCGTTCGTATTTCAATTTATATTCAATGGTCAACTGTACACGAGAGCAAAAGAAAAAGAGATTAACAAAAAAAAAATCAACGTTCTGCGTTCTACAGGATTCATCGTAAGTTTTGTTTTTCGTTATTTTTTTTTTTTCACAGAAGAGTGGAGCGAAAGCTTTCCCTATCAGTTTCTAATAGGAACCGGTGTCGCGCTCATGGCTCTCGGCCTTCTCGCAGCTGTGAGCTTTCAATGCTCAGCAACGTTGAAATGGCTCTTGGGCGTTGCTCGTCACGAGAGCAATGACGAAGGTGATGGAGAATCATCGCAGCAAAATGCCATACGCATCAGTCATTCATTGCCTGATCTTCAATCCGAGCCCATAACTCACGAATACGTGCAGGAACAAAAGGACAGTAAAAAGGTGAATTTTTTACCTAATTAGACCAATTTTTATTTTTTCCTGTCGAAATCGAAAGGAGGAAACGAAAATTGAGAAATTTCTCATAGAAGAGAAATACGATTGGTAATTGATGGTTTCGTTGTTATTTTTTAAAATAATTTTACATCGTTATGTAGGTTTTGCGACAAACTACGCTGCCGATAGTGCCCATGAGGCATCAGACATTCCAGCGTCAATTGTCTCATCGTTTGGATCTGCCGAACATAAAATTCAGCATTTGCAGCCTCGAGAATCGTAGCGACTCGAGCCTGGGTCTTATCAAGGTAAACTTTCCTCCAATCGAAACCTATTTTTCGGAATTCTCCCAGTAAAACTTTGCTCGTACAGTCTTCTGAATCCACAGTGACCCAAAAAGAGAAATTATTATCGAAAGATTTTCACCCATCGAATTACGCTTAAATTCCAAATTTTATTCATTTTTTTCCGATCGATGGATTTTCCCATATTTTTCGATTCAGTAATCCGATCAAAAAATATGTGGGATGATTGTCGTTTTCTTGCATTGAATTCAAATTTCCGGAAAAAAAGAAATATTTTGAAATTATTCAAAAAATCCTAAGATCTTGAAGTAATTTTCCAAAATTCGATATTTTTCTTTATCGAATAAAAAGAAAGGAGTTCACGAGATGTAAAACTTGAAGAATTTCATTATATCTTATTGAGAAATTCACGAAGATGAATAATAATCGGGGATTTTCATTATTCCCGTACAACTTTTTTTTTATATCCATTGGGGCGATTCCGTCGAAAAATCATAATATTACAATATATTGGATAGAATGATATTCGATGGACGACGATTTTCGAAAAACCGTTTGAATTCACGAACTATATTGCGAACGAAAAAATTTCTTCTTGATTTTTCCATATCAGCCGGAATTGTACAAGAAGGATCTCACGAGACAGGAGAGCACGGAGAGTTCGAGTACCGCGGATATGGAGTGTGCCGGAAAACTTCACTTTGCTCTACGTTATGACAAGGAGATCGAGGGTCTCGTTGTTAAGGTGAGGAGTTTGCCGTTGAACTTCGTGAAATAAATATGATAATGGATATCAGAGTGATACACCAATATATATCTATATATAGACATGTCGTAAAAGTACACAGTCAAAGCGACCCCGGAACTTCCGGTTTCTCTGAGAACATGAATGATTTGTCACGCGAGCCAAAATTCCGCGTATCAGACAATATCAAAGTTCCCCAAACGACATGATAATACAATTCAGGTAGTAATTACTTCACCAGGAGATAATTAATTTTGAACTTAATGCTTGTTCTCGTTTGTTATGGCTTTATCAAGGGATTACATTGCAGCCAGGAAAGATTAAAATGAGATTAAATTTGAGAATTCGTTTCGTGAATTAAATTTTCTTTTATCGAATAATAATTTTATGCTTTCGTAATTATAGTATTTTATTTGTAACTTTTTAAGATATCAAAGAAATATTTCAAGAAATAAATTAATTACAGTCTGGTTGTTTAGATTGTGGGAAATTTTTGAAAATAAATTATTTACGATCTGCTGGTGGTGGAAAAAGGCAAAAGGGCGTTGTGAAAAGCTTCCACAACGCACAATAGAATATCCAGGGATTTAGTTGAACCACAAATTCGTATTTTTATCTTTAATTTAACGCTAACTTGCCCATACTGAATTTTACGATTAATTGGATCACTCGAGGATTTCTGAAAAAAATTAATTTTTTCATCGCTAAACTTTGAAGCTTTTGCCTACGGCTAAACTATCCACGTTACCGATGTGGCCTCATAAACGTTTTTTGTAGGAAATTCAATTTTTTTCAAGACCATTTATATGAACTTTTGCTCTACATCGCGTTGTTCGAGCATAATTTCGAACGAAATCTCAAGAGATATAAATGTTCCAGCTACGAGGGCACGAAAAAATGAATAAAAGCTTAAAAATTCAATTCCCCGTATACCCAATCGTCAGAAGCCAACTACAGAGAACACAGTTCACAAACGGAAGACTCTATTCAGGAGGAAATCGTAATTTTTTTTTATTTTTTATTTTTATTTTATTCCACGACAAGGCAAGCGAGTCAAGCGCGCGACTGCGAGTCTATGGTGAATATTTCCGTAAATGTCAAGAGCAGATACGCACGTGGCCCATTACGACCACGCGAGATCGACGAGCAATTTTTTTTTTTCTTATCAAACACACCGGTTGTGCCGGATTGATGCCGCAGCAAGGCTCCACACCCGGAGATGTGTCTTTCATGTCAGGCCGAATGCAACGATCGGCCGTGTGTTCTCGTTTTATAGTTTGACACAGTCTGCATTACATTGCGTTCTAGATTTATGACGAATTCGACGGACGTCAATGCAGTCGCATATTGCACGAGAGTATAACTGTCATACGTAATGCATGTACATTTGGTTATCGAACTTGCAGTGATGAGTGAGACAATTCTGCGCCCTGAATAATGCGAACAAGGCTTCGTGTAATGGTTCACACGTAGCGCGAAATAATTGCATTTCTGTTTTTGGGAATAACTTGAATTTTTTTCCATGCATAAATTTTATTTATATCAAATAATCATTGTAGTCATTCAAACTTGCAGTATTTTAATCTGTAATTTAACAAAATTATATGAAAAAATTTAGTCCAAGCAACTCGAGACATTTTTTTCGAGCTTCAGCCGCAATCTTGGGAGAACACGTTTCATCGAATATCTCGTGAACCGTGCATTGTACGACAAAAAGAGAAGCAATCTTTTTTGTAGATAATGATATTCTCTACAAATTTTACTGAAAGCTTTTTCCTGCATAGTGCATGGTTTTTTATTTATACCGTTGCAAACTTTTCCAAACATGGTTATTGCTGAATATATTGTAGTTAACGGTTGATAAAACAGTGATGTTTGGAAAAGTTTGCCGCGCTATAAATCAAAAACCATGCACTACACAGGAAAAAGTTTTTAAAAAAAGTTTTAGAAAATTTTATTATCTACAAAAAAGGTCTCGACTATTTTTGTCGTACGATGCACGGTTTACGAAATAATTAATAAAACGTGTTTTCAAGATGGCGGCTGAAGCTCGACCCCTCGCGTCCTGCCAACTTGAATTTACACTCATGAACCTTTTCCAAAAAGAAAAATCAATTCTGTAAAAGATTGCATTATGAAGTTACTTTTTGGACTAGAATGACTGGACTAATTACTGAAAATCAAGTAATTACGTAAAGAGAGATAGCCCCATCATTTTTCAATCGGAAATAAAAAATTAATTTTTCTTCGTCATCAAAGTTGACACGTCAGCTTTGAAAAGTCAACACGTCGATTTTTCGAAAATTATTCGTTTTTTTTTTACGTTACAGTGACAGAAATGTAGTTAAAACTCGAAAATTATGCTTTCTCGTATTTTTGTTTTCTTCTTTGAATCTTGTCAAATGCCTGTATAATTTATCTAACGAGATAATAATTGGGTGACAGGTGTTGGAGGCACGTGGCTTGCCGGTCAAGGACGTAACCGGAAGCAGCGATCCTTACGTAAAGGTCTATCTGTTGCCCGACCGAAAGAAAAAGTTTCAGACGAAGGTTCACCGGAAAAACTTGGCCCCGATATTCAACGAGACTTTCATCTTCAGGTGAGATTTTTTCTGAAGGGCTTTACGTTTCTTTTTTTTTTCCTCTTGAAAGAAATCAACGAGAGGCCAAGGCTAAGGGATATATATATATGTATATCACTGTTCTCTCCGTTGGTACTCTTGGGCGCAACGTTTTTTTTTTTTCTTCTTCTTTTATTGCAATTTTTTTGTAATTTTAGCGTGTCATACGAAGACTTGAGAGAGCGTTACGTACAATTTTCCGTTTACGACTTTGATCGATTCTCCCGACATGATCTCATTGGTCAGGTAGTCCTCAAAGGATTACTCGATTGTACCGATTTGGAGCAGGAGATTGAATACACAATGGACATTCTTTGCGCTCAGCAAGTATGGCATTGTTTTTTTTTTTTATAAAAAAAAACTGTGATATTTTTTTTTCAATTAATTTTCCTGCTATTTTGGTAATTATTGTTTTTGTTCACTTAGGACAAGGTCGATCTTGGAGAATTGATGCTGACCCTCTGTTATTTACCGACCGCAGGACGATTAACCGTCACCGTAATTAAAGCACGAAATCTGAAGGCAATGGATATTACCGGATCGTCAGGTGAGCTTAAGATTCGTTAATTCGTATGAGATCGAGAAATTTAATCGTGTGCTTCGATCGATTTCATGCAGGATGATCATTTTTTCAACTCCATATAAATTTGACGGATATATTTATATAAATATAAATATATTTGTCAAAATATCAAAGATTTCAGGGCTGAAATATATGGAACAAATATTTTCATATAGTATATAACGTATATTTTATGTCACATATAAATCCAAAAGAATATATTTCCTTTAATAGGGTTGGGGTATGCTCATTAGGGTAGTATTGAAAAGGGCCACTGATAAGTATAAAAGAAAAATGCGATTGTTCAAGAATTCATAATGGCTGGATCATTGAAAATGCCGAAAAAAAGTCAATGACTGTCAGACTCTTTTCTCGTTCGTTTGATTGATTTATAAAAATTTTCATTTTCACTATATGTACAAATTCCAGATCCATACGTGAAGATATATCTGCTGTGTCAGGGAAAGAGAATAAAAAAGAAGAAGACAACGGTGAAGAAAAATACATTATGTCCGGTTTACAACGAGTCGTTGGTATTTGACGTGCCAGCTGACAACGTCGAGGAAGTCAGTCTAATCGTAAAAGTTATCGACTACGACAGGTGAGCCAATGGTGGAATAAGCTTATATTGGTGGAAACTTTTAATGTTTCAATTGTCAACTGTACGTTTATATTGAGAATTTTAAATCTTCAATTATATAGTTTCAATCGTCAACTGTATATTTTCCATTCTCAGTTGTCAAATTTTACCCGTCAATTGTCAACAGTATTTTTTCTACTGTCAATTTTTTATTTACAACTGTCAGTTGTAAATTTCCAATCGTCAATTTTAAATTTTCAATTGCCCATTGTAAATTTTTGATCGACAGTCAATAATAAATTGTCAATTGTTCTTTCTCAATTCTCAATTGTCAATCAATCGTCAATTGTACATTTCCAATCGTCAATGGTATATGATCAATTGCATATTGTAAATTTTCGATCACCGGTCGTACCTTAATCGACAATTGTACATTTTTCAACTGCTCAATTTTATACTTTTCTACCGCCAATATTAAATCAACTGTCATGACATGAATGATCCGAGCTCATCGATCGTTCGTTGCAGAATTGGATCCAACGAATTGATGGGATGCACGGCAATAGGCTCAAGTTTCATTGGCATCGGCAGAGATCACTGGCTCGAGATGCTCGACAATCCGCGAAAACCCGTGGCACAGTGGTATCCACTTCTCGAGACTGTGGCCGGTCATATTCCCGCAGTTAGTTCCGAGCCACTTCCAGTGAGCCTCAGCTGCTTGAACAGTAGGTAAGTACGAAGAAAAGAAAATAATACGAGACAATTGATGAATATATACGTGAGAAAAAAATAAATAAAATCCTTCGTTAAACTTTTAAACGTTTCGAACCAACGGTGCCTGATCTCGAATGGAATTTTGCTATTTAAAAATTTTATCGGGCATATAATTTACAACACTTCCGGACGCAATACTCCGGCGAACATTTCTATGAAAAAAAAAAAAAAACAACTCTCTCGGAACAATTTTCCCGAGGTAAAACTTTGTTCGAACCCACAACTGCGCGTGGGTTCTCTGTTTAACGAGAAAATTGTTCACCGATAGAGTTGTCCACCGTTAGAGTTGTCCATCAAGAGAGTTGTCTATCAGGAGAGTTGCCCACTGGAATAGTTGTCCACCGCGGAAATTTGTCTCGTGCGATCCTTCCTCATATTCATGCTTCCTGCTCACCGTTCCCCAATTGCCACCATAAACGAAAAAAATATGGGCAAAAACGTAACACATCGAATGTGCATGAAAAATTTTCAGATGAAGATAACGCGCTCGAGGCCATTGAAGCTTAAGCGAGAGCTAATTCTGTCGGATATCTTCAAGAAGATTATCCCCTTTTCTATCACTTTATGCACTACGATCGACTGAAACGTTGAGTAAGAAAAAAAAACAAACAAAAAAACCTTGATGCCGCGGCTCGAATCGCGAATGTGTCGAGCGTAAAACAGAAAAAAAAAAAGACAAGATTTTACGAGTGAGGGAGAAAAATCTCTTGGGCTTTTTAACATCGACGAAGATCGATGAAGAGTCGTCGATGGGCGAACGTGAAAAAAATATACACCGGAGAGCCGGGTCACCGGGTCGGGCGCAAGTCGCCCAATCTAAAGCCACTCGAAGGCTACCAAAGTAAATTTTAAAAAATGAAAAATTTCGATCTGCTTGATCCAGTACCTAAGTTACTCTTTAGATCATACACGAATCAAGTTTTAAGAAGAAGGGGAGGAAGAAGAAGAAGAAGAAGAAGAAGAAAGGACAAATGTATCTTGTATTCTTAAAATTAATGATCCAGATCAATGCTAATAATATTAATAATGATAAATAAATGAATAAACAATAAGAATAATCGCAGCGAAAATGAGGAAAGCGTTTACTATTTCACGCTCGATTCAGTATCGTGAGGGAGAATTTCAATGTACGTGAGCACACGATGTATGTGTTTACGTGATAAACGAAAGAAAAAAAAAGCCATGGCGGCCATCTTTGTGATAAATTATGAAATGAAAAGGAAGAACGAGAAAACAAACACGTAATTACACACTCGTAGAGATGTATACGAGAAAACACGTGACCAAGCGTTACAAAAACAAAACAAAACAAAAAAACAAACAATCGAAACACATGCACATACGCGGGAGCTTCGATACCCTCGAATCGTGGGTTGTACCCCCGTCAAAACGACCGGAGCTTTTGCGGTAATTTGAGGAAATATGCATCCAAAGCCGCTACTTTGTGAACTTATGTATGCGGTATAAACTCAACAATTCGATCGTGAACTTGATAATAATTTACGAGATATATATATATACATATACATGAAAAAGTATGTATACATATTTTAAAAAAACAAAATACATGTACTGAATATAATTACAGTGTATGCGGCATATATGAGTCCGTGTAATTTTAAAAATCGTCCGGATACGAATGCCGATGATGTAATCGATTAACGCATGCATACATATTTGGACTTTGAGTGTCCTGGGGGATGTAAAAAAAATTGTTTTTTTTTCTTTTCTTATTATTCCTGAATTCAATCGATCGCACTGAATAAATCGGTATGTCGAAATTGATTAATAGATCCATTTGTAATGATAGATCGATATTTATCGAACTATCTAAACTCGTGGATGAATTACGATCGATAAATCGATGTTTTTCAATGCTTATCAAGAGATCGATCTTTACCGATCTGTCGATATTCATCGTGAGATCGGTATTACACGTGAATAGATTACGATCGATCGATCGATAAATTCGTTAATAAAATTTCGTTAACGATCGTTATTAGCCTTGATAATTTCTATTTATCACAGGAAACGTAATTCATCAATGAACGAAATTACGCGTTCTTCGATTTTTTTTTTTTTTCCCCTTTCAAAGACCCCAACAATCGACATGTGATTTGTCGGCTGATCGTTGGTCGTGAGCGCTATTTAATAAGCGAAATTAATTTTGTACGGTTCGATATGTAATTGAAGTCTGAGTAGCGACGTTGTTCAATCGAAATATACTCGGGATTTGATGCTGCGGCATGGATTACAGGAAGAAAAAAAAACAAAACAAAACAAAACATAAGAAACAAATCTAAGAATAGAGTTTAGAAATAAAATCACGGTTGTATTGCTCGAGAGAGAGAGAGAGAGAGTAATGGAACAAGATTATCGGATATTTGAGGAATGTTTGTTGTCTGCGTAAGAAAAAAAAAAAAGAAAAAAAAATTCCTCGAGTCGTAATCGGAGTAGGCCTTGAATGAGCAAAGCATGTAATAAAGGTTTGATTTATAATGAATTAATAAGCGAGCACAATATTTATTCCAAGCTTCGCCACGGTCAATGTGACGGGACGAATATAAAGTCCATCCAAGATGTTCGATGTAAACGATGTAAGAAGAAAATTAGAAAATTTTAGTGACAGTGTATTAGTGGCAAATAGTGTATTGGCCGATAGAAAAACAATTGAAAAAAAGAAAAAAAAACAGATCGATTAGTATCGATGAATCAGACAGTTGAGAAACAACAATGAAACAAAACAAACAAAAAAAATTATTAGTGAAAAATCATAATTTAACATTGTCATTCGATATTATTCTTCGCTGCCTGTCAATATAATGAATGATACGAACTGTGTATACGTAAATTATCACATATCAATCGCACATTACTGTTCATACGTAAATATATATACGTAATAAGAGTTATACGCTCAGTGTATCACGATGAATATAATTACTCGATCGAACGTAGTTTAGAAAATTAAAAAAAAAAAAAAAATTGTAGTGCACATATTATTTAACCTCTAGTTTAGTGCTCATCTCGTCCAAAGTCTACTCTAATCGCGAGAGAAAGCTGAGTTTGATCGCTGAATTGAATAATGGAAAGAAAGATGAATCACGATTGGGGATTGTATAAGGAGATTTCACGATACTCGTATAGTCAACATACTTTTCTAATGCGTACATATCCACACTGTATTTTAGGCATAAAATGCCCCGTTGTGATTGTGATGAACAAATAAAGAGAGTGAAATCGAAGCAGAGAATCCTGACGAGTTATTACAATTTATTTCACGAGACATATTTCGACTTGGTTGCTTTGTGCGAAACGCGATCAAGTCGCCGGCAGCTATCCGAGCTTTTGTTTATTACTCCGTGGAGAAGTATCGTTCCACTGGGAGGCAGCATTATTTCCGTATTTTGCTAAATATTTCATGAGTAGCATTTCTACATGATAATCATTCACAATTAAATTCGATCTTCCTCGAAAATTCTTTGCGCGTTCGGTTGAGAAGTATCGGATCAGAAGGTGTTCAGTTGAAAAATGTTTAATCGAAAAATGTTCAGTTCAAAAAAAATTCTCATTTTGACCTGGGACAAATGTACGAATTTTCTGCTTTTCGCTACGTAAATTTTGGATTCTTAGAAATAGTGAAAATATTGGCTTGAAATGAATTGGATGCCGGAGATGATCGGTTTTATAATTCGCATAAATGATGCAAACAGTCGGGAGTACAAAAAAAAAATTCTCATTTTGACCTAGGGCAAATGTACGGATATTTTGCATTTCACTACGAAAATTTTGGATTCATGGAAATAATGAATATATCGCCTTGGAATGAATTGGATGCCGGAGGTGATCGGTTTTATAGTCCCCATAAATGATTCAAACAGTCTGGAGTACCGAAAAAAAAGTCTGGAGTACCCTTCAGTTGGAACGTGTTGAAATGAAAGGCGTAGAGCTTAAACGTGTTAAGTTGGAACGTGTAGAGTTGGTACGTGTTCGCAGTTGAAACTCAAGAGTATTAACTTGCAGAGTTGAAACGTGTCCAGTTGGACCGTCTGGATTTAGGATGCGTACACTTGGAACGTGCAGAGTTGGAGCGTCTTCAGTTGGAACGCCTAAAGTTGGAACGTGCAGAGTTCGAAGATGTTACGTTGAAACGCGTTGAGATGCAGCGTCTAGAGTTGGAATGTATAGAGTTGGGACGAGTACAGTTGGAATCTGTGAAGTTTGAATGTGTGCAGTTGGGACGTGTACAGTTGGAATGTGTAGAGCTAGAACGTGTCCAGTTGACAAGTGTAGAGTTGGAACTTACAGAGCTGGAACGGGTACAGTTTGAATGTGAATATTTGGAACATGTAGAGTTGGAGTATTTACCGTCGGAGTGTATATAAATTGAATGTATACAGTTGTAATGTGTAGAGTTGGGATATAAAGAGTAGGAACGTCTTCAGTTGGATGAAGTAGATTTGGGACGCGTGAAGTGCGAAATTGTACAGTTGGAACGTGTAGAGTCAGAATGTGTTCAGTTGGAACAAGTGTAGATTTGGAACAAGTGTAGATTTGGAACAAGCGTGGATTTGGAACAAGTGTAGATTTGGAACAAGTGTAGATTTGGAACAGGTGTAGATTTGGAACAAGTGTAGATTTGGAACAAGTGTAGATTTGGAACAAGTGTAGATTTGGAACATGTGTATATTTGGAACAAGTGTAGATTTGTAACTAGTGTAGATTTGAAACAAGCGTAGATTTGGAACAGGTGTAGAGTTGAAACAAGTGTAGAGTTGTAACAACTGTAGAGTTGGAACAAGTGTAGAGTTGGAATGTGTAAAGTTGGAACAAGTGCAGTTGAATGTGAAAAGTTTGAACGTGTAGAGTTGGAATATAAAGAGTTGGAACGTGTTCAGTTGGATAAAGTAGATTTGGAACGTGTGAAGTGCGAATCTGTACAGTTGAAACGTGTAGAGTTAGAATGTGTTCAGTTGACAAGTGTAAAGTTGAAATGTGTAGAGTTGGAACAAGTATAGAGTTGGAACAAGTACAGTTGAAATGTGAAAAGTTTGAACGTGTAGAGTTTGAATGTTCACGGTCGGTATGTGTAAAGTTGGAATGTGCGGAGTTTTGATGTGTAAGAGTTGGGAGATGAAGAGCCGGAATGTGTTAAGTGGGATAAAGAGGAGTTGGAACGTGTTGGAAATTATTACCATTCGAAAAATCAAATGTACTTTGCATTTATTTCGCTACTTATTATTTTTTTTTTTTGTTTTCTTTACATATTAGCCTAACTTAATCTACGATACAACTTGCCCATTAAGTGTTACTTCTAGTCGAATCTTCTTTTTTTTTCCCTTCATTAACGATAACTCTAAGTATAAAATAAGCAATAGAGCTTGTCTTGCAGTAGCAACGATTTCACACGCGTTTAACGCCGCACAAGTTTTGCGTAATAAGCTTCGACGTTTTTCCTGTATCGTTTTTATGCCTCGTTATTATTTCTACCATCGACATGAACGAGAGCCGCAAATGCTCGATCATGAATTCAAATGTGATATTCAAAAACCGCAATTGCCGAGAATTCGGTGGATCGAACTGCTCGCATCAAACGAAGAATCGTGGATTCATCATTTCGTTTTTTTTTTTTTTTTTTTGCACGATTCTCGCCAGGATATATAGCAATGGAGAATTAGGCCATTCCAATTTTACGAAAAAGTTTCTGTATTCTCAGCTTTTCTACCGTATTCAATGGTTTTATTCTTTACTAATACTCATTCAATTCAAAGCATTTGCGATTGAATTACGGTATGCTCGTTAATTTTTTTTCCTGTTTTTTTCTCGTTTTTTTTACTGAATTCTCTTTCTCTCTCTCTCTCTCTCTCTCTCTGTCGTGATTATTACCGAGTAATCGATCTAACCCATGAAACACAAAAAAAAACGAATATTAATTCAACGGGCAGGGTCATAATTCATATACAACGAGAACGAAATCGAATGAAATTTTACAAAGCTTGTACATCTTGAATTTTATTTTATGTATAATAATTGTGGGCCAATTAAAATGACGTCACACGCAAACATTAAATGTGCTTATCTCCGTCGAATATACAAATCTATGCTATAATTACGGTACGCCGCATTTTTATTATTATCATTATTATTATTGTTATTATTATTAGTACTATTTCTAGTATTATTTATTATTTCTTCATCGTCCCCGATATTACATCATTTCAATATATATATATATATCGTAATGAGTCGACAAAGTATTTTGTTTTTTTTTTTTTTCTCGTAATTAATAAGTGATCATTATAGGCAAACTCTCGTAGCGTTGTACTTAGCGTTTTTTTTTTTTTTTTTTTTTTTCAAAATAGCGTTATTTATACTGAAGTTTTTTTTTCGTTTTTTTTTTTCTTTTTTTCTCTTTAATTTTCGGACAGAAATTGATTTGAGTCAACATTTTCTTCAGCATTATGGAGGGAATTCACTAACAATCGCTTTGCTTGACAAATTCATCATTTAAACACACACGCGCACACACCTATAAACAAATATAAAAATTCTTGCTCGCGTGACCCATTCGCGTCGATTAAAATTCACTTTTTCTTTTTTACTTCGCCTAGTCACGATTTTTTCAGCTCGGTGTTCAACTTTGGAGAAGAAAAAAAATTCTTTTCAGCAGCCCTTGTGGTTCGAAGGAAAAAAAAAAAGAAAAATTTTGGTGGTTAATTTTCTTTTTTTTTCAGAGCTCGACAATGAAATTTTTTTTTTTTTCGTAGGCTAGCAAGAAAATAGTGAAGCACCAGGCGCAATTTTTTAAAACGCGCTCGTTCGCGTCATTATTATTATTAATTTTTTGCTTTTTTAGACACACTCGCAGGCTTTTCTTCGCTTTCGATAAGCTTTTCGTATAATTACGCGTTGTGACTTGTTTTTTTTTTTTTGCATTTTTCTTTTAAATTCAAATTTCAATTTTCTTCGTTTCTCCACGAGCTCAGTGTGGCTGATTGCTAAGACAACGGCTTCGTGCACTTTTAACTTAGATCCTATGTATTAATTTTACGATAATTAGCTGAATGTACAATAATAGTTTTTTTTTTTTATTAAAACTTAATCCCCGATAAACTTTCGGGGCTGCAAAGGTCGATAGATTTTCCCTTTCTTTTTGCCTTTTTTTTTTTTTTTTTTTTTAATTTTTGCTTTATTGTTGACTAGCTGGGTCTTGAAGTGTGCGTGGCGAAATGCCAGAACGATAAAAATTCGAGTTCGGTGATCGATAATTCAAATTTCAGGCATGCCTTTCATCGAAATGACATTTGTATATTATTATTATTATTATTGTTATTTTTTTTTTCGTAACAGGACCAATTCGTCGGATCAACGCAAATTGTGAAAATCGATTGGCCGTGGAAAAAAAAAAAAACAAGTTTTCGCATTGAAATAATCGTGAAAAAGTTCATCGATAATCGGACAGATAAATTTTTCTTTTTTTTTTTTTTTATCGTCAATGACAGATGCAATATATTTTTTTTAATTTGTATGTTTTTGTAAAAATGCAAATAGATCTTGGAAATATTAAAATGTTTTTTTTTTTTCTCATATTTTCTTGAAGTTTAACTACTCGAAGGAGTTCGGATAGTCCTGGAGTAGATTGTGATAAATGCGAAGAAAAAAAAAAATGTATTTTTCAGTTACAAAAATGTATCCGTACTAAGACTCTCAAAGGCCAGTCAGTCTCGATTTTTCATTTTCAATTTTGTTGCATCGATTATTCCCACGAATTTGACGGTTCGATTGCCTTGAAATTTTTTTCCGAGTACTCCAAATTATTTTTTTTTTTTCAAATATCTTTGTTACTTTTCGAGGGGGAAAAAAAAAAAAAAAGAAATGGCAGCAATCGTCACTTATTTTCGTTTTTTTCGTAAAATCATAAATTGTTTTTCAAATGATTTCGAAAATTTTTCCCATTTCCTCAAAGCTTTTCAATAATTCCATTGTCGATACTTTTTGTTTTTTTTTTTTCATGAAAAAGAAGAAAAAAAGTTGTGCATTTCATGTCGATGTGTCCCCCTGGACTTTTTAAAATTTGCACAAACGTCGATTAATCGCCCAATTAATTATTTTCCCTCTCTCTCCCTCTCTCTCTTTTTTCACACTTTCACAACTTCTAATAGTTTCCCCACATAAATAACGTTAGATTGATTTTTTTTTTTTACGCAATCATTCGCAATATTGTACAACACGAAAAGCGACACTTTACAGCGGAGGGATGTGTCGTTAGAATCGACAAAAATTGCCAGTTCCATTAAAACTTTGAAGAATCAAAAATTAAGAAAAAAAAAAAAAATGAAAATAAAAAAGTAAAACTTGTCGCGAAAGTTTTGGTTAATTAATTCGATTAGTTTTTTTTTTTATATATATATTTTTCATTCTTAAGATGGTGACAAAATAGTGTAGTCATTGCAAAAGCATGTGCCATTCTATGTGTATTTATAAGGACAATTATTTTCCTATCAATCATTCTCTCTTTTTTTTTTTTTCTCTGACTAATCGATTGCATACGCGGATTATTTTTTTGTGCGCGTGCACAAATATTTTTTTACACGCATATATCGAGGGTGGTCGATTCTCATTTTTATTTTTTATTTAAAATGTTTTTTTTTCAAGAGTCCCTGGTCAAATTAAAATGGAGAAAAAAAAACCCCAAAATTTGTAAATCGACCAACTTATTATATGCGTATATAATTATATAATATATATATATGTATATTATGTATATACGTAACACTTATCGATCTTAGAGATTCAGAAAGAAAATAAAAAATCGATCAAGCCGTCACTTTTATTTTTGTTTTTATTTTTTTTCATTTTTCGTTTTCCTCATTCTCGCACGAAGCCCTCTTCGCTCTTTCTTCAATCTCCCTTTCTTCAAGATTTTCATTTTAATTTTCTAAGTTTCTCCAAGAATTCGCTCTCGTTAATATTAATCGCTGCTGAACCGCATTTAATTCAAGATTTATTTATTTTTCCCTCCCAATACCCGGTTAGTCTATGTTAATTTTTTTTTTTTTTTTTTAACTTTTTTTCCGTCTCTCTATCTTTATCTCGCTTTTTTTTGTATTTTTTTTTTACATATTTTTTCTCATCTCATCTCACTCTTAAGTACATTTAATCCGCGTGCGAAAATAACGTGAAATATACTCGCGCGGAGTCAAGCTGGACGGCTTTGATGAAATTAGGAATTTTGTTTTTTTTTTAAGTACGCGCGTTTTATTCAGGGATTTTTTCTTTTTTTTTTGAATATTAGCTGGTGAATGTGGTTACTCGGCTGCTTCGTGAAACAAAGAAACAAAAAAAAAATAAATAAAAAAGGTTCGTTCGACTTTTGCTCCGAAAATAATCATCGAGATCCCAAAAAGGAAAAAAAAAACGAAAATACATCGTAAAACATTTCGACGTTTGGTGCATCAAAAGCGTGCCTAAAATATATGTATGTATATATATATATTTTTTTTTCCATGTACTCGCGAGGCTTCGAAAACGTCGACTCGTTCCAATTCAAAGATTTCAAGCTCAACGATTTGTTTCACATATTTTTGACCGAGTCGAAAGTTTAGCCGAAAAAATTGAAATGAAGATCGAAGAACAGTTAAAAAAAAAAAAATAGAAGCGAACGTTGTTCCATTTTGCCACTAAAAAAATGTTTTATCTCGACTGAGAATGTTTCATAAAATTTTCATAATATTTTACGAGCCGGAAGTACAGCTCAAATATAAAACGAAACAAAAAATAAAATTAACAATTAATATCAAAGAACGAAAAAAAATGACCAATTTTTTCCGATGAAAAATATCTCAAAATGGTACAGAAAAATATTGCAAAAAGAAAAGTTCATATTTCATATAAATTCACAGCAATTAAATTTTCATATAAATTCACAGCTGGTTTTCTTTTCTCGCCCCCACGATGGCGCCACCATCGTGTGCCTCGAATTCCGCCATTTCGCGATATTTCTCAATACAGAAAAAACAAAAAAAAAAATCCCGCACGCTCCACGAGTCTCGTATACGAAGAATCCGCGTGTCATTCTCATTCCAAAACTTCCTTGTAACTCGTAACAAAGTAAAATTTGATAAATCAAAACTTCTTGGGGATCTCAATGCGCGAGCAGAAACCGCAAAACCGATTGAGAGGTTATGTGTCGAAAAATCGAAGAAGAATAAAAGATCCCTTGCGTCCCTCGGAGATTCCGATAAATCCATCGGGGGACGTAAAAATTTTCATCTGCGATATCTTTCGAGACGCCTCTCTTCGCTTTTCTAACCTCTCTTATTTTTTTTTTTTATTTTTTTAAATCTTTTTTTCTTCACGCCGAACATATTTTTCACCGTGAAAGATTCAACCAGCTGATCTTGGTGCTCGAACGCATGGTCGTTCGTACGCAACATGGATGGCTTGAGTAAAAAAAAATGAAGCGAAAAAAAAAGCGAAAATTCGCTTTGCCAGACTTTGCGAATATCTTATAATATGATTCATGTTATACACGATCGCGCATGCGCGCTTTACATTACAAATGGCGAAAGCAAATTTTTTTCGGTCTTCTCGTACATCTTCCTCTCGCGCAACATCGAAGATTAATTTCGTATTTACAAAAGGGAAAACGCTAGTGTGCGAACGTCCAAACTCACGTACGTTGAGGCATTGAGAAAAAAAAAAAGCAACAACAACAACAACAACAATAAAATCACAAAATAATCGTAACTCAATCGTTTGGCATATTTTTTTTTTTCCCCTCTCATCCAGGAAAAATTATCGTGGCTCTCGGATTTGTTTGCCTATTTTTTTTTTTTTTCTCTTCAAAGCTTGATATCCCGAAATTTTTGAATCACGAGCATTCACTTCGGAGTAGATCGCGTCCCGGAACTTTCGTTAGCTCACGAGATCACGAGCTGAGGATTCTTTTTTTTTTCTTAATTGACTAGCGTTATGCGCTACCTGTTTTTTTCCCTCTCCTCTTTCTCTTTCTCATCCATCTTCTTATTTTTCTACTCCATTTATCAATGTCCTATTTTTGTTTTGACTTTACTTTCCTGTACATCGAGTTTGATCAACTGAAAGTATCGCGGAGAATCCTTGAGACATTCGCCTGTTCGATCTTTAAATTGTGTTCTTCCTCGAGATTTAAGTACTGCATGTGTGTTTGTGTGAGTCGAATTCTTATTTATCCACTGTCAGTATTATATATGCCACACGCAAATTTTTCTTTCGGTTGGACGTATAAAAAAAATTCTCATTCACGAACGAGGAATCTTCAGGCATAATTTTTTCAGCCTTTCAAAGTGATTTTTGTTTGATTTCTTTCCTATCGTCTCCGGGCAGAGGAGACTCTCGTTTCGGCTGACGATAAAAGCCTTCGAAGATATTTTTGGGAATGTTTTTTTTTTTTTTTTTTCATAAGGAATGTTCGAAATTCTGGCACTTTTTTGTCTCCATAAGTGTGACCCAGACTCGACGGAGCGTTTTGTTTGTTTGTTTGTTTTTTTTTTTTTCAGTAGCGCACGTACAGGAAAACCGTAGTTTTAGTAGCGCACGTACGGGAAACCGTAGTTTCAGTAGCGCTGCTGAAACTCGTGGTGCCATCTGTTGAAGTCGATGTGAAAAATGACGATCGAACCATTCGCCAGACCGGCCAGTAGGAATCTGAAAATTATTATCGATAATGATGAAATCATTGGAAAATTATTTGTCTGATATTGCGGGGGAGACAGGAATGGGGCGATGTAGGAACCCTTCGGACGATAAGGATGGATGGATTGTTGTTTAAAAAAAAAAACGTTCGTATCGCTTCACTTCAAGCTCTCACTGCGAGCAAGAACGAAATAAATATCGATCAAGCGAGATTCGTGTTTATAATTTTTTACCGGGTCCCTATCATTTGGCCGAATCGTCATCCAGCGAATACGTTATTTGACGAGGAAAAAAAAAAACAGAAAAGAAAATCGAACGTTATTCGCTGAAATATTGGTCATTTCGATCATTTGAAATCCGAACGGTCACCTAAGTTTATCGTTAATTGAGCGAATCATAATATATTTTTTTTTGTCTCATTACCAAATTCGATGCGAACGATTCGAAGCCAGGACAATTTATAATCGCAATTATCCTGTGAGGAAATCTCGCGAGATTTAGTGCCAATTATCCTCCAATGATATTGCATTAATATAAAAAAATTCAAGTCCAATATCCCAAAATTTGCGAGATTCAGAGCTATCGGAATAATCGTTTGAAGAATGCAAGCATCTTTTTTTGTTTTTATTTTCTCCAAATCAAAACTCTGTTCGCGTTGAAAACAAAAGTAGCTCTCTAAATTTGTCATCGGAGAAAGTTTTTGAAAAATTTCAACAACGTGCCGGCCACGAGATCGCGAATTTCGAATCTTTGATCCGCGGGTAAATTAAAGGGGAAAAAATGGCTCTGCTCGTGGATGAAATGGCAGGGCTGTAGCTTCGTTGTGGAAATTTCAATTTTGCATGGCAGTTGCGCACCTAATTTTTGTTTTGTTTTTTTTTCTCTAATTTATGAAATCGAAGAGAAACCATGGAGAGTAAAGGAAAAAAAAGAATCCTGGAGATAATCATGCACGGCGGGGGGGGGGGTATTGTATCGTTCCGTCGGTAAGTACGATCGGAAAAATTTCGTCTTTCTCGATTGTAGGCCGGCACCCTCGGGAGATACTCACTTTTGATCGTGAGATAGCGCCAGGGATCTGACGCTACTCTCGCACGTTGGAAAAGCATAGAGCAATGCAAGATTGAAGGTTCTCCAGACCTCGACGATGCCCTTGTCACCGCCGGTCATCAAGTACTCGCCGTCTCTGCTCAGCAGAAGACACTGAAAGTATCGCGTCGATCGACCGAATTAATTTATCAAATTTATATTGACGATGAAATCGCAAAAGTGCTTCAGGAAAATATAAATATAAAAATATAAATATAATATATAATTATATTATATTATTATATAATATTATATTATTATATATTATATAATAATATTATATAATAATATAATATTATATAATATTATATATTATGTATTATTATTATTATTATTATTATATAAATATAATATAATATATGTATAATATATAAATATAAATGTAAATATGAATGGACTGTGTTCCAACGAATTTTCAACTAATTTCACGGTAGTCCTTGTGGCTTAGTCACGTGATCATCGAATGTTTCAGCAATAAAATTGGAGAAAGTTATGAGAACTGATAACATGTAAAATTGTCAGACCTCATGACAACTGCGAAGATGTCTTTTAGCGCTTCTATTGATTTCTTTAAAAAAAAAAACGTTAATTTAGATTTTTCCTCATCCATCCGACTGGTCCATTGAACCATTTCATCAATTTTTGTGATAATTATATCGTACGATCGCATGACTCTCAATTGATTATGATAATTCATATAATTTCATCACATATGGAAAAAAAACAATGGCCGACCGTTTGTTATTGATCGATACTGAAGATTCGCATGAAATAATCGCAACACTCAGAGGACTGTCAGCTGATCACGGTTGCATCGTTAATTGAATGAGTCGGGCTGTTCGTTATTTCAAAATTTCTTTGAAAAATATCCCACACGAGCGTACTTTGCTTCTTTTTTTTTTAATGCAATCCATCGAAGGTGAAGAAATTGCAAGGACTTATCTCATTAAGCAGCGACAAAAGGGCCATTCCGGGTAAATATATTACTGAATCAAACGATACAAATCGATTGCTCGATGCAACGTGCGTAATTCCTCTGGCAAGGCTCACCTGAAGATTATCATTGTGAGACTCGTGACGCAGTCTTTTGCCATTGATGGTGAATGCGGCGATATGTCCACGCTCGTAATTAACGACAATCACGCCCTCCCGCGACATGGCAATGTTCTCGGGTGAATTGAAGCCGCTCGGAGCTTCCAGTGATCTCAGAAGATCACCGAACGTTGTGTGTACCAGAACTGGACCATCTGGTAGAAAATCAATGCGAACAAATGTGATTAATTGCGTACATTTTTTTTTTTCGAAAAATCATCGCTAATAAGGAAGAAATGAAAAAAAAAACTCACAGTAAGAGCCGGAAACGACGAGACCCAGCTCTGCCGAGATAACTACAGCCGTGACTGGCTGCTCGTGACCCGTCAGGGTTGCACGAGGTGCCGGAGCTTCGCTCTCACCTACGATCGTTTGCGTACGGGCGTTCCAGTGCCAGAGCAATACCGTGCAATCGGCGCTACCGGAAGCGATATAACAATCGGACGTTATGTTGCACTCGCTACGTGATAAACAAGTCACGACACCGTAATGACCGAAGATGATCTGAACGATCTTGGCTGAAAGAGTAACAATGTCATTGGAGTATCTCGCGATCGTAGATGAAACAATTAGCCATGATTGTAAACGAAAAGAGCTAAAAAGAAAATAATTGACGATGCACGAATGGATTGAATTGTGTCGAAAAGGTTTTTTTTTTTTTTTTTTTTTTTTTTCGGCTCTTTGATGTAATTTCGGAGGATTGTGTTACGATACCGGTTTCGGTGGAGAAAACGCGAAAGCTGTTGTCCCAGAATCCGCAAGCTACCAAAAATCTGCTGTCGACGGTCGTGACGAAACAGTTGCTACGAATTTTCAGCTTTTGACTGAAATTGTCGCCCAAGTGTCGCCGAAGTGCCGGATTCGAGCTATTCGCTGTTTGAGCTGGATAAAAATTTTGGGTTTTTTTTTTTTTACATTCTTTGTAGGTTCAGGGAAATGGTCTATTTTCACAGATTCCAACGTAAAACGGAACCAAATGTACAAAAGCAATGCCGCACGAAAAAAAAAAAAGGAAAACTAAAAACGTGACTGATTGTACATCAATTATACTCGGCGCAACTCTACAAGTTTTCATTATACGCGTTTCAAGTGTCCACATATCAAGTATACACCATACAACTGTGGCGGTATGAATTTATGCACGTTTGGAGTGTACAAGTTTCGAGTATACACGTCTCAAGTATAAACGTATCAAGTATTCATGATTCTAGTAAACACGTTTCTATCATAAACATTTCAATTATGCACGTTCTGAGTAAACGCATACGCGTTTCAAGTATATACGTTGTAACTATGCAGGCTTCAAGTATACACGTTTCAATTGTAAATCGTTTCAAGTGTGCACGCTTCGCGTATGGACGTTTCAAGTATAGACGTTTCAACTGCGCAAACTTCGAGTATAGACCTTTCAATTATGTACGTTTCAAGTATACACGCTTAAATTATACATGTTTCAACTATGCAGATTTAAAGCATTCACGTTTCAAGTATACACGTTCCAAGTATGCACGCTTCACGTATCGACGTTTTAAGTATAAACGTTTCAATTATGCGGGTTTCAAGCATGCACGTCTTAAGTATGCTCGTTTAAAGTGTACACTGTACACATTTTAATTATACGCGTTTGGAGTATATATGCGTTCCAAGTATTCACGTTTCAAGTATGAACGTTTCAGTTATATACGTTTCAACTGTGCAGGTTTCAGGTACAAACATTTAAACTGTGCCGATTCCACGTATACACGTATCAAGTATACACGTTTCGAATATACACGCATAAAGTATACATGTTTCAAGTATCCACCTTTTAACTGTGCCGGTTTCAAGTATGCACGTTCCAAATATACTGATTTCAAGTATACACGTTTCAAGTATACACGATTCAAGTATTCTCGTTTCGAGTATACACGTTTCAAGTATACGGGTTTCAAGTATACACGTTTCAAGTATACTGGTTTCAAGTATACACGTTTCAAGTATGCTCGTTTCGAGTATACACGTTTCAAGTATACGGGTTTCAAGTATACAAGTTTCAAGTATACTGGTTTCAAGTATACACGTTTCAAGTATGCTCGTTTCGAGTATACACGTTTCAAGTATACGGGTTTCAAGTATACAAGTTTCAAGTATACAAGTTTCAAGTATACAAGTTTCAAGTATACTGGTTTCAAGTATACACGTTTCAAGTATACTCGTTTCTAGTATACGCGTTCCAAGTATACTGGTTTCAAGTACACTGGTTACAAGTATACTGGTTTCAAGTATACACGTTTCAAGTATGCTCGTTTCGAGTATACACGTTTCAAGTATACGGGTTTCAAGTATACAAGTTTCAAGTATACTGGTTTCAAGTATACACGTTTCAAGTATGCTCGTTTCGAGTATACACGTTTCAAGTATACGGGTTTCAAGTATACAAGTTTCAAGTATACAAGTTTCAAGTATACAAGTTTCAAGTATACTGGTTTCAAGTATACACGTTTCAAGTATACTGGTTTCAAGTATACACGTTTCAAGTATGCACGTTCTAAATATACTGGTTTCAAATATACACGTTGCAAATATACTAGCTTCAAGTATACACGTTTCAAGTATGCTCGTTTCGAGTATACACGTTTCAAGTATACAAGTTTCAAGTATACTGGTTTCAAGTATACACGTTTCAAGTATACTCGTTTCTAGTATACGCGTTCCAAGTATACTGGTTTCAAGTACACTGGTTACAAGTATACTGGTTTCAAGTATACACGTTTCAAGTATGCTCGTTTCGAGTATACACGTTTCAAGTATACGGGTTTCAAGTATACAAGTTTCAAGTATACTGGTTTCAAGTATACACGTTTCAAGTATGCTCGTTTCGAGTATACACGTTTCAAGTATACGGGTTTCAAGTATACAAGTTTCAAGTATACAAGTTTCAAGTATACAAGTTTTAAGTATACAAGTTTCAAGTATACAAGTTTCAAGTATACTGGTTTCAAGTATACACGTTTCAAGTATACTGGTTTCAAGTATACACGTTTCAAGTATGCACGTTCTAAATATACTGGTTTCAAATATACACGTTGCAAATATACTAGCTTCAAGTATACACGTTTCAAGTATGCTCGTTTCGAGTATACACGTTTCAAGTATACAAGTTTCAAGTATACTGGTTTCAAGTATACACGTTTCAAGTATACTCGTTTCTAGTATACGCGTTCCAAGTATGCTCGTTTCGAGTATACACGTTTCAAGTATACGGGTTTCAAGTATACAAGTTTCAAGTATACAAGTTTCAAGTATACAAGTTTCAAGTATACTGGTTTCAAGTATACACGTTTCAAGTATACTCGTTTCTAGTATACGCGTTCCAAGTATACTGGTTTCAAGTACACTGGTTATAAGTATACACATTTCAAGTATACTGGTTTCAAGTATACACGTTTCAAGTATACTCATTCCGAGTATTCACCCTTCAGCCATACGCGAAGCAACTCTCCAAGTTTTGCCTATACACGCCTAAACTATATATCCTATCGCAACGTCACGCGTATTAACTGTAAACGTGTTTCGACTACACGCGTTCAAAATCTACACATTATCAACAACACGTGGCGCAAATCTTTACGTTACGACTCTGCACGTTCCAACCGTACACGTTTGACCCTGAACAATTTTTTTTTTTTCATTCATATCATCGCTTTTGTGGAATGGTCTCTGTATTGAATTGGAATCTGTGAAAACCAGGCTCATAATTTTCTCCTTAATTCGATGCTTTTCAAGAAACACTTACACAAAACAGGATCCATGGACAAGGGTTGATTGATCGCCTGAGCCTGAGGCGTGTCCGCGTAGCTGGGCGATTGCACGGACGCTAAAGTCATCGTGAAAATTAGCTTTACGTGTAATACTTCTTTTTTTTTCTCTCTCTTTCTTTTCTCACTCGTACAAATCAAACGAGAGTGCCGATCTTTCGGATTTACTCACCCGCGTAATTCGTGTTCCAACGATTAACCGCGAACTGCTGGCCAGTCGTGACAGTGACGACCGATGGTAGAGGCAATTGCGGATAAGTGTTCGCCGAGATGTGACATATCGGCGAGTTCGATGGGAATTTTATTGTCATGCAAACGTCATCGGGAATACTCGAGAACATCATCGGTGACTGCAAAGATCAAGTTTTTTTGTTTGTTTTTTTTTTTTTTTCAATAAAACTTTTTTACTCATAGAAGATACAGGGAAAGGAAGAAACAAAAATTATGTAAACGAAATATTTTTTTTTTTGCTGCTAATAATCACCAAATGCATCGCCGAACTTCTCGGAGGATGAGGCTCCATGAGAAGCTGCGACGGTGTCTGGCCGAAATTTCTTATTTGATTCTCGATCGCTTCCTTCATCACGAGATCCGTTATCGTGTCAAGTTCCACGCTACCCTCGTACGTCAGATAATAAAATACGTTCGTTGCCCGTACAGCCTCGGGTCCTGAAATAATGAGATTTAGCATTGAGGGGCACTTGCATTTTCGAGGCAAGCCAACTGTATCGTTTCCTTTGATTTTTTTTCAATAAATCAATGATTTTCATTTACAGCAATGTCGTTGCCAAAATTTTCGATTCTTTTCATTGTTATTATTGGTCATATGATTTTTTGCTGAGAGTCTCGTTGAATGCAAAAACAAAAATTGAAAAATAAAAATAAAAAATTGAAAATAATCCACCCGGCTGATAAATTATGAGAAAATTTGGCCAAATTGGAGTAAATATTTAACGAAAATCGTAATCAGTCAATTATTTTTTGGCAATCGATAAATTTTCTCATACGGAAATAAGAAATGGTGACAATTTTTTTTTTAGCTTTTTTTTTACTCCATTTCGTTCTACACAAGAATTTTCTACTTGCTCCAGCTGTCATGTACATCTCTCGGGCATTCGTAAACGTGTTATGTATTAACTGGAATGAGACGCATTGTCGCGCACTCGACACACGTGCCTAATTGCTTGGGTGGTACGAGAAAGAGAGAGAGAGAGAGAGAGAGAGAGAGAGAGAGAGAGAGAGAGAGAGAGAGAGAGAGAGAGAGAGAGAGAGAGAGAGAGAGAGAGAGAGGGGGAGAAAAAAAAAGAAACGAAAAACTAATTTCTTCCATACGCGTGAGAGCTCGTGCTCCTTTTCAACCCTCGAAGGGATTTCAACGTTTCCCGTGACAATGTTCCGGGAAGCGCCGGATATAGAGGCGCCAGTGACAATTAACATCGAAGAGATTTTAATTCGACGAGACTCTCTTCCGTTTCACGAAAACAAATACAAACAAAAAACAAAAATAAAAAAGGAAACACAACGAACTTGGATTATTTTCGTGGTTTTTCGTTACTCTGAGTTTTCCACGTTGTTTGAAAATATATTTTTCGATTGATCGTACAAATAGAATTTTCGTTGATACATTAAACAATACTTCAAAATGTTTTTTCGCGAAAAAGAAAAAAACAAAAAAAAAATGTAAAACTTTCAGGGCACATTGTCTTAAATACCTCGTTGCTTGTAGCCGAATATCAAATCGATCCACTGATGAAGTTGACAGGAGACAAACTCCGATTCAAGCGCCTGAAAAACAATTTTTTCTCAAATAGACAATTTTTTTTATTTTTTTTGTTTTATTTCGACTGAGAAATAAATTTATTCGATGCACAAAGGAGAAACGTTTTCTGTTTGTTTTTTTTTTAATGAATAAAAAATCGATGAAGCAAAATGAAATAAATTCACCTGAATGAATGAAAAATAATGAAAATTTGAAATTGACTGACCATTCTGTTGATACGAATGAATTCCTCGGGTGACGATGCCCAGGGTGGAAGTTCGACGTCGCCGACGGAACTTCCGTCCTCCTGTCTGCCCAGACGATAGCGATTACTGTTAACCAGCATCTCCGGTAGGAAGAAGAATTCCGGTATGAGTTCCTGTATTCGTTGGTATTCGCGAAGAAAAAAAAAAAAAACACGTGTCAGTGTGACCCAAGAGTGAAACCGAACGGGTAGGGGGACTGAGAAAGAAGAAGGGTTTTTTTTCGCGACTCGTCTTATTTCTCGTGTAAGTGATACAGCGGTTAATTAATTTCGACGCGATTGAACGGACTCGTTAACGAACCTTGACGTCGGATGTGTCGCGCTGACAGTTTTTCCACGAAAGTGCCAACGACGAGAACAGCCTGTTCGGATGATCGAACTTGCCGCCCTGAAGAGCGAGGAACATGGTCGTCATGGGTTCCTACGAAAAAAAAAATATATATTTGCTCATCCCATTTTCAAAATTCATGGAATCCGTTCTAACTTTAGAGCTGTGTTCTTTAATTTTTCGTAATTCAATTTAATTCGTTCGAATTTTTTAAATGACACTCTTCTCATTTTTACGTCAATCCTCTGAAAATTTTAATCCCCCAAAAGTGACACCGAGCTAAATATTGGCAGATAGGAATACTATTTCAGGGTTTTTTTTTTTTTTTTACTGAAGCTGTATATCATAACTGTTGAAGCACTGGAAAAATATCTGGAAATAAGTGAATATGTGGGCTCGTTTGTAGATCGGCTCTTCAAGGGTGTTGTACGCTTGAGCGATGTGAAGAGCCGAAGGAAAAGGTCCGGAGACTACATTTAAGCAGCCACTCGAAGAAAACACTCCAAAAGAGCTCGGTACTTCGGAGCTCCTATATGGGGGTCACTGCGGTACTTCGAGACCCTTCGTTCTAGTTCTTAACCTCGGTAAATGCTCTCGGTAAGATTGGCTTTTTCCAAACAAACTGACGGCCAAGGTATTTACCGTTTGGGATTTTCAACTCAAAGAACGGTAAAAGTACGGTAAAAGAACCGCAGCAGTGACAGTGAAACAGTGACATTGCCCATAGCAGTGACGATAAAATGACGGTCACAGCTACAGTAACAATGACAGTACCAGAACAGGTGACAGTAACAGTGATAATAGCAGTAAAATTGACAGTACAGTGACAGCAGCAGTGACAGTAACGGTAACAGTAGAAGTAACAGGCGGAGTAGCAGTGAAAGTAACAGTGACATTAACTATAAGAGTCATGGTAAAATTACGGTAACAGCAACAGTTACAATGATAGTACCAATGATAGTAGCAGTGACGGTAACCAGTAACAGTAACAGTAAAAATAAAAGTCGGAGCAGCGGTAAAAGTAGCAGTGACAGTGAAATGACGGTAATAGCAACAGTAACAATGACAGTACAAATACGGTGACAGTAACAGTGATAGTAGAAGTGACAGTTCTAGGGTCAGTGACAGTACAGTGACGGTAACTGTAACAGTGAAAGTAACAGTCGAAGTAACAGTGAAAGTAACGGTCAAAGTAACATTGACAGTAAGAGTCGCAGTAACAATGCAAGTCGCAGAAACAGTTGACAATGACAGTTTATTATCGTTAATAGTCACAACACAGTAATAGTAACAGTGACAGTAAAATTACGGTAACAGAAACAGTTACAATTGATAGTACCGGTACAGTGACAGTAACAGTGATAGTAGTAGTGACAGTGACAGTAGCAGTGACAGTAACAGTAACAGTGAAAGTAAAAGTCAGAGTAACAGTTGAAGTAACAGTGAAAGTAAAATGACGGTAATAGCAACAGTAACAATGACAGTACAAGTACGGTGACAGTAACAGTGATAGTAGAAGTGACAGTTCTAGTGTCAGTGACAGTACAGTGACGGTAACAGTAACAGTGAAAGTAACAGTCGAAGTAACAGTCCCAGTAACATCGACAGTAAGAGTCGCAGTAACAATGACAGTGACAATGACAGTTTATTATCTTTAATAGTTACAGCACAGTAATAGTAACAGTGACAGTAAAATGACGGTAACAGAAACAGTTACAATTGATAGTACCGGTAAAGTGACAGTAACAGTGATAGTAGTAGTGACAGTGACAGTAGCAGTGACAGTAACAGTAACAGTGAAAGTAAAAGTCAGAGTAACAGTTGAAGTAACAGTGACAGTAAAATGACGGTAACAGCAACAGTAACAATGACAGTGCCAGTATATACGGTGACAGTAACAGTGATAGTAGCAGTGACAGTTCTAGTGACAGTGGCGGTAACAGTAACAGTAAAAATGACATGAACTGACGGAAACAGTGACGGAAAATTAACGGTAACAGCACCGGTAACGATGAGAGTACAAGTACGGTGACAGTAAAAGTGATAGTAGAAGTTACAGTTCAAGTGTCAGTGACAGTACAGTGACGGTAACAGTAACAGTCACAGTAACAGCCACAGTAAAATTGACAGTAAGAGTCACAGTAACAATAACAGTGACAATGACAGTTTATTATCGTTTAGCACAGCACGGTAATAGTAACAGTGACAGTAAAATTACGGTAACAGCAACAGTAACAATGACAGTGCCAGTATATACGGTGACAGTAACAGTGATAGTAGCAGTGACAGTTCTAGTGACAGTGGCGGTAACAGTAACAGTAAAAATGACATGAACTGAAACAGTGACGAAAAATTAACGGTAACAGCACCGGTAACGATGACAGTACAAGTACAGTGACAGTAACAGTGATAGTAGAAGTTACAGTTCAAGTGTCAGTGACAGTACAGTGACAGTGATAGTAGAAGTTACAGTTCAAGTGTCAGTGACAGTACAGTGACGGTAACAGTAACAGTGAAAGTAACAGTCACAGTAACAGCCACAGTAACAATAACAGTGACAATGACAGTTTATTATCGTTAATAGTCACAGCACGGTAATAGTAAGAGTGACAGTAAAATTGCGGCAACAGCAACAGTAACAATGACAGTGCCAGTGCCATGACAGTAACAGTTATAGTAGCAGTGACAGTTCTCATGACAGTACCAGTACAGTGACGGTAACAGTAACAGTCACAGTAACACTGCCAGTAAAAGTCGCAGCAACAATGACAGTGACAATGACAGTTTATTAACGTTAATAGCCACAGCACAGTAATAATTACAGTATATTTCAAGTATTGATATACCTTACGATAACTGTCACTGTGCAGTGCAGTAACACTAACACTCAACTTTTCGTTACAGATATATTTTGAAACGGAAACTTGCGTCCGGAATAAAAAATTGCGGGATATTATCTCGGCGGTATTTCGACTTCGACACCCAACATTTTAGTGATATTTCGTAAAAGAAAAAAAAAAAAAAAAACATCTCGTAAGATCGCTCAATAGCTTAACGAAACGGGACTTTTCATTGTATACATAAAATTGACTTGTGCACATTGATTCAGCATCGAAAGCTCGTTTTTTTTTTTTTTTTTTTTTTTTTTCTTTACTTCGCGATAAGAAAGTTGTCATCGTGAGAAAAAGCCAAAATAAGCCTCGAACGAAAGAAAATAAAATGTTAAACAAATCGTGAGAGTATACGTGTATCGCGAAAAAACAAAAAATACAAAAAATGAAAATAAAAATAAAAATATGTTCACGCAAAAACGAGTGACAGACCGAATCCAACTTGTAAAACCGCGCTCAGCTTATACGTAATAATATACGAAGGAGAAGCCGGAGAATAAAAGAGGCAAGAAGACTCAACAGGATTCCCGAGAAAATGTGTAGCACAAAACAGATGTATATTTAACGGAGCGTCGAGAGTTACTCTTTTTCCTTTATTTTTTATTTTTTTTTCCCTTCTTTATTCTTCTTTCCTTTAAATCTCCCTCTCTTCTCGAGTCCACGAGGGCGTTTTCAACGCCCCCGAATTAGCGTTAACTCGCTAGCTAAATGTGTCGACGAAATTTACGATCTGTTAATGGGAAACGGGTAGCTTAACAAAGGATTAAGGACTACCGGTTGTATGAATACCGATATTTATCGCTAGGTATATATGCCGCGGACGAAAGATGCGACGATCAAATTATTATCATTTTTTTTTTTTTCCTTTTTATATTCGACAGTGCTGAATATCCGATCGCTGGACAGGGTCGATTTAAATTTTGAATGTTAAAAATAAAAAAATAAAAAAAACAGTGGCCAACAGGTTTTTCCTTGTCCACAGAAGGGGGATATATTGTGGGAAGGCAAATTGTGAAAAAAAAAAAAAAATAAAAGGTATTATAACGATCGATCGATTTTTATCGAAATCGAGCTGTCTCGTTTCTCCTCAACCGATCCGACTTCTTCAAAATTATCCTATACAAATATGCAAATAACGTTTGTACGTACCACGCGTATGAGCCAATTAAGGACGAACGCCGCTGTCGAATAATGAGTACCATAATGAAACGGTGGAATGCTTTCGTGTTCCCAACTCTGGAATCGTTCCTCGAAGTACGCTCTTCTGCTTGGATTCAGAGCACCGATCGGCTACGAACGTAATATTCGTAATAAACGAACACGAGTATTAAAAAAAAAAAAGAAAATCAAATTGAAAAAAAAAAACGGACAAAAACGACGACCTCGCGCGAATAAAAATAAAAATAAACACCGAAGTGTAGGCTGTCCGTTTTGTTTTTCATTTTCTTCAATTTCCATCTTCAATTAATTTTTTTTCTCTATTAATTCATGAAATTCCACTACGAAGATAAATCATCGAAGCGACCGAACACGCGAGAGTGCCCGAAGTGTCTCGTCGAATTTCATTAACGGACTGCATGGAAGAAAAAATTAAAAAAAAAAAAGCTCAGGGTATTTCGCAGTATCGTTGCCAGGAACGATAATTTACCTTGGATAAATCTCGATAATTGCTGGGTAAACTGAGATCGAGTTCCTTGGTCTCGTAATTGGTGAGTACCCAGGGAAAAACCGGATATTGATTCAGGTCGTTGTAAGTACGGCCTGAAACAGAGATGAGCATCGGGAAAACGTTTGTCTTGAACGTTCGTCAAATCATTTTTTTTTTTTTTTTAATGAGAAGGAGAGGGGGAAGGGGCAGTTGGATATTCGGCAATGCTCAAAGGTGAAGTATATACTTCGTTCTTGTCGTCGGTTCGTGGCCACCGTGTGGCACTCGTAGCTATTTTTACGAAAAAAATAAAAAAAAATAAAACGAAAATACTCGTCGAGTCTGAATGGGGGCGCGGTGTGCTCCGTTTAGTACGGGCATAACTCAAACCGTGACGGCTAATCGCTCCTGAAATTGTCACTCCGAGGTCTCACTTTCACTACGGCGGTCCCGCTATTGCGCCGAGAGTATAGTGGAATATACAACGCGCGAGAGATCTGTAGAAAGACCGGATCCCATCCGAGATACATTAGCCGAGGAGTCACTTTCCTCGCAGTTTTATCTTTCTTTTTACATGTCGTGATATATATATATATATATATATATATATATATATATATATATATATATATGTGTGTGTGTGTGTGTGTGTGTGTGTGTGTGTGTGTGTGTGTACGTGTATGGTATCATAATACCTACATCCAATCATCCTATTCCGGTCACTAATTAAATCCCAGCAGCGAGACCGTTTCGCTCTCGTTGCCGAGACTTTCCATCCGTGTAAAGCAATATCCTCCCGCAATGCACTAATTTTTTTTCGCCCCCTCAACGAGCGAATTAATTTTCTTTCTTTTGTCAAATCAACTTGCGAACTTTCCAACGTTATTTTTTCGTCTTATTTAAAAATAGGGAGAGGTGTGAAGTTTTCTCTCATTTGTAATTCAGGGACCCCCAGTGATAAATTCACAGATAAATATGAATCCAGATCTCTCTTTGAACAATAATGCGAAGCCTGAATTCGTGGAGGATCCAAGTGTCCTGTGAGTACATCAGTATGACCGTGAAATCTTGTCACAACTTTCGGGACATTTGATTGGGCCGTATAATTGTAAATTGTTTGTCGATTTAATATTGATTTTGCGAAGCTGTGGATTTCGTGAAAGTATATCTCAATGACATCGCATACGCTTTGTTGAGAATTATCAAAATTAAAATTCCTCGGAACAATTGTAATTACATTTCGCTTCCATTACGATCAGTTCGAGGGATTCCAATTTTATTGCATTACAATTATTCCGAGCAATTGTAACTGAAAAACAAAAAAAAAACATTTGCTCCGAGGAATTGTAATTGAATGAAAAAAATTACTATTGCTTCGGAACAGTCGTAATTTATTGCATTAAAATTCCAATTATTTCGGGTCATTTTAGTTGATTTAAAAGAAAAAATTGAAATTACTCCGTATACATGTATAATGAAAACGATAATTGAATACTCTGGTAACGTTTGCTGCCCAATTATGATCTTTTCGCCTTTTTTTAGTTTCATTTTTGTACAACATTAAAAAAAAATTAAATTTCTTTCGATCTCACTTTCAGGCGATTCGTGAAATTTTGAGTATACTCTGCCATGAACAACAACAAAAAAACCTCAAAACCTTTTCGGGAAATTTTTTTTATCGCGTCCTCAAATTACTCGATTCATGAACTCGGAAAAATTTCTCCAATTTCCATAGTCGAATAAAGGGATATAAATATTTCATGGTTTCTGCAACTATTTGGAATGTTCGATTGATCGTTCGTATGGTTCGATTGTCTAAGTTATCGCGTTCGCATAATCAAAATAATTGTCGCTAAAGTCATAAATTTATGAGTGTGCATGTGCGTGTGTGTGTGCGTGTGTGTGTGTGTGCATCTAGAAACCAAAGTCGTGGATCAGTGCAGCGGTTTCGGGGTGCAGCCCGCGCTGCTCGGTATATACAATGCATCGTAAATCACGTGCAATGATGCACACTCGTGCGATGCGCGAGACTCGAGCGAACGCCGCTCTGAACGGGTGCGAGAGCACCCACACGTAAAACACACAAACACGATGAGGGCTTATAAATACACACGCATATATCCACGAGTAGACGTAAATAATATAGTTGGTCCGCGCGTTATGCATCAAAGTGATTATTAATGGGGGCGTCCGGGTTGAGCGAGAGCTCGTGGACCGAGTCATGACAGCGGGTATGCCCGCGACACATTAAAAAAAAAAAAAACGGCACGAGCACGAAAAGATCGCGAGAAAAACCAGCAGACATTGCTCATCTATATATTTATGCTTTTTTTTTTTTAAGGGACTACAAGCGATAATATATACGAATGATTTCGTCGTTTTCAGCCACACATCGAGATCTTGAATTTTTTTTTTTCGAATTTTTTGTCAAATTTCATGTTACACGCAATTTTATATCTACGCTCTTAGATATTCGCGCATTTTTGTTTCTGAATTTTTTTTTCTTTCAAACCTAAAAATCAGATATGAATTGAAAAAATAAATAAATAAAATTAACGTGGGCTCCGGAAAATTCCTGACATTATCGTTGCCCAAGTAAAAATTTTCTTTCGGTCTGTAAGTATAAAATGTCTTTAACGAAAAAACAAAAAATCTATGCATTTGAGGTTTGTTTGATTTGAAAATGACACATACCGGGTATATGTGTTGTGAAAAATTGAATTACAAAAAGCTTTTGTTAAAACAAATCAATGTCTTTATTATTATTACTTTTTTTTTTTTATTTTTTAGTAAATGTAAATTGAATTTCTCCATCTGAAAGAAGACGTGTTCGAACGTGAAATAATGTGTAGAATACGAAAAAAAAAAAAAAAATTTTCGAACTTCTCCGACCTGACATAATTGACGAAAATTTGGTTTTCAGTTTTCAAGTCAACGTTTTGGTAACCAAAACGTTGCCGGAAAAAAAAAACAATTCAAAAAGTTGAATTCACGACAAATCGATTGATTATCCTGATTATATTTGTACGATGTTCCAATCGCGAGATATCATCGATTCAAAATTCGCGAATGTAAAAAAATCACGAAATTTCAAAAATTGAAAACTTCGTAACGGGTGACCGAAAAAACTGGAAATAAATCAGAGAAGGTACTTTCATGGAGGATAAAAAAATCCTAAAAGAAAAAATTAATCGGAGGTGATGAGGTGTGGAGGTGGTCCACTTTACGTGGAATACCTCATATATAAATATACATATTATATGCGTCATTGAAAAGCGACAAAAGCTCCCTTGAACGATGAGCCCCTGATTTAAGTAACCGTCTCATGGAGAACGAGGGCCTATTATTAATAAGTATTTCGAGCCAACACGAGAAAAGACGGAGCACGTTTTTTTTTTAATTTTTTTATCAACGAATGAGACCCGAAACAGCAGCATCTTGTACATTACGTATATAATATAAATTACTAACCCCCTCCTCTCATAACATACACGACGAAGACTCATCGCTCACGCGCCTAGTGTGCATTTTTTTTTTTTCTCGTACCGCACTTTTGCGTTGTCTTAATTTATATCGCGGACCAGCATCAGCGAGACTCAGTAGACGACGAGATTGATTTCTCACGATAAAATATGAGTTTTCGCGAAATTTTCCATCAATCCTGTCCTAGTTAACCAACCCAGCATAATTTGCTTAATTCATCCAAATTTTTTTTTGTTTTTTTTTTCAACAAAAAATTTCATACAAAAGTGCGAAAAAAAAACCCATGTCGATATACACAGGTGTCACGATCTAATTTTTTCTGATTCTTCAGATTGTCGTTGCGTCAATTTAGGGACGCAAAAGATCTTCGGGAAAAGTGGCCAAACCGATTTATGTGTCAGCGAACGAAAGCGAAAGGGGGAGAAAGGAAATAGTACACTACTCTTTCATTTCCTGTTGTCCTATTCGTTCGGTCATTTGACAGCTGACCCTATATCTTCGTGATAGTCAGTCGTATCTCCCCGGACAGGCCTGTATAATCCTAATTGGCAGAACGCGGTTATATGTATACCTAAAATGTCGAGCTTTAGTTCGACGCAAGTGATCCTTCGATGCAAGTACACTAGGACCTCGATTTAATGGCCCTCGATTTAATAGACAGTCCCCACCATGTCGCATTTATCGATCGGTTTTTCGCGTGGTGGGATATGGTGGGGGACGCTTAAATTCTCCCCGATCAGGCCCGTAGCACGGAGTGCCGATGCGCAGATACAGCATGGGCGGGCATACGCTACCTCGATTTAACAAGGTGCGATGCGGAGCCGGTCCCGCCACTGGCCGTTAAATCGAGGTCCTAGTGTATGCCGAACGCGTGAAATAAAGGGAAAAGAACAAAAGTCCGGCTGTAATTCGTGCGAATCTTCCGGGCATTTTATGATGAAACTGTGAGACGCGGGCCATCACCATTTACATCGTATTTACCGCAATTAATACTTTTTTTTTCAATAAATCAATACGTACGGGCAGAGAGAGGGGGGGGGGGGTGGGGTAGGGCATATAAACGCGACGGGTTGCATATATGCGGGAGCGTAAAACTCACGCAACGGGTCACGGGTGCGCGAAAACGAGCGAGAGCTCGACCGGTTATCGTCTTGCAGCTTGCATACACGCCTTTTTTTTTTTTGTTATCATCATTTATAATATAATCCATATGGTATTTGAGACACGGGGTGTACGTGAGAATACACGGAGAGACCCGCGGAATATGCGGCTCGGCGTTTTCCACTCCGCCGCGCAATGCCGATACAGGGCCACAACCAAATATACGCCCCCTCGGGCTATTTATTTGCGCAATTAATATATAAGCCTCGTAAATACTGCCGCGTTCCCCGAGGCGGGTGGGCACTCGAACACACACACACACACACCGCACACACACACACACACACACACACACATACACCCCCTCACGCGGCAGTAACGAATTTTCGTATAATTACGCGTTCGCGCACTCGTCGGCGTCATTAAGGCTGTCCTTGTGGCATGAGACATCATCAGAGTCATGCGATATCAACTATTCTGACAATAAAATCGTCGGAGAAAGCTATATAAAGCCTGACAAGATGTAAAAGTAATTTTCGTAATTTACAATAATTGCGGAGATGTCTTTTAGCGCTTTAATGACTTTTTTTTTTTTTTTTTTTTTTCAAGTAATTTTGATTTTTCTTCATCCGCATTTGACCAGTCCGTTGAGTCATTTCACGTCGACTAATCTCAAAATTTTTAGAAGTTCTGCAATAAATATTTTGTACTATTGCGCAACTCTTAATTGATTTCCGTAATTAATATAAATTGATGAATAATTAAAATTTACACGATTTACTGCAACACCCGTTAGCTGAGGGCTGTCAACTGGATCGCGGTCATATCGTAAACCGAACGAGCTCTGCTGATTAATTTATTCGAAATTTTTTTTACCAAATATCCCGCGATCCTACTCTTTTTTTTTTTTTTGGTGCAATGTATCGATAGCTCATAATTTCGCGAGTAAATTTATTAGCAAATTAATGACTTCTGCAGCATTTAAGGGGATGGCGAAACTCTTGGAATTTTCGAAAAAACGATTTTTCGTTTTTGATGAAATTTTGAAAGTTCTATTCCGAAAATTTTGAGCCCAATTTCATCCCCCCCCCCCCCCCCCCCCACCCCCTCTAAAAACGAAACATTAGTATGATTGCCCAAAGGCCCCAAAGTCTGTGGTTTTTGTTCGGTTGACTTCGACCTCGTTTATCTCGAAACTACTTTTTTCGAAACTTTGTCACAAGACATTTCCTAAACCGGTCGTACGAATTAGTTGCCCTTCGGTACACATTCTCTCCTGATATGTGGCTGTAGCCCGAACTAGAACCGTCAACTTCCGAACTAGACTTTCGGACTTGTAGCAAAAAAAAGAGTGGCAAAAATGGGCCAAAATTCAAAAAATGGCTTTAACAAGTCAATTCTTTCAAACCACAGGAAGTAAAAACATGATTCTAGTTCAGGCTAGACCTATAGAAGTGTGCTCAGTATACAGGTATGTCGATTTTGTGTTTCAGGAAAAGAACTTCGACGCAATCTTGTGGATAAGTACCGGCAAGCGAGAATCGCAACCTTATCTTTTGCTCCTCGATAACTTAAGTGTTTTTTTTTTTTAGTTTTTTTTCAATGTTTGACCACTCAAAATAAAGAGAAATAACGTACCCTTCAGTCATGTCATAATATCATTAAGATCCATTACTCATGGCACTCATGCCAGCCTCTTCAATTTGTCATTGAAATTACACTGGAAAGGGTTACGCATCCCCTTAAGGTTGTTTAGAAGTCAGATGGGGATGGATCAGAGCGGGGGAAATTTTCCTATGCTTATATACGTTTTTCCGACATTTTCCGAAATGAAACGTGCGCTGTAACTTTCACAACTTTGAAGCAATTGTTAAAAGAACGAAAGTGCGCCGTTTCGAGCTCTGAGTAACTATGTGAAATCGAAATTAAGGCTCGAGACGGGAGGGGACAGTGGGAAACGAATATTCGCATGGATATTCTTGAAACTAAATGATAGAAAAAAATATTCAGAAATATTTTTGCGATCCCTGAACCAAGCACTTTCAAACGACACCCCACTCGATAGGAGAGAAATTGCTTTTTTTTTTGAGATCACACAAGTTTCAACCCCGAAAAACTAGCGAAAAATTTTAGCAAAATTTGAAGGAGATAGAGCGTTAAAAAATTATTTCAACTTTGGTAATATTTTGTTTTTTAAATTCAATTCATCCAATTTTACGATTTAAATCCACATGCAGGAAATCGAGAAGGAAAAAAGACGATTTTTTTTCGGGGGGATGTGATTTTGATACGAAGATGGTGGGGGGAAAAAAAAAAACAAAGAGTAGAGAGCTCCGGTTTGCCGGAGGGTTCAGCGTGGCGTCATTCGGCGGCTCGGGAGCTCCCTCGACGAGGAGGATTAACCCGTGGAGCTCACTCGGATACCCGAGACCGATCGGGGGTTTGCAGTGTATATACACGCATATATATATATATATATATATATGTGGAGGATTACTCCGGTCGGATGGGGGATGGACGCGCACCCCGTAACGCGCTGGACCTGATTGAGAACATTCTTAATGCACCACGACAGAATTCATTCGCCCGTGTGCAGCCATAAAAAGGCCTCGGGTGTACCTTCACTCGGGACGTAATGTTTTTTTTTTTTTCAAGACCAATGCTCGGGGAGGGGAAAGATTTCGATGCGCGCATTTTTTTCTTTTTTTTTCTAAGAAGAAACCGAAAAAAAAAAAAATATACGAGAACAAACAATTCGGTACAAGTTTCTCGACTAAACATGGCAGTCTTGATGACGACGGAAATATTGAAGGGGATATGAGGTAAATAACCAGGTTTGCATTTGCACCAAGCATCTTTGCTGAAATACATCACGGCAGAGCTGGGTAGTACTTGACGTACCCGATAATCGCGATGTACTGGAAGTACAGAACTTGAAGTAAAAAGTACTTAAAAAGTATTTCAGGTATTGTCCTTAAATTTCCAAGAACAGGACCTGTGCTTTAAGTATTTGTACTTAAATTTTCATGTACTTTACTGTACTTCAAGTACTTTTTCAAGTACCAAGTACAAAGTACTCTTGAATACGTCTTGCTAATGGTTGCATGTATAACGCTTTTGAATCCTTAATTGAGGAAAGTTCTGCGCCATCTTTGGTTGAGATTATAAGGAATGACCGTTCAAAGGCTCAAGCTACGGTAGTTACGGTGTCATT
Organism: Rhorus exstirpatorius; assembly: GCA_963564615.1. Lineage (NCBI taxonomy): Eukaryota > Metazoa > Arthropoda > Insecta > Hymenoptera > Ichneumonidae > Rhorus > Rhorus exstirpatorius. The sequence continues at coordinate 46,243,316 of OY751313.1, forward strand.
GTCAATGTATGGCTACATTTTTAACAATCCGTGTACCATATTCATTATTTTTTCTTAAATCTGAATTGCAATCGTTGATGCTTTTTTTTAAAATGATATATAATTTTTCGTTTAAATATTTATGTTCCAATCTGCCTGACCTGAGTGAATTGCACAATGTGAAAATATGTTTTGATACAAATAGTACTCGAATAAAAATCAAATGAGTTTAAAGAATACGGAAGAAATCAAATATAAGTACAAGAACTTACGAGATGTATACCTGAAAACTTGAAAAGTATTTGATACTTGATACTTGACGTATTTCAAGTACTTGGTACCTCAAGTACTTCAAATATTTAGTACTACAAGTACTAAGTACTTCAAATATTTAGTACTACAAGTACTAAGTACTTCAAATATTTAGTACTACAAGTACCAAGTACTTCAAGTACTCTGTACTTCAAGTATTTACGGTACTTGGAACTTGAAATGAACGAGTACTTCAAGTACAGTACATTGTACTTGAAGTACGAGCTTGAAGTAACACGTTTTATTAAATATCTCGTGAACCGTGCATCGTACGACAAAAATAATTGAAATCTTTTTTCCACATAATGAAATTCCCTACAACTTTTATTTGAAACTTTTTTCTGTATGCAGCATGGTTTTTTATTCATAGCGAGGCAAACTTTTCCAAACATGGTTCTTTATAAATAGTCAACGGTTTATATATAACAGTACACGGAAAAAAATGTTCTGTGAATTTTACAGTTTTGTTAATAGAGAATGCCTCTCGGGAGGAAAACTTCGGAAATTCTTTCGAATTTTGAAGTGGAAATAATTGTTTTTACAGTTTAAACCAACAAATATGGTTATACAGATGTACAGAAGTATATTCCGCACATTACTTTTTGATCAAAACACTATAATAACAATTATTTCCACTTCAAAATTCGAAAGGATTTCCGAAGTTTTCCTCCCGAGAGGCATTCTCTATTAACAAAACTGTAAAATTCACAGAACATTTTTTTCCGTGTAAAAATGGTGGCGTTTGGAAAAGTTTGCCGCGCTCTAAATCAAAAACCATGCACTGTACAGGAAAACGTTTCGAATAAAAGTAGTAGGGAATTTCATTATCTTGAAAAAGGTATGTACTTTTTTTTGTCGTACGATTCACGGTTCATGGGGTATTTGATGAAACGTGTTTTCCAAGATGGCGGCTGAAGCTCGACCCCGCCGCGTTCCGCCAACTTGAATTTAATTAACACACTCAGGGTACACCCTTGAACCTTTTCCAAAAGCAAAATAAATTCTGTCGAAGATTTCATTATGAACTTACTTTTTTTTTGGGTAGAATGACTGGACTAGTAAAGTGAGAGACCTCGGAGGGTAAAATGATTTCTCGTTAATATATTTACAGATCTCACGGCGACGTACACGCTTCACGGTGTAGTTTTTCGTCACATTGCGGAGATGACCAAAACCAGGTAATTTTTTTTCTCTCTTTTTTTCAAATCCAATGAAAAAAATTCGTCAGGGTATGGGGAAAAAGTATCGGATTCAAACGGTTAAAGCTTATGAATGTTTCACTTACCGGCAATCGTGTTGAGGAACATGAGATACTCGAAATTCGATATCTCACGACGCTGCCATTTTTGCGTCATGTTTGAATTTCTCATCAATTGTCGTGGCGACATCATCGATGCTCTCCTAAAAGGACAATTAAGAGTTTGCTACGCTCTTTTCTTTTCCAATTCGAACTTACGAATGTAACTTTTGCAAATTAAAATATTCGAAATTACAAAATTCCTGTTATGATTAATCACGAAAATAAATAAAATGTAAAATATTGAAATTCTTCCAATTCATTCATTGCAAACAGCCATTGATCTTGCTGGTTTTTTTTTTTTTCAATATGTACTGCCTTGCGGGTGGGCCTTGATTCTATAACATCGTGATAACACTCGCTGTTTCTCGCGCCGAAAGACCGATCCTTTTGATAATCCACGAAGGGCAATTGCAAGATTTCTGATATTTCCGTAAAAAAAAAAAAAAAAAGGAAAAAAAATTTTGCGAAGAACTACGCGCATCATGCAACGAAGATACATAGAGAAGAGAGATACGAGTGATTCTCGCGAGAGCAATTTTATTATGCGCGCTCATGCGGGGCTTGCCCACTAAATTATCTCGCTGATTTAGGACTTGAGGGCCCCCGAGAGTTGAGGGAATGCAAGCGAGTGACAGGGCTTTTAATGATCCCTCCGGCTCGCGCCTTTTGCGCTCTTCACTCGTGTGTAGCTCGGGCGAAACGTTAAAAGAAGCCAGGATATAGACTCTCGCGATGACGACCGGACGCATAAATATGCGCAAAAAAGCATATATATGAATATACACGTTAACGCTATAGAAACGTGATATGAAAATTGCGGGGAAAGCAGAAAGTGGTATATCGCGAGTAAAATCGTTCGCTCGATTCTACAACTTTTTTTTTTTTTTTAAAAAATTTTCCCACAAGTCTTAGAAAGAGCGTGCAAGAAGGCCGATTGCTATTCAAAGGCGCTTCAAAGCTAGCGCCGAACAAAAGAAGCCTTTTCAATTTAAAAATTTTTTTTCAATCAAATCCTCGATATATGACACGCTAATCCCCACGAAAAAAAAAAAAAAAACATTTATAAATGCAAAAATGCTTTCATCATATCAATAGTATAATAAAAGTTAGTCCTCGTGCTACAATGGTGCGAGAAAGTTTCCTATGTACCACATGATAAAATATAGTCGAGGCTAGTGGTCATGTGCAGCGAACTTTTGATTGAGTCTGTACAGAAATGGCTGTTACACATGGAACCGTGCATATTCAGATAAATTCACATAGAATATGCAGCTTACGCGTCGAATTTTCATTCACGTTGCATTATTTTTTTGATCGTCGTTCGTAAACGAAACGGTTAATAATTTTGTTCTTTTTTCCTAACATGCGAATAATAGTCTTCTCCCGTCTACAATTTTTTTAAAATCAAAATCTGGTTACGCGTTCAGTTGTAATATTTAAAAAAAAACCGTGCCAGTATCAGGGTACAGCAATGCTTGCTATATGCTCTACACGCAATGGTTGCTAACTTTGACATTGAATATCTCGAGTTGGGAAGGGTCAATCTGCTTCAAATTTCACGAGAAGTTGGGTACTATCATTCTCTTCGCTATTAATTTCAACAAATTCTCATTATAGATGCATTTGCACGAGGACTACCTTAATAATAGTAATGTTTTTTTTTTTTGCCGGACTACACAAATGATAATAATAATAATAATGAATATTCGGGGTGTATATCGATCGAAAATCGCGTTTACTCTTTCCGGTTTTGTGGCACGAGAATTTTTTTTTTTTCACTTGTACGATTGCATCGATTTCTTATCTCAGGATTAAATCGAGAGGAATATTTTTTTTTCACTCGTACGATTGTATCGATTTCTTATCTCAGGATTAAATCGAGAGGAATATTGGATATCGGAATTTCGTGCTTTATCAACAGTTTTGTAAAATTCCGCGAAATCGGCTTTTCTCTGACAAGCGACGATCGCGAGAGAAGAGAATACGTATACGCGAATTATTTTTGTTGTCCAGGAATCTCTCTTGGATCAGACGTCTGAGTCGCCGCACGACCGGCGTTTATTTACGACCGTCGTATCTCTTGCCGCGCGCGGTTCTCTTCTCTACGTAATATATATATATATATATATATATATATATATATAGTAATACAACTATGAAGGCTTCGGAGCATGGAGAACATTTAATGGATGGTCCAGAGCCGCGAAGACGCGAGCCTGTGTTCTCGCCGCTCTCGATCCCCGAGCCTCGATCCTCTCTATATAATATTTTCTCTCCCATATACATGCTATATGCATCTTTATACGTACCGGCACAAAACTTCAGGTATACATAAAACGCTGATAAAAGGCTCCGAAATAATGCGAGAAGCGTTCGATCTTACGAGATCGATAACTCTTCCGGTATTATATATTATCTTTTTGACATCCAATGACCGGAATGATAAGCTCGTGTGCTTTTCCAATTTCTATTTTTTTTTTTTTTCCCTCAATCCAAAATTGACCCCCGGCCTTCTTTGTCTTAGCTTTTCAACCAAAAGTAAAAAAAAAACAAGAGTAAAAACTCAAAATAGCAGACTCAATATGGCCGGTCACGCAATACAAAAGATCGAGTTAAACGGCAATCTGCTACGTGTGGGAGGAAGCTTCGAGTCACTGCGAGGCCAAATCAAAGATGAGAGACACGCAAAGTTTCGCGAGAGGGACGAAAAAAATTATTTTACTTGAGGAAAAAAAAAATGGCTGCCTACTTTGTTTTTTTTTTTTCAGCCGAATGACTTTGATCTAAAAGAAAGCTCGATCAAACGATGAAGCTTTTTTTTTTGTAAGCTCTCTCGAGTTTTCAACGAAAATTTATCGGCTTCGGTCTTTCGTATGAATAAATTATTCGAATGGTTAAACTTTAGACTTTTATCGGATCACAAAACTAAACGGTTAACGATTTTTCATTGAAAATTTCGAGATTTAAATATTGGACTTTTGCCGTCAGTGATTGTCAACATCCTCAGATACGAAAATTTCAATTCCGCGCGTGTTGCGATTTTTCATTGAATTTCGGAATTCGGACACATTGGAAGAGCTCTGTCGCGTCATTAAAAAAAAAAAAAAACTCAAAATTGTCCAAAGCTAAACCAACTGCTCGTTTCTCGTTCTTCCTTTAATCCGCGCATAAATTCCCTAAAATCGGCAAATGAGGATTCGGGTCGAAGTTAAAAACGGGGATCAGGACGAAATCGACGTGAATTGTGCATATGATTGATTTCGCGATGTCGAGCGTGAAAGTCGGGAAGATTTCGAAGGCTTGATCAACGTGAACGTGGCGCGAATGATGATGAACAACGCGGTCGCGAGAAGAAAAAGGAAAAAAAAAAAAACGTCCCGTTCACACATATATACGCACGCGCGTATCTGCGAGGATCAAGATTTTTATGAGCACACACGTTGAAGGGACACAAAGAAATGGTGGGAATGCGTCGAGTCGTGTATATGCGTTGGCGAAAAAGGGCCGGCACGTCGCGTCGTCCCGCAAAGGACACAACGTTCGCGGGTTGGATGAGGGGTAAGCAGGAAAGAACGTGGAAAGGACACCAGCACGAGGTCGAGTGATGGGAGAGGTTATACACACGCACGAGAGAATCGGGAAAGAAGAGAACAACGAGCTTCTCGGCTGGGCCAAGATTCGCCGAGGCAAAGGGGAGAGATGGTCATCGGCTCGGCCGAGACCGGCGAATCGCGATCGCTTCGCGCGCACACGAGAGCGCAACGGAACACACGTAATATACACGTTGGGGATATCGCGTGTGGAGGACACAGAGCAGAGGGCGAGAAAAGGGTTTCGAGAGATCTCGGCTGTCGTCGTCATCGTCGTAAAACCGGGCTGAAAGTCCACGCCGCAACGGCTAACCCGACGGAGCATCGCACATCGAGATATATATATATATATATATATATATACGTTGATGTATAAAATTGCCTTACCTAGTCTGGGGTATTCCGTATTTGATGCCAACACCGACTCGCGGCAGTGCCTTGATCACCTTCTTCACCGTAGCCTGATCCGGGAACGCGAACAGGATCGAGGCTGTTGACAAAAAAGCGTCAAGCAGGCACATTGGTATTATAAGTGGGCCTCCAATTTTCGTTCCTACCAACGAGAAACGACGATAGAAATATATATATATATATATATATATATATATATATATATATATATATATATATATATAAAAGCTGGTGCATTCACGTCGACGCACGTCAACTGACGATACACGAGCTAAAGAAATTTCGCAATGTTCAATGAACTCGCGACGAGGTAGATAAATAATGTGAGCTATGACGTTGCAGCGGTTATACCATATATAACGTCGCACACTTGACACACGTACGTGCAAGATTGAATGCCATATTGATCCAGAGATTTCTGAGAATTTTTGCTTGCAAAATCGAAAATTTTCGAGTAAATTTCGAAGCTCGATTTCGCAGTTATTTTACTCTTACTTCGTTATTAGTTATTAACTCTTACTTCGTGAATGCACTCGAGCGAATGTTGATCATAAAATAACATACGATGAACTATTTTCCCGAAGAATTTTCTTTGAGAGATCAATAACATTTTTACTTGAATTTAGGCTCTCGGAGCAAGCCTAAGATATTAGGAGTGTCTAGTAGATTTACCTAAGAACATTTATACGATGTAAAATCTCTGCGGAATAACGTCTCTGTCCAATAACGTATATACTAAATCAAATCGCAACCCAATAAAATCTATACCCGACAACACCTCGGTTCAATAAAATATCTACCCAATAACATCTCTAAACAATAGAATATCTTCCCAATAATATGTCTACCCGATAACAATTGTACCCAATATAATCTCCACCCAATAACATCTCTATCCAATTGCATGTCTACAAAATAACGTTTTTATCCAATAACGTGTCTGTACCAAACGACTTATGTATCTAATAATTTTTCTACTCAATAACACATCTACCCAATAACATATCTACCTAATAACATCTGCACCTGGTAATATCTGTACCCAATAAAATCTCCACCTGATAACATCTCTACCCAATAAAATCTCTACCCAATAACATCTCTATCCAATAATATATCTACCCAATAACATCGTTACCTAATATAGCATCTCTATCCAATAAAATCTTTACCCAATAACATCTTTACCCAATAACATCTCCACCCAATAATATATCCACCTTATAACATCTTTACCCAATAACATCTCTACTCAATAACATCTCTACCCAATAACATCTTTACCCAATAAAATCTCTACCCAATAACATCTTTACCCAATAACATCTCCACTCAATAATATATCCACCTAATAACATCTTCACCCAATAACATCTCTACTCAATAAAATCTCTACCCAATAACATCTTTACCCAATAAAATCTCTACCCAATAACATCTTTACCCAATAACATCTCCACCCAATAATATATCCACCTAATAACATCTCTACCCAATAAATTCTCTACCCAATAATATATCCACCTAATAACATCTTCACCCAATAACATCTCTACTCAATAACATCTCTACCCAATAACATCTCCACCTAATATAACATCTCTACTGAATAATATCCCTACCCAATAACATTTCTACTCAATAAAATATCTGTTCAATAACATATTTACCCAATAACATCTCCACCTAATAATATCTCAACCGAATGATATTTCTACCCAATGAAATCGATGCCCAATAACATTGTTACTCAACAAAATGAATTTTCAATAACATCTCTGCCCAAATAACATCTCCACCTAACGACATCTCTACTTAGTAATAATTCTACCCAATAACATCTCTTCCTTGTATCTTCCCAATAATATATCTACCAGAATGAGGTCTTCGTTAGAATCTCGACCTAACTACAAGCCCACCAAATAACAACTCTTCGGTGTGGCTAATGATAAGTTCTTATCCGCGATAGTCTCGTAATTGGATAAGTATGCATGCGAAAGCCTCATTCCGATGAAGATTTTATTGGGCAGAGATGTTAGGCGCTGCTTACTTCTGGTAAACTTGTAATTTTTTAGGCTTGTTCGGAATGCTTGATGTCTGATAGAAATGTTATTCGTTGTATTGAAATTTCGGAAAGATTTGTGCCGCACGCAGCGTTCGCAGCATTTTGATCTAACATTTTATAAATTTCGTGTTTTTTCAAGGCGCGCAACGGTACGGCGGGTTAAATTTCGTTGTGCCCCAAACAAATCGATTAATCACAAGACTCGATCACACGATCCGAGTCAGAGGGGTTCGACGTCTCAGTCGTCAAACTTCCAGTATGATCGATCGAGGATGTTTTTAAGGTTCATCATGTTGCACGCTAGACACTCGACCGTTCGAAATAATTCATTAACCTTGAAATTCGTTATAATTAAGAAGCTTTTCGTAGTCAGAGACCGAAGGATCATCGTTATCATGTCCGGGGAATCTCTCGTGCGTCCCAGAACTTTCCATCTCGCTGATCGAAGGATTCGTGATGCTTGGAAATAAAATCATCCCCCCCCCCACCCCACTGCCCCCCGCACCCGTGGCGGAGGATCGCAAATATGAACGGCAATAGCACGAAGAGGTGGTCGCAAAAGTCTCCGCGGGGACTTTGACGAATGGTACGTGTAAAACTTTGGGCTCGAGTATATAATGTTTCTCATCGTGTTTTATCGATAGCGTGCAACGAGACCGTAACTATAATTAGCCCGGAGAAGGTTCACAAAGCACGGGGGGGGGGGAGAGAAAAAGCGGTTACATCGATTAATTTAGTGTTATTATTATTTTGACCCTCCCCCCGGCCCGTGATATTATAGATCACGCGGAATTCTCAAATGTATAATTTTATCCGGAAAGTTTTGCGCGAAGATTGAAAATTTCCGAGTAACATTGAAGTTATACCAAAAGGGGCTCGTATGACGTCGTCGCTGTAAAGTAACTCATCCCAAGTTTTTTTTTTTCTTTCTTTTCATTTTTTTTTTCTATCCCCTCCTCATTCTCGTACTCATTTTATTCTGTCCTTTGTTTATCGGGCTAGATTTATCGCGAGAGCAGACGCGATCCGGTGACCATTTTTAACGAACTCTCCGGCTGCCTGCGCCTGCTGCTTGGACATCGCGGTAATTTCGAATTTGTTTTTTTTTTCTTTTTTTAATTTTTTTTTTTTTTTTTTTTACTAAACTATGAGAATATATATACGCTGGTAGAGCGTTTGGGGTTGCATTCCAGGAGAAGTAACCGTCTCTCCGGACGCATCGAAACTTGGGGATCAGATTAGAATCTGAGAGGACGTCGAGAGAATTTATCGGTCGCCCGGTGAAATAATCATTGAGGATGGGCATGGAGTTTGCCATCCTGTCTCTTTATATATATTTCTCTCTCCCTCTCTCTCTCTCTCTCTCTCTCTCTCTCTCTCTCTCTCTCTCTCTCTCTCTCTTGCTCTCACTCTGAGGCTGGCCCCTTTGGGCACTCTAACTTCGAAAAATTTCTATCTTTCGTACAGGCAGGTATAGATATTGGTAAATGTACTGTTAATCATATACTGTGACAACTGGAAATTTAGGAAATTTCAAGGGACAACGTTCGATCGGAAATTTAGATAATTTCATGAAATATAAAACTTGCCAGTTTATTGCTTTTTCGTTTTTTTTTCCCCGGTTAATTTTTTCTTCTCATTGCGCACATATATTTCATGCAAGTTATGAAGAGCATACGCGGTTTTCGTGCGTCCAAAAATATTGCCAAATATAGTCACTCGGAAAAAAAGAAAAGAACAACTTATACAGCATTATCCGAGCTCAGTTTGAAAATATTGAAAAATAAATAATTCCCAGCAGCTTGAATTCCTACTTGAAACTTCCTCGAAAATCCAAACTGTCAAGTTTTCATTTTTTTCAGAAAATTTTGAAAAAATTCCTGTCTACCGCCAAAGGCGGTGACATAACCAAAGATGTGACATAATTGTTTTTTTTTTTAAGACGATGAGAAACAGCCATTGCTGTCAACGAGACAATTCGATTTTTTTCTCGTCATTTTGAAATATTTATCAAGAATTAAATTTAAAAAAAAAAACATATAAATTTGCCTATAGTTGGAAGAGAATAAGAGCGAACAATCAGAGAGATAGAGAAATTTACGTGAAATCAGTTCGATTGAACTGAATTTCGATGAAAGATCGACAAAATTGTTATTAATTATATTTGTCAAATTTTTTCGAACGTGTTTGAGACTGGAAAAAAAAAATTGAAACAAAGGATCGTCGAAGAGACGGATAATTTCATTACTCGGATCATTTCGGAGAGACGAATAAAAAATGTTGTCCGGGATTTGAGGTCGTCGGCGCATTACATGAGAGAAATAAAGATGGAAAAAAAAAAAAACGAACAAGTCAGACGGCGCGAACAGAGATACCGATGCACACGCATATGGACACACCGTTTCGAATAATAAATCTGTAGCGACAAAAAGGCCATACCGTAATTCTGACCAGATATTTATCGTCTAAAAACCGGGCCACGATTGCACACCTCGGGACGAGCTCGAGATTCCGCGTTATTTTTCTATACCAGGATTAGAGCGATTGCCGGTGTTCGCCGTGTGAAATAATGTAGAATGCGTTTCGCGAGGGGAAAAAAAAAAAAAAAAAAAAAAAAAAAAAAACATGGAATGTCCGGTCCTTCGAGGGACTCGCCGCAACTCGATTCATGGGAACGCCGCCGTATATCCCGCGGCGTCGCGAATGAAATTGCGCGTATAACTCGCGTATGAAACGATCAAGATTTTTTTTCTTTGTTTCGTTTTAACGAGGGTAATAATTAAAAATTTACGTTATTTCGGATAATCAATTTTTTCTCGTACTTTTGCCCTTACCGATTTTATTTCGATTCTTTCGAAGTATTTTCGAGAAAAAAAAAAGAAATCAAAATGCTACGAAATTATTATTTTCCATCGATATTTATAATTAAAACTCGACTTGTGACGTCGAAGATTAGATTAGGTTTTTTTTTTTTTTCCCCCGAGCTGCCACCATTCTGCGACTGTATATCTTTGCAATTTTGCAAATATATTCTCTTGATATTTGTAAATTTTTGTATTTTCATGCGTGACAATGAAACCGAGGCGTTGAATATCCGTTGAGCTTTGAGTTTGTCATTGAGAATTGAAAAATTATTTACTCACTTCTGCTCGCGAGAAAAATCTCGATCGCCACATTTTGTAGCAAATATCGACGAGAGAATATCGCTCGAACTTCGGAAAAGTACCATTTTCCGTGCAAATGATCGCAGTACTTGAGGACCTGAAACACAATAATTGAAAATCATCGGTTGCGATGAGAAAATCGTAAATTTCTTCGCGTCCGAGAACGAAATATACGTTTTGGGTGGTTAGTACAGAAATTTTCAGAGTTGAATTCTCTTGGCGAATGAATAAAGAAAAAGCGTTATAATTCATTGGGACTTGATCGATTTTCAACTTTAAATTAGTTTTGACCGATTGCCATCGACCCTTAAACGAGTTGTGAATTTTTTCTAGTTTAACAAGGTTCTGATTAATTGAAAAAAATTAATAAAATTAACGATAATCAGGGGCAATGCAAGGTAGATCTGTAATTTTAATGACAAAACTCGGAACCTTGAAACATCGTCATTTCGTTGCGCAATGAGACTTGTACTTTCGATGATAATACGTTTCAGAATGAATTTTATAGAACGACGATATTCAGCGAAACGAAAATTTAAAAAATTAAATTAAAAAAACACCCATTGTTTCGAGTGGATGCATCGAGGTAATTGAGAATAAATAATTTGAATAGTACAATTTTAAAAAATATGAGCACTGGCACGAAATAATTTGTTCACGATAAAAGGAAAAAGGCGTAATCATGAATTTCCGAGGGTTCACGAAAATAAAGTCTAACCGATCGTTCCTGTGGCTTCGAGAGCTCATAACGAAAAGCTGATATTTTATTCTTGAACACACGTTGGTATATGAAATTTTCATAAAATAAAGTGTGATATGGTGAAAAAAAATATATATGTATATAAAACAAGGATAACATTGCCGATTGCAAGATGGCCGTCATAATGGGAGGAGCCTCCTGCCGCGCGAGTCCGCAATCGATCCCAGGACTTTGGTCCGTGGACTTGCGCTCTTCGGCAAAGGGACGCGGAGGAGAGAGTCTCGGGTGGAGGTTTCCGTGTGTGGCGAAAAAAAAAGAAAAAAAAAAAAAAAAAAAAAAACAAGACTGAAAATAAAAGAGAGATCTTGGCAAACAAAAAAAAAAACAGCGGCACACCCGGGTTTGGGCAACGAAGAAAAAGTCGAGACTGTGGTTCGAGTATCAGGGGAGAGTACCCTTATTTACCGCCCTGTCCTCGCAACGAGCCTTGCAATTTTTTGCCCTCTTAACGAGAATATATTAATCGGGCCTTAATCCCATTAAACTCTCGCGAATGTAATTATACTCGAAATAATCGCGCCGCTATCCACCTTTAGCACTTGCAGCCCGACAGGCGAAAAACATTTTTCTCTGACAGGTATATGATCGTTGAGAAAAAAAAAATCTGGAGAAAAAAAATTTAAGAGAACATGCGAGCATCTCAAAATTTGCTGTCCAACAACGTTTCGGGACGATGGTTATTTTTTCCTCAAAGCATTTAGAAACTTTTCTTGAATTTTGGGCACTTTATCTTCCTCACAGCAGGAAGCTTTCTTTTCGGGAAGAAATTTTTTGAGTTTGCTTTATATTTTTTTGTACAGGACCACTTCAAAATACGCGTTAATAAGTTGAAAAATCATTTTAAGAAAAAAAAAATCCCATGTAAAATGTGTGTCCTCGAAAAGCCGAACGTGTCAACAAAACGTCATCGTCAATCAGTCAAAGATTTCAACATGATAAGATTCTCTAGATATTGTTACACCGGTTGATAGTAAAATTGATTAGAAACAAAAAAAAAACGAAAAAAAAAGTTTCTCCATTCCTGACCCCCGCGCCCCGTAAAAGAGTAATTATTGGAAAATCATGATTGATTAGGGGATTTCGGCAAGCTCGTATAGACACGCATCGCACAAAATTGCGAATCGAATATATGTATTTTGTCGCAACGGATTTGACGCCATCATTATAACGAAGCGAGTTCGAGCTCATGACGAGTTTGACAAGAGATACGAGAGTGCGTTGGTCCGGATCGACACTTCGATGGTGATTAACGAATGAGAAACCCCCGTGATAGGTGCGGTAAAGTTTTTCCGGGTGACATATTTGTGTATAGTCGGGCGAGTGACGGAGAAAAAAGTATATTTGGTTGGAGTGTCATACGAGATGAGGCTAAACACGAGCGACGACGGGACACACAAAGCTGGGGTGCGCGAAGCCCACAGCATACACGCGTGCATTTCATGCTCTTGAGAAGTCTAGCTGTTGCAGCCACTGTGCTTTATTCTGGCAACCGTCAAAACCCAATTATCCGGCGGACGTTATAGTCGTTTCAAATCCCCAGAGAGAACCAAACTCTCTGGCTCTTGTCTAATACCATCGAGAGTATCATTCTCTTTCTCTCTCTCTCTCTCTTTATCTCTCTCTCTCTCTCTCTCTCTCTCTCTCTCTCTCTCTCTCTCTCTCTCTCTCTCTCTCTCTCTCTCTCTCTCTCTCTCTCTCTCTCTCTCTCTCTCTCTCTCTCAATCTCTCAATCTCTCTTTCTTCTCTTTCTCGCTCTCTCTTCTTCCGAGCGAACGAGATGATAATAAATAAAGGAAGAAGCACATCGTTCGAAAAATGTCGAAACATCCGCTTTGGTTTTGGAATTTGTGAAGTAGCCTGAAATTTAGTGTGTCGGGCTTGCTTGAAACATCGACACGTCGTAAAAGAGGCCCCAACGAAAACAACGATGTGACTATACACTCGGATGGAACAATCATAACGATACAACGGTTGAATAAAAATATTTACTCTGATATATGGAGTATCATTGGGAAATTTTGTTTACGGTTGGGTGCATTTTTTATCGATTCAATTTCAATCAAACAAAATTTTAGATAATCCGACTGAATAAAATATGACGATATCGATCTAGGGTTTTAGTACGAAATCCGAGTGACTGACGTTTTATTCGGACAGATTCGATTGACATTGATGGAAAATCGTGAAGAAGTTGACGCATGCTGAAGTCCCAATTAATCTCTGCGGGCTCATTACGTTTCATTGCTTTTAATGAAACGAGCAAAGGCAATTCTTGTTAATTTGAAACAATATTATAAGGTCGATTTTATCATCAATTTTAATTGCGTACTTGATTTTCGGAAGAATTTTTAATGCGTGATATGATTATTCGAAGAGAACGATGTTTTATGACCTATAAGCTGCACTGCAAATCCAAGTGTGTAGTTTTTACACACTTATGTGTGTAACTTCTTGTAGTCACTTTTTACTCACTTTCACGTGTGTAATTCTACAAAATAACACACTTTAAGTATGTTATTTTGTAGAATTACACACTTTAAGTGTGTTATTTTGTAGAATTACACACGTGAAAGTGAGTAAAAAGTGACTACAAGAAATTACACACATAAGTGTGTAAAAACTACACACTTGGATTTGCAGTGTGGGCGAAGGTGAACTAAAATTCCGAAAAACTAAGAATCTCAATGGAACAACGGTTCTTCGAGTTGATGTTAATTTTTTTTAATAGTTATCCGAATTTACGCGTCCTATAACCCCTTTGACGAGAGCTCTGATCGAGATGGACCTCGTCTACTTGGAGTCAATTTCATTCAATGAAAATATAGCAAAGTCAAGTTATTCTTTTCACGCTTGGTTCAAACCCACCAAAATATTGTTTTCATTTTCTTCTGATTTTTTATCAGTTACTATTTTTTCCATGACATGTACCAAGTTCAAAATCACGATAGCTCACAGCCAAGATCTTTGTTGATAAGATAAACATTTGCAATCGATGGTCATCGATGTATTATGCAACATTATTTTTTTAACATAATATTTTTATTCTGAGAATTTGTTTATTTATTTATACTTTATTTGACACATTTATTGAAAAATTTTAATAGAGTTGTTCCAAGACGCGAGTTCGAGAAAAGCTCGATGATCCGATCTGCCACCTTATTATAGCGAACGTCGCGAAGAGAGGGAGGATTTTGGCATCGGTGAGAGCCAGCCCCTTGAGGGATTCACGCGCATGTCGAGTCTCCCGCCACCTCTGAACACGGAAAATACTGCGCGCGTCCGATAAGGGAGTTGAACGTGCCAGAGAATTCATTGCTCGACTCTTCTATGCAAAAACGTATAACGACGTTGAAAATTCGTCACGTATGTGGCAAATGAAACGCGAGAGCACGCGATAGCTTATCAAAAAATCGCGAATGAACGGGAGTCCCTAAATTTCGTGGATTATAATACGATTCGTCCGTTCCTCGTCTTTTCATGCAACAATCATTATGACTTCTCGCTATATACCTCTTAAAGGGCGCTTCATTTTCATGAGAGCGAATCATCGAGTTTATTTTTATTTTTTTAATGTCAATGGCAAACCCATCGCCTGTCAGGCATCGGACGATCTTTCATTCGTTTCGATAAAATAGTAAAAAATCTCGATTGACATTACTATTTGCTGATAAAAATTGTCATTATGTCACTTGACGAAATGTCCCGAATGCATACCTATATATAAAAGCACGAGGAGAGCAGACACGAATCTTGGCTCTGGTCCGACTTGGCGTTTGATGCTCGGGGAGCTTGCGGATGACTCGGAGGATGTGTTCGTAATTTTTCATCAGTCAGGAGTTTGACAACCGGTCATATTGCATCCGAGGAGATCTACGAATCTCGGATAGATAGTCTTTTGGACCAGCGAACGTGCCAGTAAATCGTTAACACGTTTTTAAGTTCATTCATCGGTCTCTCTCTCTCTCTCTCTCTCTCTCTCTCTCTCTCTCTTTCTCTCTCTGGTTCTTCATCTCGCTGTGCTATATAGTCAAACGAGTCAACAACGTGGACCGCACGCAGGGTGAGAAGCCCGGAGGAGATTCTCGTCGTCGGGTGTCAAGTGGTACACGATTAGTGAGAGCCTATATATACCCCCTCCGCGTTTTCATTGAGTTCCGAATATACACATATTTTCTGTACCGGCAACTCTACGCCATGTACACAAGGACAACGGAATCCATACCAAAGTATTCTCAGATAATCATAGTGGTATTGGTGAACGGAACCCTCGTGGATATACTTGGAGAGGGGTTGTCCAACAATGGGGAGACACGATGTAACAACATGTGTCGCTTTCGCATGGGCACTTTTAACCCAACCCCACTACTCTTCATCATTCGTTCATTGCCGATCGTCTCTCCTCTAACCTATACAATACGCACGTAGAGTTATAGATCTCGTCGTAGTTTCGGGACACACGCGATCTCTCTGTAGGACACTGCGCCACCCGGGGAGCAACATAATGGGGGAAGAAACCACTTAGCAGCCCACCGGCGGTATACGACAAACAGATTAAGCCCACCGGACAATGGATCGAAGTTCGCTCCCCCATAGCGCACAGGGCATCACATATAAGTGCGACTCTCTCTCTCGCGTATATATGCATGACCTTTTATTTTTCCACAGGAGATGCACTCGCACGACGAGGTGGGAAACCACAATTTTCTATCTTTCAGGACATATACGGGGTTTTCGGAGATCGCAAATGTATGAAAAAAATGACCATTTCACACTTGTCGGTTAGGACGACGGTTCTCATACATTCGTAATTGACGAATGTATGATTATTCTGATGAATTGGTCATCGCGAATAGATTTAGAGGGGAAAAAAAAAAAACAGTCGTGTCGAACCAACAGTCATTTGATTCGGGATAAACAATTAATGATCATCATTCTCACGAAATTCATCGCACACGATCGTACAGTTATTTTGCGTTAGAGATTTGCATGAGACAGGAGGCAAAAGTGCTCGAAATAAATTTATTTGGGCAGCGATCAAACATTCGTTTGATCGTTGGGTTTCGATGTGGCAAAAAAATCGACGAATCGCGGAATCGATGCATCAATCATTGTCTCGCGTATATGTATGTAAGAAAGAAACTATAGAGGTATCCGTAAAATTAGATCAAAGTGAGAACCTGAATGTGGCCCCGGCGTTTCATCATTAGACAGCCATTCCTCATCTCCAAGAAAAAAAGACAAAAAGATATGTTCGTGCCATTATCGATGATCGAACGAAGCACACTTCGTGACGAGCAAACGTATAACACTTGGGAAATGTGTGTGCAACGATTCACCATGGACGGGATACACTTTGATGCTGAAAACATTCGACGAGAGGGCACGGCAGTCGATTTTTTTTTTTTTTTTTTTTTTTTTTTCGATGGCAACAGTGAAATATGCGAGCCACGTGCGGGTTCTCAGAGAATCGTGTTGGTATATATAATATAATGCTCTCGGGGTCATCCGAAGCGTCTCTCGCACGGGAGATAACACGCTTGTGAATGGCCCGCAGGGACCAGACAGTGAGACGCCACACGGAATAGAAGCTGTGCGGAGCAACGCGTCAAAAATTCGGAGATTCGAAATTGTCTTCGAAGATACTCGGGGGGGGGGGGGGGGGGGGGCATGGAACATTAGGATACACAAATAAACCAAAAAAGAGCAGATCCTGATCCACGGTTCATAAACTCTACACGTTTTCTCGGCCATTTTTGAGTTTCCTATATATACGCAGTGCCCGGAAGTTTTGATGATGACGAATGCCTTGGATTCATCGACCTATCTTTTTCATCAACTTGAACACTACATCGGCCCTATGTTGCATGTACTCGTGAAAAAGTCGAGGGGTCGATATAATAGTCCGAAGTTTGACAGCGTGAAAGGCGCGTTGACAAGGCCAATCGGGGATACTGCGAAGTGGAGCTCGTAAATTATGACGAGTTTTCATCTAATTAACTCATGGATATTCTCAGTGTCCTAGCGTTTCCCTTTTTTTTTTGTCTCGCTCTTGTCAGAGACAAAAAAAAACCGTAAAATAATTGTCGCATTTCTTCCGGAAGCGCAGATGCATGTGCCGGCAATCTACGACCTTTTTTTTTCAACGACACAGAAATTTGTCTATCGCCCTCTCGTGTTCTCTGACTGAAATGGAAGAGTCGAGAAAAAAAAAAATATATATATATATATATATTTAATCAATGTCCCATTTACCGGATTCAGACTCACGATGACTCGAGGCCAGAAGAGCGGCGTCGAGTCTGCGAGGCTCCCAGGCGCTTCGATCTGCCTTTTTCGATCAGGATGAGCCATCCACGCGTCATACAAGGTCGAGAGAATTCAGAGAGCAATGAGACCGAGAGACGATCAGGAAAAATCTGAAGTGATTCGCCGTGAAAGACGAAAAAAGGAGTCGGAGGCTCTTCAAACGTGAAGCTTCCCGCCTTTTTGCCGGCTGTCGGAGCTCAGCGTTCTGAGCCCCCGGATTATTCGAGGATTATTCGGGGATGTTCATTCGAGCTGATTTACAAAGACGACTCGAGCCATGCACATCGGAGAGCCATAGCCACAGTCTGCTTATGGTTCGGGTGACCGACCTAACGTGATTTCAATATATGTATGTATATATAATACATGAACAACTTCAGCTTTTAGCTGTGATGCTCAGGCAAATGGTTCCTCATATACACCACCGTTCCTCTTCCATCGAATCGCGTGTATTCGTAATGCACAATAATAGAGACGCAACGTATGTCCTATATATCTCTCTGAATTTATCCACATAGTATGTAGTACAAGCCACACAGGCTGCTGTATATATACATGATGTATCTACATATACATGCTTTCCCTTAAGTACCCCCCGAACGTTGTTCCGCACAAAGCTCCGGGGAATTATTTGTCAAACATCGATTGGCCACGGTTGCTCTTTTCAACTTGGGGGCCTTTTACCGATTCAACACTGACGGTGCTTGTACGGATCTCGGGGTATGCGGCAAAGGACTCGGCCTCTACTTATTCGACCTATACGTCCGTGAAAGAGATCGCGGCGCTCGATACGCAATGATCCTCCGCATGAGTGCCGAGTTCCCTCGACTCGTCGATCAAGATCCTTAAGAATTAATGATCCTTTATGGTGTCAAATTTCGGAGGGGTAGGGAAAAAAAACAAACTTTGCGCGGGAAATTTGAGAGTTTATTGAATCTCGTTGTGTCCAACGAGAATGGAATAACGTGTTTGATCGAAGCAAGAGCAGAAATCGAGCCAAGATTTCGTTGAAGGGGTTTTTTTTTTTTCCCCCGACAGGACTTTCCCACCACTAGAATACCGCTGGATCTCATTGCTCAAGATGCAGCAACGACGAGAAGCGAATTGAGTAATTCGATCGATGGTGTTTGGAGTTTCGAAAATTGGAATCTAATGAAGAATCGAGTGTGTTTCAAGGGTGAGGCAGGAATAATTCAGCGAGAGGGAAAAGCGAATTAAGTTGAAATCGGATGATGAAAGACACATTTGGGGACTCGGGGACAATTCTCGAGTATTCCGTGGACGGGAATGCCTCACGAGGGTTGTGTGCTCGACGTAGCAGAGCCGTTTGACCCCCCGGAGTCACGGGCAGAATTCGTGGTGCAAGCGGACAAGGAAGAAGCGAGTCAACGAGACCAAGGGGACGAGAGAGCGAGGGAAGCTGTCCTGTATATATACATACACGCGTGGCGCTCGCTCATGAATCAAGTCGCATTAGAGAGAAAGACCCGGAGAGGGTGGATGGAATACACTCGATGTGTATACCAATCTACCGCGAACACTCCACCTTCTCTCCAGTAGATTGGATTTCCGAGCTTTATTCAATTATCCGTGAACGGGAGAGCCAGAGAAACGCGGAGAAGCACTTGCAGTTCAACTTGTCATTTTAACAGCGGCAAAGAAAAGTGCATACAATCCAGGCTCTGAAAATCCGATTCTCGCTAAAGTCCTGACACATCCAATTATAATATTTTTCCGATGTCAATCAAAAAGGATCGCTGTCTACCTATCCCGTTGGTATCCCGATCTTTAAGCATCTTTTTTTATTACACTCAGGATAATTAGGATGAAAGTAATTACGACAAAAGTCTAATTTGTTTTAGAATCTTGAAAATAATTAGGAAAAATCGTTTGATCCTAAAAATTTTGAAATCATTGCCGAGGCTTTGTGCAATTTCGAGAAAATTACATTTCAAGAGCTGAATTCTCATGTGATCAGGGTACAGCAAAGAAACCATACAATGCTGACATTCGGCGAAGCAAGTTTCAGCGAGCTATCGAGCGAAACGTTTATATATATATATGCATGATCGTTTTGGAAGACTCGGCTGTGAGCGTTACTGCGCAAGACTCGAAAACGCTGCATACAGTATCTCGCGAAGATAAAAGAGAAAGAAGGAAAGAGAGAGAGAGAGAGATGAAGAGGGAGAAGAGATAAGAGCAGGCGTTGTCACGGTTTTCGCGGATAGAGGCGTGGCTGGATTGCGCAGCCGCCAGATCTCTTGGACTCAGGGGAGAGGGATCATGGGCGGTACTTTTGATGCCCGGCACACTGAAGCAACGTGCGTTGATCAAGCCGGTGTGCTGCCAGAGAGTTAAAACTATCTCATAGCGTGGGCTTTGGCACCTGCCGCCGCCGCTATACCGCCGTCGTATCATCGCCCGCGAACGAGTAAATAGCCGCGCGACGCATACAGCACACGATACGTTTTTTTTTTTTTTTCTTTTCTTTTTTTCCCGGCAATCAACGAGAGAGTTTCGATATCGATCATCATTATTTTTTCGTTGCCATCGAGGATAATTCATCGACGTTCGATATTGCGTTGAAGGGATATACGCGAGAGACACAACGACGACGCGGATGTTGAGCTCGGAACAATTTGGGATTTCATTGTGAATCGCGATAGACGAGGAATGATACGAGACATTTCGGTTGGCGAGAGCTAATCGACATATACGGAATGTTGCATCCACGTGGCGCATCGGAAATGTGCGCACAGGCCAAGATGCTCTATCAAATAAACAAGTACTATGGCGAGCGTGTTCAGGGACGAATGGGCCAGGTACAGAAAACTATTCGTGAAGTTTGCAAAATCGTTCAGGACGTTCTCAAAGAGGTCGAAGTACAAGAGCCACGTTTCATATCGTCGCTGGCCGAGTGCAACGGCAGATACGAGGGTCTCGAGGTCGTTTCACCAGGTGAATTCGAGGTTGTCCTCTATCTCAATCAAATGGGAGTTTTCAATTTCGTCGATGACGGAACATTGCCGGGTTGCGCGGTACTCAAGCTGAGCGACGGACGAAAACGTTCGATGTCACTGTGGGTGGAATTTATCACGGCCTCGGGTTATCTTTCGGCCCGTAAGATACGCTCGAGATTTCAGACGCTCGTTGCGCAAGCATGCGACAAGTGCTCTTATCGTGATTCCGTAAAGATGATCGCCGACACGAGCGAGGTCAAGCTCCGTATACGCGAGAGATTCGTCGTTCAGATAACACCGGCATTCAAGTGTTCCGGCGTATGGCCAAGATCCGCGGCTCACTGGCCTATACCCCATGTCCCATGGCCCCATCCGAATCTCGTTGCCGAAGTCAAGAACGACGGTTTCGATCTACTGTCAAAGGAGTGCGTCGCCCTGCAGGGCAAACAATCGGCAATGGAGGGCGACGCTTGGGTACTATCGTTCACCGTGGCCGAGACGCGGTTACTTAACGGTGGCTATCGGCGACGTTGCCTCAGTATACTCAAGACGCTCAGGGATCGTCATTTGGATCTACCGGGTAATCCGGTAACGTGTTATCACATGAAGACCCTGTTGCTGTACGAGTGCGAGAAACATCCGTCGGAGGCCGAGTGGGACGAGGGCTGTCTTGCCGATCGTATAAACGGAATTTTTCTACAGCTCATCTCGTGTCTACAGTGTCGCAGATGTCCGCATTATTTTCTACCGAATCTCGATTTGTTCAAGGGCAAATCAACGAGCGGCCTGGAGACCGCCGCCAAGCAAGTCTGGAGGCTGACCAGGGAACTTTTAACCAACAGCTGCGCACTCGAGAAGCTTTAGTCTTCTATTCGGATTACTTGAAATATATTTACGGAGAAAAAAAAACGAACGACGATGACGCGAGAAAATAACTTTGTTCGTTGGACTTGAAATGATTGTTTTGCGATGAAAAACGGCTTTATGGGCTAAGAAAATATTGCCATCTTAGTTTCACTGTTGCTTGCTGATGCGCTTAATTTTACAAATTAATCGTCCGATAATATGGGGAGGAAAAAAAACGTGTACGAAAGGACTTGAGAAATGAAAACTTCGTAATGCCTGGATCCATTCAACAGCCGATAGACGTCAAGCGTAATGTGATTTGTTATGATTGTTTTTTTTTTTTTTTTCTTTAAGATATTACGATAGACGTATTTTACTTATTGGTACGTTGCAGTACTTTGCAGTATTTTTTTTTTTTTAATTTTAATACGTTCATGATTGTTATTTCACGACTGTTATTTATCGTCGAATGTATATAGTTTGTCTCCCAAGCGATTATTCTGTTTGTTTTATGTTTGAAAATTTCTATAACAAGCATAAAGTTGTATATATAATACATGTATTTAATGCCTCGTATGATGTTTGATTCTGGACATTATTCTGTTTCCCAGCGGATCCCATTTTTTTTTTTTCGCAACCAAAAGACCACACGACGTTGAACCCCCAGTGTATTGAGCAAGAAAAAAAAAAGGAATCTTCGAATTAAAAATCACGGGGAGCATCGATAATCGTCATAAATTCGCCTGTATATCCCGTGTGAAAGATACAACTTTTCGAGAGAAAGAATAATCGTTTCGTCATTTTCCTGCGTGGTAGCTATCAATTAATGAGTAAATGATTAGCATTCGTCCATTGATCTTCACGTCGCGATAACGTTTCAATTTATTCGAAAAATATTCAATCTAGTCGAGAATCATTATCATAGACTCTGTAATTTATTATCCACGATCATTTGCGCGGAATATATGACGCGACGACAACTTTTACCAGAGCGGTGCCCGTTGGGGGTTTCCTTGCTCATATGTACACGACCTGACCGTGATCAACGAGAACATTGATATATAATGTATATATATATATACGCACATATATCATGCACATACCGATATGCATACCGTGAACTATACGCATATATCTGGAAGCGAAAGCACATTTAACGTTGTTCCGCCTGCTACTGGATCTTCTAAATGAGTGAAATAACTCGTTTCCTATCTCAACGTTATCTTGGAGCATTACTTTTTTACGTTCGAAAGCGTCTCTACGTCCGAGACGCCGCTGTGTCATCAATTTTATTCGGTCTCCAACACCTTCGACGGTAGTGCCCTTCGGTGGTTCGGTTTGCCCCGGGCAAACGAAGAGTATATCGATAATTATTTTATCAAGAGAAATAAAGAAAGTCGTATCGCTTTTAACTTCGTTAATTGATGAGGTAAATGGTCAATTGGTCAGCCATCAGGGACGCTTGGAATTGCCTAGAAGCGCGTAGCTAGATTGGAATATTTTTGATTAAGTGAGATATCACAACGACGGGACAGAGTCAGCTAGCGCAAACCGAGTACAATCGTTGATACTTTTTCTCAATCAACGATCGCACTGGGCCCCTCGATCGCTCGTATAATGTGCGATTAACTCTGGCCCAGGATCCTTTTTTACGATCCCTCCCAGTGGTAGATCACCGTATATCACCATTTAAAAGACTCGTGGCCAGTGTATCGAGCCCCCTGCAAAAATAGGCCCAGCGCCTAATACCTAAGCGATTGGTCTCATCCTCCACACCGGAGACCTTTGACCTCGGGGTCTTAATCAATGTTCTCCCCCAAGCCCGCGTTCCATCGATATCTCCTCAAAATCCAGAAAAGCCAACAATCCTCAAAGTAAACGATCAATGATTTGCCACGTTTCTCTTACGATCCGGCAAACTCAAATCACGTTTTTATATATGCGTGCAAATCATCGATGAACCACCGAGGATTGTTCACTCAATCTTGCGCGCGATGTCACAATACTCGGGCATCCCGATTTTTTCATCTTTGCTCCGCCTCTGATAGCGCCGGCAGCCGCCATATTTGAAATTACGAAGTGAGGAATTACAACGAGAAAAAGCGTGGTGGAGGACAGGAGTCTCGAAGCCATAACAGACCCTTATTTCGGCGCTAGGTCCCCGGTGTTATTTATGCAAGAGGACTCGGTGGGTTATTGCATGGAACAACGTATACCAATGTACGCTTATGTACATATACAAGTCGGTGAGGAATAAGGCAGAAAATTAATGCAAAGCCCTTGCACGAAAGGGAGAAAGAGAGAGAGAGAGAGAGAGAGCAAGAGGGTGAGAGCGACAGGGACAGTCTATGATGTATAGAAAAAGCCCGTAACGGGTGAATCCTGGGCTTGTGGGTTTTCGTTCCAGCGTTACAACGTCCCCACCCCCGATCGATGCAACGGCAAAACCCAGGGAGGTTGAAAGCAGAGGCGGAGTCTGGCTGGTTAACGTAGTTCTCTCATTGGAGGAAAGTCCGCGATGAAAGGCGTAGCCGATTGGCTCATGGAGGGAGGGGAAGGGGGCAGAGACTCTCACCTGGTTTTTGAAGTTTCAGAGAGCTGGTGGAGGATCGGATGGCTTACGGAGGTGGACTAGCACAGTCTTCGATCTGCCGCTTGAGAGCCGACACCATCTCCCGGCGTCACGGTTTTCACGTCTCTCCCGCTCATACGGAGACTCCGATACAACGCGAGCCGAGTACCGGGTTGGAATCGCAGTCCCGGGGAGTTCCGGATCGGTGTGTGTGTGTGTGTGTGCGGGGGGAGGGGGGGGGGGAATGGGGGAATGGGGTATCTGATATATTTCTGCCCGTAATCGTGAAAATTCACTGATCGCGACATTATCGAAAGTCTACGCAAGGATTTCGATCCCGAATCCCGACGGTTCAAGGATTTACTGGAGATTCGAGCTGGCTTCAGAGCCACATGGATCACTGACGTGGCCGCAATAAAGGAACGCGGACTTTCTCTCTCTCTCTCTCTCTCTCTGTGAGATTTTCGAGCGGGAGGCTAACCGAAAGAATGCGGTGATCGAGGAATCACACCAGGGGACTCAAAGCCCTCGCTAAGAGGAGAGGGCTCGAGGGGTAGTCTCAGGATGCTCGTACCTGCTGACATGCTGGCAGCCCAATCGAAGATGGTCTATCAGATCAACAAGTACTTCGGCGAGCGTGTAATGACGCGCAAGGCTCAGGTAGCCAAGACCATACAGGAAGTTTGCCGTGTCGTGCAGGATGTACTGAAAGAGGTCGAGGTACAGGAGCCACGTTTCATCTCGTCATTGACCGATTACAATGGCAGATTCGACGGTCTCGATGTCATATCACCGACCGAATTCGAGATTGTTATTTATCTTAATCAAATGGGAGTGCTGAATTTCGTGGACGATGGAACGTTGCCGGGTTGCGCTGTTCTAAAGCTCAGCGACGGACGTAAACGTTCGATGTCGCTTTGGGTGGAGTTCATAACGGCATCGGGTTATTTGTCGGCGCGCAAGATACGCTCGAGATTTCAGACGCTCGTTGCGCAAGCATGCGACAAATGCGCGTACAGGGATTCCGTAAAGATGATCGCCGACACGACGGAAGTGAAGCTTCGTATACGCGAGAGATACGTCGTGCAGATAACCCCGGCATTCAAATGCGCCGGTTTATGGCCGAGATCAGCGTCTCACTGGCCGATACCTCACATACCATGGCCACATCCGAATATCGTTGCCGAAGTCAAGGCCGAGGGTTTCGATATGCTGTCGAAGGAGTGCATCGGACTACAGGGCAAACAATCGGCAATGGAGGGCGATGCTTGGGCATTGTCGTTCATCGACGCGGAGAATCGTCTTTTACAGGGGGCAAGTAGAAAACGTTGTCTCAGTATACTCAAGACACTGAGAGATCGTCATCTCGATTTACCGGGTAATCCGGTAACGAGTTATCACATGAAGACACTATTGTTGTACGAGTGCGAGAAGCATCCGCACGAGGCCGAGTGGGACGAGGCTTGTCTCGGCGATCGGATAAACGGAATTTTCCTACAGCTCATATCGAGCTTACAGTGCCGACGATGCCCGCACTATTTTCTACCGAATCTCGATCTATTCAAGGGCAAATCACCGAGCGGCTTGGAAAACGCCGCGAAGCAAGTCTGGCGACTGACACGCGAATTATTGACCAACAGTCGAGCACTCGAGAAACTGTAATCGTATACGAACGAGCAGTTTTTTTTTTTTTTTTCTCCTCTTTGAACGGTATGCGCGAACACAAATTGTGATCTCGCGGAGTCATTCGTACATACTGTGACACGAGAATTGAGCGCAAGCCATGAACCGGATCTTCGCAGGAAAAATTTCCCGGTGACATGGGGTCAGGATTGACGTGAATGGAAACGGAGAACGTGAATTTTGCCAAACGTTTGGCAATTCCTCATATACATAACCGTGGTCTTTCCAACAGCAGTGATGAAGGATTTAATGATTTATTTTCGTGACAAAGTGTTGTTACCCCCCCCCCCCCTCCTCTCCCCCCGAGAAAAAGTCCCTGGAGTGAAAGTGTTCGGTTAATAAACGAGTTCTCGTTACGAGTATCTTGACTAAGGAGGATTATATGTAATATGATTGCTCGAATTGTACACCGGTGTGATTGTGTTATCGTAGCGACAGCTCGAAAGAATCTGTCGCATCGAGCTAGTGCCATACATATATTTATATAAATAAATCGACGCACGTAACGTGAAAGCACACGCGTGGCTGTCTCCTCGCATTGATCGCAAAGTTTCTTTTGTTTTTCTTCCTGAATAAGAGCACTGATGTAACATAATGTAAACGTCTATCTACGGCTATCAATTTATTCCGCTAGCTCTCGGGGATTTGAAATATAGCGATGATGCGAGAGGAAAAAAAAAAATACAAGTGAGGAGAACTGTGACGACGCTTCGGAGACATCGATAGTCTCGGTCGTAGGCTATTAAGAGACGAAAAAAAAAAAGAAAATGTAGCTTATATTCTGTAATAATTCTTGTCTATGATGCCTGCAATCTATGTCGCTTTGTACATACACCTTAAAGATATTTATTGAACTGTAACGATATGTGAAAAATATAGTAATATTTATATGACGATAATTGTGCATTCGTGTTTTATGTTTCATTGGTCACAAAACTCTCGACGCTTATGTTCGACATTATATCGTCACAGCATTCGCGGATCTTTCGGTCTCTCTCTCTCTCTCTCTCTCTCTCTCTCTCTATTTCTCGGGAGATCGGACGAAAATTCACGATTGGGTCGTAAATTCTTGACCGCTTAGTCGTCATCAACGACGAGATCGTTAAACACTCACACGGTGTGTGCGGGGCGCTCCGAGACTCGCGATTTGGTCTCTCGCGTCCTCTGCCGATTCAGGTCTCGTAAATTTTACAATCTCTGCTATTTCATCACGTTTTTATTTTATTTTTTTATTTTTTATTTTGCACATTCAGCGAGTGCCTCGCGTAGGCGTGCGTGATTGATCCCTGGCAAAAGTCTCTGCTCTCTAAGATTCTGTCTCTGGGATTACAACTTTACTCGCGATGATTAAAGCATTCTGTAGGTTTTTAATTGCAAGACGCTATACGATCGAATCTATCATTAAAATGAAATACCGGGCTCGGTGGCAGTGAGAGATCGTTAATTTGAAAGAAAAAATAAAAATAAAAATAAAAAGCAGCTCGTAAAGTTCTCAAAAACGAGAAAAAAAAAAATTTTTTGCTTTAGAAATAACAAACGCGATTGTAGACTTTGAAATATTTGTCTTTTCTTTGGCTAATCCATCGTCGCGGCTCGCTTAAAATTTCATTAGTCTCGAGGCATATCAGGCGTTTTCTCCGTCGTAGACAACATAGTCTCCGGTATAATTATGAGGCATAAAAAAAGGCGTTTGACGCTTCCCGTTGGACATTGCAAATTCCATCGGTAACCGGTTGTCAGGACAAACTGCGTTGTTACGCTCGATAAATACTATCCAACGGGCTGAACTAGATGATAACGTCTCGTATATCTACCGACGCACGCAAAACTTTCGACTTCGTATAATTTATTTGAAAAAAAAAAAAAAAAATTTCTTTAAATCGAATACGTGTTTTTTTTATAATTTGAAAAAAAAAACAGTGTATTTTAATTGAGAATGTTTTTGGGGATCATCCGGGTCAATTGAAGTTTTTGATTTTGTTTTGAAACATTCTTCAAGGGGTGATTAATGAGAATTCAGGTAAATCTGGATCAAAGAATGCCTGCGAGTAGAGTTCGAGGGAAAAAAATTGTAGATAAATGCAGCTTAGTTTTATAGGGGATTAGGGGAGTCGAGACGATTTCCGTTGCATCTCCCACGAATAATTGACACGAATTTTGTATTATAACAAAGCAATTAAAAATCATAAATCCATCCATTTAATTCGAGAAATCAAGACGCTTGGAATGAATATGACGACGATTACTTTTTGAATTAAAAATTTTCTTATGTCGGAACAAAGTGAAAGTGGGATACGAGTATTAAGTGTTACAGCGGTATAGTAAAGTGAAAATTGTCTAAACAGAGTTAACCGATATCCCCGTTTATCCGACGTCTATCACACTTGGATTTCAAAACATCCAAAACTTTGTAGCGAAATTTACAATTCTTACGGGAATTACCGCGGAAAAACGTGTATTGCACTTGGCTAAGTGCACTTGAAATCCGTGCAGACGGGCATTAATTTTCTGGCGAGAGAACGCGAGAGGAGTCTCGCTCTGAATAATACGTGTTGAACGCATTCAGTCCCGTCGGACACGTGGACGGGACAAAAAAAACGATAAAATGTGAGAAATACCAGAAGAGAGAAATAAATAAAATCCCATTTCGTATGAATGACTTTAGTCACGCGACTTGCAGCCAACATAATCGATTGCATCGATCCTCTAAGCGGCTTAAGCTCGTGATTATACTCGAGCTGACGCGCTCGTTGTAATTTTTCTTTATTAGCAACAAAGTTGTATGCAACGTGGCTTCGCTGTCAGCGATGAAAAAAGAAAAAAAAAAACCTCGGAGGGTAGGGAAAAACCTACCGACCCTAAAAAAATGTCTATCTGACATTTCCGCGTCAAAGTAAGTAAGGCAAGACGGAATTCAACGTAATTTGGCTAAAAATGACACAAATAAAAGTGAGAGGGTGTGGAGCAAACGGACTACTCCCGAAATAGTTGCTATCGGAAATTATCGCGTTAAAGTGACCAAGGCAAACAAGAAATTGACGTATAAATGAGGAGTTATATCGGAAGTTTGAATGTCTAGGCATGAGGAAATCTTAGACAAAAAGAATTTTTCAACCAATGAAGCAATAAAAGAGTAAACTTTCGGCCTTCATTTATATGGGCCACTCTATCAATTATCAATCAATTTCTGGGCTATCGGACTAAAAGATTGTCGAATAATTTTTATTTTCGGTTAGTTACTCCTCGAGACCCACTCAAAAACACGTTTATTTGACAAAAAAAAAAACAAAGTTATTTTACGTGCGCCTCAATAATTTATCATTTTTTTTTTAATTTTAATTCTGAAAATTAACATTTTTTCAGTGAGAAAGTCAAAATTTTAGAGTGGAAATGAAAAAAAGAGGTAAACAATACTTCCTATTGGGACTCAGCGGAACATCTGTATTTCTTTCCAAGCTGAAATCGAAAAACCTACGAAGGCCAATATGATTGGAAGAAATGAAAGTGCTTGCCACTTTTAGAACTTAATAGGCCATTCGATAGATCTAAAACGGGTCAAAGGTCTATTTTGGGCCTCAAACGGGCCTGTGCTGCAACGCGCTACTCTAATAATGTGTGACTAGATAAAGTTTCCTTGTTTCACAGCCCCATATGCTGGGAATCTTCGTTTAGCCGAAATATGATTTTTCCAGGGCGGATGGAGCAGAGAGATGCGGTTCGATTTTTGATCGGTTTTACCGAAAACACATTGTGTTCCATCTTTTTTACTAATTTCGATGTGGAAATGTCCGATAGCCACTCTTTGAGGGTAGTCGGTTTTGCTGGCGGTTTTTTTCCCTCCTGGCGGATTTTTTTTTATCGCTCACAACGGAACCACGTTGCATACAGCTTTGTTTCACTAGGCTTGACACGAAAGTGCTCATACGCCATTTTTTTTTCTTAGTGGTCGGCCCCCCCCCCCCCTTCCGCTATTACGATTAATAATTTCATATTTTATATTTACAAAATATCTTTTATTTATATTAAATATATTTTCGGGCAAAAAGTTATTATATTTTCGCACATATTATGTTTCGCTTACATTTATCGAAAACGAAGCGACATAAAATGTAACACAATCTCGTTCTCGTGCAATAATTGACTTTTCCTTTTTTTTTCCCTTCCCATCTTTGAACTATATGCATGCGATGTGCAATTTCCCTATCGCGTGAAAACATGTATATTCATGTATATTCGCAATATCAACCACGTATATGCGATTAACGACGGATAATTGCTTGTTTTATAACAGATACGCGTGAAATATTGGTCTGCGAGATGGAAACTCGGATAAATGGGAATAGTGAAACGCGCATAGTCACGCGTTTGCTCATTCAAACTCAGCGGGGCAAATATATATAACGAGGCAAACTTTGATATGGAATAATCAACGACCGTGACATAAATATATACCGTCGCGTAATCGAATTACGGGGATTTTATAAATTAATTTCTCAGTATATCATATTCAATCAAGCGCAAACTTTTCTCGAAATAATAATCAGGAGAGTTTTAAAAATTCAATGTCAATTCATCGCTGATATCTTTCGACCAATTTTTCTTTTTCATTCAGAAATACACGCACATTTTTATAAAAAATAAAATTCCTTATATATAAGACATTGTTAGTTCATTCGGATACCGCATTTTCCGAATCTTTCTGGGATTACTTTCAGTGCAAGCTTGCATATAATCTTGACTGAACGTATGTATTTTTGTAAATTAAGAAAAAAAGCATATTATTGATGCAATTTCCACGTGGATGCATTAAAACATCTGAAAATATTGACAAAAATTTGTTTCGAGCAATACTAAAAGCTGGAAAATTGTGATATATGCAACTGAGAGATTGGGGAGAGGGGGTGGGTTGGCTGAATTTACGGAGAATGCAGTATACATGTTGGTCGTGGTTGTCGATTCGGCTTTGGTTCGTCGCGAGGCCTGCTCTCTCGCTATAAAAAACCGGCAAGATAAAGCTGCTAAGTTTATGCAGGCTGCAAGGCAGATACAAAACGAATCTGTGTGTGAGAGTGAGAGAGAAAGAGTGGAGACTCGCGGAGTGCCAGCGTGTGTATAACTCGAGATACCTGGCGGATCTCTCGAAAAAAATAATAAGACAAAAGCCTATCTCGGGGGTGGAAGAGACTGAGAGAAAGACAACCAAATGTTTCGAGTGAAAGCGCGAGCGAGCGACCGAGAGAGAGAGAGAGAGAGAGAGAGAGAGAGAGAGAGAGAGAGAGAGAGAGAGAGAGAGCGAAAAAAATGAGCAAAAGTGAGGTTAAAAAAAACAAATTCCCGCGGGGCCCATGGACGAGGGACCGGTGGGACGGAATGGAGAGAAAACCGGCCAGGAATTCACGGACGAGTGCAGCAGCCACGACAGCAACCCCGGCGAGATCACCACCACAG
Organism: Rhorus exstirpatorius; assembly: GCA_963564615.1. Taxonomy (NCBI): domain Eukaryota; kingdom Metazoa; phylum Arthropoda; class Insecta; order Hymenoptera; family Ichneumonidae; genus Rhorus; species Rhorus exstirpatorius. Next base: position 46,274,712 of record OY751313.1, read on the forward strand.
AGAGAATCGCACAACAGCATCTCGTGGTCCACCGACCAAGTGTGTGGTTTATCTCCTCGGTCCAACTCTCATTAGACAGCTCTAGTGCTCGAATTCACGGATAATTTTGTATCCTTTGGATAAATTTACTCATTCAATCATGTGCACACGTTTTCTATTTTTCAACCTGTAATTTGTCGATGAATTTCGAATGAATTTAGCGAGAATATGAAATAATCGGCATTTTTTTTAATTTACTCAAACCTAATGACGTCTTGGATTAGTATGTACTGTGCAAGACAAACCCTTGAATGAACCGACTTTAGTTCAATAATTTATCGCTAGTTGTGCGATTTTAGTGATGATACAGTAATCCGAATTTCGAGGTTATATCGCTCCGGTCGATACTAGATTGAGTGTGTTTCGAGAGGCTTTTTAAAAATAAAGTTTACTCGACGAAAACGGTTCATTTAGTTCTATGAATTCACTGGGTGCATTACCCCCTATCGTAGTCAGCTCTTACAGCCAGCGCTTGTAGCGGCGAAAAATAAAAGTTTTACAGAATACAAACGCTCCTATTGGTATGTGCTGGCGTCAGAAACGCTGCGACTGGTAGTTGCTTGCATCAGCCACGCTGCCATTGGCTCACGTCGACGTGTCACGTCATCTCCTAAAGCTAAATGCTTTTCGTTACAATTTGCGGATAACAAATTATTTTGCAGTGCCGAAATTTTTTTTGCATGAACTGTCAAATATATCATAAAGCTCTCTCTCTCTCTCTCTCTCTCTCTCTCTCTTTCTCTCTCATTCTTACTCTTTTCATTCAGCATGATTTCCGAAAGAATCAATAATAATTATTATTAATCATTCTTTCGAAATAATCATTCATGATTACACTGTCATCAAATGATTTTTAATGTTCCCCTCTATAATTTCGTCGTACAAATTCAGAGGCTGTCATTAATTTAAAAACGAGATCTTTTCAAGGAAGAATCGAGCTGGAGTCCTTAATGAAGCCACGAATCCAATTACATTGTGCGTTAAAAAAAAAAGAAAAAGATAAAGTTTCCAGCGGATACTGTTTGGTGCAACGAGCGTGACTTCAATGGAAGTTGGAAAAAAATAATCTATGTATTTGCCCGACGAACTGTCACGTAGAGGAAATGGGAGCCTCAGGGTTAAACTTTATACGATGTGATCAGGTAGTTTTATGTTCTAGCATTAAATTATCATATTCTCATCAAAGCAGAGTCTACCGAGGAGGTTATGGAATACGATGATCGATCCAAAACCTTATAATATCTATAAAATATACATATAAATATTATTATTATTGTTATTATTGTTATTATTCTGTTTAGTATCTTCAACTGTTGGAAAGTTCAAATTGCACACCTCCTGAGAATAGTTCCCGAGCTCCTATCCGGCTAATTAACATAAACATGAGGCCGAACTCTCGAAGCGATAAGCGCGACCGAATGCGTTCATTCGGTCAATGTGCTCGCTGCATCTTGTCCCACGAATAAAAACGTTCTTATATGCACATATTCGAGGGCAAATTTTATTATCGGGCTGTCGAATTCCACTTAATTGTTACACGGTATTCCTCTCTAAAAGTTTCTATATTTTTTTTTTTTTTAATCCTCGATCAGACCGAAAATGGTCTCTCTCGTTCGATATCTTTACTCTCGCCCGCGCCGTTGTCTCTTAATTTTATTGCAAGTACGACGTTCCTGTGCTTTTTTTGTTTTGTTTCATCCTCCCATTTTACGATCATTCTTCTTGCTTTGCCGGGCTTGCGAAGCCTTGAAGAGACCAAGACAAAAATTGAGAAAAAAACGCGAGGATAAGAGAGAGAGAGAGAGAGAGAGAGAGAGAGAGAGAAAAGAGGATTCTTCGCGACTTGCTGGTGTAACGCGATATCGCTCGAAACTCTTTTTTCACCCCCCCCCCTTTTTCCACCATTGCGTGCTTTTTGTTTTATTTTTTTTTTTACTCACACGCACACGTTCTCTTGTTTCCTCGCTCATTTTTCTTTTTTTTTTTTCAAGTCTCTTTACGTTTTTCTTTGTGCAAACGCGTTTACTAGGTTTCCGGTTTTTTTTCCTATTCATTCCTTTTTTCTCGACGCGCCAAGGGGCATACTTTTCGAATGAATGAAACGCGAGAAAGTGGCCGTCGCTTCGCGATCAAAGTGAAAATGCTACCTGCCTTATTTCCACTTTCATTTATCACTATGAAATCTATTCGCGTTGATAGGGAATGAAAAAGTAAAATATATGATATATTTATTTCTCGATAATGATAAATATACGTTGGATTTATGTATACTTGAATTTATTCAAACCTATATAGAGCGTCTTTCACACAAAGGAGGATCGTTTTTAAAAATGAACGAATAACGAAATAAAAAGGGCAATCGAAAAATATTGGAAGTTTTTTTTTGTTAAAAGTCGCTGTACACCAATTACTGTTCCCCTTCATATTACATATATTTTTTCCAAATGTATCTACCCGGAGCAATAAATCGCGAAGATTATACACGAGGGACTATAACCAGGGCGAATAAAAAAAAATATATATATTGAACCGTACCAGGGCAAACTTTACTTTCACAATTATTAATGAACTGTCCTCGGCTAAGAAATGGTTTTCGATAAATAATTAATGGTTGATGCTCGCATTTTACTTTTACGACTCGACGTTATCAGAGTCCCAGGTGCCCGAGAGCATCCTCGAAGAGCAGCAAACACTTCGCTACCCTCTTGCAAGTACTCTCTCTCTCTCTTTCTCTCTCTCTCTCTCTCTCTCTCTCTCTCTCTCTCTCTCTCTCTCTCTCTCTCTCTCTCTCTCTCTCTCTCTCTCTCTCTCTCTCTCTCCCTTCATCTCTCTCGCTCTCTGCCTCGCCCTCACTTATCGAAAACATTATCCTAAACGCCGTTACGGTTTTATGGACGAAACCACTCAAAGTATCGTAATCCAGCAGTGTCACGAGACGTGCAGTCTCGGTTCGTTCACGATCTTGCTTTTTTTGTTTTCGTCTCAAAACATTGACAAGACTTTGCATAAACATCGTATGCTTGCGACGAATATTATACGTGACGTAATAGTATTTCAAATTTTATCATCGGAGCTATATTATTTCAAGAGCATGAGATTCGCAGTAAAATAATTTATGAATTTTTTGTCCTTTGAATCAATTGACGAAAATTATGGTTACGTCGAGCGTACATGAATGATATGATCGTTCATTGGTGGTCTCGGTTATTCAAGAATCGAACGAAACGTGTGAGCATGAAATTTGAGGGGAAAAAAAAGTGAGATAAAGTTCTCGCTATGCGCGTCTTGGAGTGGGTGAGAAGAAGCTTGTTACATGTTGAGGGGGGCATCCGGTGATCTGGTTAATGTATAAAGATCTCGTCCAACCATGCTACGGGGATCCCTAAGTGCGCGCTCCTTGAGCTCTACCATTAGTATTACCCGACGACGTCGGAACTACTTTGTCGGCTGATATCACAAGCTCTAGACTATATAGAATCGTCGCCAACCTAAACCCAACGATATACATATATATATACATGTTTATATTCAAGTGTGTAAAAAATTAAAAGTATGAATACGTATAGGAAACGCCAATCCACTCAATTATTCACATAATGAAGTTGCTATGTATCGTACGAACTTATAATTGAATTTAAGGAAGTTCTCTCGGTACGTAAAGAGTCAAAACAGAAAGTTTCTTTCTCATGACCCACGTGGCTGCAGTACACAAGTACACAGTGACAGTCGGTGACAGTGTACGTTTGAATTTTCAATAGCGCGCGATAACCTTCAATTCTCCAACGTCGCCACATCTCTCTCACAACATATGGAAAGCTATACAATTTTTGTTTTATATTTGTTTGTTACTCTTTTCATAAGCACCCTTTGTAAATTTTTAAGACAGAAAAATGATTCCTAATATTTTTTCTTTCTTTTGTGCAAGTTTCATTAAATCCTGTCCATCAGTTACGCAAATACGAATGATAAAATATACCCAATTCGCGATTTTCCCTAAGAGCCTGTGTTGATTGACTCAAAACGTAATGACTGATATATAGATCCAGAGGTACCCTCAACACACAAAAATTGGTATGAGCTATTTTTACATCTTAATTTAACATTCTGCAAAGTTTCATCAATTTCTATCAATTAATTCTGTTTCCGAGAGAACTCCCTTAAATTAATTTAATACTTTCGTTAAGTGAAAAAGTCCTTTTTGATCATTATATATGGTCACCGTGATTCGATCGATTTTTTTTTCTCGAATACTTGAGAATACTTCTGAAATACTTTGGTTTTAATTATAAAATGGTGATGGCCATGATATTCATAATGAAAGAAATGTTAGAGAGAGAGAGAGAGAGAGAGAGAGAGAGAGAGAGAGAGAGAGAGAGAGAGAGAGAGAGAGAGAGAGAGAGAGAAAGTGCAACTTTTATTTTCAAAAAGATGCAACTTTCTTTGCAATGCATTAATTTTTATTCTCGTATACTCGAACAACTGCTCCGTTAACAAATGTTCCGTCTCACATTTTATGAATTATTGGGCATAGTCGGGAAAATTTAATCCAGTAAAACGCGAACTAGGCGTACGGTACGCGTTGCGCGGTGCGCATAGCCCGTGTGTATGTGTCACTTTGGGAAAATTATTCTCAAATTGAAACAAACGATCGCCGGGCACGTAAGTCCCGAGGATCGATATTACACAGTGTTGTGTATACGGGGTTGTGAAGCCCTGGGGAAAGCGCGAATCGTTTTTCAGGGAGAAATCGAGGGAAGGGACTGCGTCGTATATTTTAGAAATTATCGTAGGATGAGCTCGGCGATGAAAAATTATATAGATATACAAAATTAATAAACGATCGATTTATCATTTATTAAAGACAACAATGTTAATTACGAATTTTTGAAACCCCTTCGTTCCTAATTCCTCGATGTACAATATAATTTGTCAAAATTGCATCATCGTTCGTGTCTCGAGCTGGACCATCGTCGTCACCCTTGCATAATGGCATTAACCCGTGAAAGGGTTCAAGAGGGTTGAGTGCTGAGTCGTCACTTTTGAATATTTCAACGAAACGAAAGGGCAAATCCCCGGGTCTGGCAATATTAATTTCAACCCTTGGAAAGATCTTTATAAGAATAATTTTCATCGACGAGACAGATAAACAAAAACGAAATGAGAATTTATTTTGTTGCCCGCGGATTCTTACGATAAATTCGAAAATGTCAAATATCGCGTCTGTCAAATTTACTAAAAATCACGTAAAATGTGAGGAATATTAGTTGAAGTTTTTTTTTTTTTTTAATTTTATGAAATCTTCGATCATGACAATTCCGTGCATTTTTTCAGCTACCGAAACAGTACTATCTTGATTATAAATACTCTTCATTGAAATAATCATCCACTGGTGTGAATTCACCCTTAAAAAAAATCAACAAAACGATCTGATTCATAATACATAGTGTTTTCCACTTGTACAGCTCGTAAACTCTGACGCCGTTCTCTCATCCACTGCGATATAAATATATAAATATATATATATATATATATATGAGTACGTATAGTTTGTAAGCGAAGGCGAATCGAAATTTGATTGGTTCCGGGCGGGGGTGGTATATTGCGTGGCGGGTACCATCGAAAATCCGGCACCACGCAGCCTTCCTCCCTTTCCACTGAGCATTACAGAGATTTATGTTCCGGCTTTTTTCTCCGAGAGATCACGAGAGTAAGAGAGAGAGAGAGAGAGAGAGAGAGGGTATAATATAGCGCGTGGGTGCGAGCTGGTTGGTATGTTACGCGCGTGTGAGCAGATATAAGGGAAAGCATGAACACCAGCGGGTGCGCAGTCATCCCGAAGAGCTTTTTCCCGGGGGAGAGGCCGAAAAGTTTTGGTGGGAACGCGGCAGCGCGCGACCGACAAGAGTAAGGAGTCTTCGTTTGGTTACGAGAGGGGGAAGGAAGAAGGATGTAACAAAACGAAACCGAACTTCTCTCTATTTCTGGATGTCCGTGGGACAGAGAGTCAAGAGTAAAGGGAAGCGGCTGCTGCTGGATGGATGAAGAAAAATCTTAGATGAGGTTGAATGAGGGAGATAGAAAGAGAGAGAGAGAGAGAGAGAGAGGGGGAAAGAGACGACGAAGAGAATCTCCAAAGAGCGGTAGCGCAACAGCAGTAGGATGGATGCATCCTTTTGCTTGAATTATCACCCTGTCCAACATGATTTCCTATTTTCCCTCTGTGTCTTCCTTTGGGTCTTTTATCGAAAGAAAAAAAAACAAATATTTTGTTTTCCCTCGTCATTTAACCAGCAGTAGCTCGCTCTTCTACAGATTTAAATTGAACATAGTTTCAACTTAATACAACTCGTACAAAAATGGCATATGCAAACGCATCTTGACGCCGGAAAACTGGGGCATCGATACTGGATCGAAAAAATTTTCAATCAGCAAGTGGAGACGAATTAAATCGCGTAGCAAGAAATTGACAGAGAAAAAATTCTTGCTTGACTAGCCCGAAACAAGGAAACTGTGCATGGCATAATTGAGCACAGCAAAGCTGGGTATACAGCGTAACTGCGGAATGGCGCAACTGGGTACTGTGTGCAATTGAGCATGGCACAATTGGGCGCAGCGCAATTAGACGCGGTGCAACTGCGGGCATGGCATAATTAGACACAGCACAAATCGGCACGGCGCAATTAAGCATGGCACAATTGCACATAACGCAAGTAGGCATGGTACAATTATAGGCACGGCGCAACTGTGCACGGCACAATTTGGCACTAGATAACTCGGCATGACGGAACTTGGTTTGGCGCAATTGGGTACGATACAACTGAACACGGAGTAAGTGGGCACGGTGCAAATAGGCATAGCGCAACTGGGTACGGCGCAACTATATAGGCATAGCGCAACAAGGCGCGGCAGAACTGAACGCGGAGAGAGTGGACACGGCGCAATTGGGCATGGCGCAACTGGTTATGGTAGAAATGAACACGGAGCAACTGGGCACTGCGCAACTAAAGAAACTGAACTAAGAAAGGTACGACTCTTCACCAAATATTACCTTCGTATTACGTGCCGTCGCGTCACGTTTACCAAGTTAATAATTCAAGCTGCTACAATTTACTAAGCTGCGGCGACGCCCACTAAAATTTTTTTCCTGTTCAACAGGAAAAAGAATGTAATACCGTTCATCCATTCGGTGGTCTTTACTCGTTGGATGTATCACCCTTCAGTGAATTTCTCAACTACTGCACTGCAGTGGAAAAAAAAAAATTTTTTTTTTTTTTATAGCACCGATATATTATTTTATTCCACGTGGCTGTGCTGGTTTCTGGCGTAGCTCGACTTGGAAAGATTTTTGTTACCAAGTATACCGCCTGTTTACGCTCGTAAATAGAATGGCAACGGCAAGAGATGCTGTTTTATAGCGAAAACGGATGCGGGAAAGGATGCGAAGAGAACGAAGAAAAGAGAGAATGAGAGAGAGAGAGAGAGAGAGAGAGAGAGAGAGAGAGAGAAAGAAGGAAATGATTGCTTCCCGCTGCATCATAATATAGCTTGAATGCTGAGCTTTTGTCGTAGCTGCTCTGTAGGCGTATCAAAAGAGACTCTCAACGACGAGCTATATCGAATGAAAATTTATTTCAATAAAATAAAATGTATTCGAGCACAAATTTATCGAACATATCGACCTTGATCTTCTTTGCACAGTTATGAGAATTGAATTTTAAAAAAAATGTGGTACACATTTTTCGATGATTTTGTTGAGGCAGCATTTTTCTTTTTTTTGTTTTTTTGTTTCGCGATTTATCCAAATGACTCCCGAGTTCCCCCACGGTTGTATCGCGCGACAACGAGGTGCGTCGAAGCTAATAAATTACGAGTCTATATAAATTACCTGGCTGTGTCTCCCGAATAAAAAAAAAATAAAATAAATAAAAAAAAACACGCTGCACCTGAAACGCATACGCAATAAGATATTCATCGTCGTATACACACACATGTGTGTGTGTGGTTTTCATCGTCTCAGGTACGAGAAAACAATAACAAGTCCGTAAATGTTGCGACGATGCGAAGTAGAATGCACGACGTGAGGAATGCGCAAAAGCTGCATATGCGCGTATCATTTGCATACAAATATAATGTATACAAGTTTGACTCGCTGTCGGATCCAAAGTGTTTGGATTATTAACGTCGTTGGCGAAAAAAAACGCGTTACAATAAATAAAGAAATGAAATATAAAATACCGTTCGAGGTAAACGTGCCAATGTATCTCGCTTAAACTTCACGATTCTGGTAAGCAAGATACGATCGTATTTGAAATTAAAAAAAAAAAAAAACTTAACTCTTTCATAATAACATTTATGGAAAAAAGCATGCAAATTAGAAATTTGCACACATTGTTTCCTTGCAATTTTATCTCGCTTATAAAGTTTCCTGCTATAAGCAAGCAGGTTTTTCAATTTTGGATTTATTCTCATATAGACGAAAGCTTTGTGAGCGAGATAAAATTATGAGGAAGCAAGATGCAAATTCTTAATTTGGACGCTTTTTTTCTGCATTCGATTTCAATAAGAATACATTAACGGACACACTTTTTTTTTAATAACACTTGAAAAACAAAAATCACATTGAATAAAATCTCATGATTTTTTTAATCGATTTTTGCAAAATTTAATGTCAACGACCCTGTAAATGTTAATTTATGTCGAAAATATAAGCCGGATATCTTAAAATTTGAGCAAACTTAGAGCGATAACAGATTTTTTTTAATTACAATTTTTTTGAAATTTAAATTCCTCAAGCGATTGTTGTAAAATTAAATACCACGCACTCATGCCCTATGACCTATGAATGTATAAAAATTTTGCCTATTTTTCGTTGCAATTTTCGCTGATTCGAGCTGATAAATGGAAACTTACGAAAATTAGAGCGATCACAGACATTTTTGGAAAAATTTTAAATCATGTGAAATGGGAAAGCCGTTGTATATTGGGACAAAAATTTCAACAAACAAAGAGGGTGTCATGATCATATGGTGTCTGAAAAGTTTGCTCATTATTGCTTCAGTAATTTTCGATATAAAGACGTTTGAATTTTTCGAGGTTTGTACAGACACACGCCGGGAAATTTTCTCTAAATATGATTTCTCGACGGATTAGGACATTTTAAAAACATTGTCAATAAAATCTCGAAATTTTGATTTTTTTTGGAGTATGACAAAAAGCTTCCTTCAGGAGGAAGCAAAAATTTAGAAAAATAACCCATTGATACAAGTCATCATGAAAACTAAATGCACTCAAAATTAAAGACAGCAAAACCGAAATTAGATTGTTAAAGAAAATTATCTTTGCTCATTCAACAGATCAAAAGCAATGAAATATCGAACCCAAACCTAAACTCAAATACAGGTATTTTGTACAAAGAATCGACTCAATCCATCAAATCTGTCGAAATAAAGCTCGAATCAATCGATCACCGATGAAATATTCGCTCTCGCGAAGAATTGCCCAAAGTCGAGGCAACTCCTTCTCGAGGTATTCACAAAATCCAGATCTTCGTGTAATTCAATCGCAAAGGATTTACTCAAGGAAAAAAAAACTCCTTTTCCACATCCCTATACGAGAGTAATTCGTCGTGTACCGTGGACCAGGTGGTAGACGTTCTTGAATGGGGCAAAATTTGTTCGAAATCCAAATCTCTCAGGCAGATCGAAGACCTTATCTTGGTCATCAAAGAAAATGAAAAGAAAAAAAATAATAGAAAAGGAGTGAGATCGGTAGAAGATCAAGAGAGAGAGAGAGAGAGAGAGAGAGAGAGAGAAGTGGATAAAACGCACCATGTGTGGTTCGTTCTTGGAAAAAAAGATTTTTCGGTAGTGGAGTTTGTATCTCGATGGCAACAAACAAGCTGCCAACAATTAATCCGGATGAGAACTATACACGAAAGAGAAAGAGAGCGTGAACAGGCCCAGAGTAACCCTATACCTGCTGGGGCCTTCTCTGATCTTCTCGACGATTCGAAAAGTTCGTGTACTACTCTCATATCTATATACAGTATAGGCCACACCAACGTGCTTGTTGTTCCGTTCTCACGATGAAGCTGATCGTCTTACAGCGATCTCACTGGACAAAAATATCCGGCAAGCAACTCAGCATAACGGTCAACTTCAACGTGCGCGCAAAGTACGATGAACGAGAGTCCCTGCTGGCGTTGCTCTAGGCACGGCCATTCGTTCGATCATCGTATCATATTTCATGTTATTCAAATTTCAACAATACCATTAAGGGCTACGGTAATCCTTTTCCACCCGTTCTTGATGGAGAATAAAACACGATCATCTAACTCTTTTAAAATCGTTCGTTCACAAATCCTTTGTTTCGGTCATTCGGCCAATTTCACAGTATGGCCGAAAAAGAGTTTATTCGTTATTAAAATTTTATTCAGATAAAGATTGCTTCGGTTAACGAAGCCAAAAGTTTCAGCTCAAAAAAAAATCGTCCAAACTTTGCATGGAATGCCCCGTATAAATACACCCACACATTCTTAATAATCTGTACAATGCGTGCAAGCCGAAACCCCCCTCCGGGGATAATAACCTTCGGGCTTGTAAAAATGCAAGCCAGGACTAACCGAAAGAGCAAACAACCAGAGGGCCCTCTGTTCAGCGAACACACACGAGGACAATGGTGAACATGGTCGTTGGTTTTCGCTTCATGTATATGTAACATGTATATATATATATATATATATATGGATCATATCTGCCAGCTTTTGTTCTTACCGATCACAATCTTACGGCTTCCCATACCCGTACTCTTTTCCCTTCTTTTTATCTTATTTTTCTCTTTTCTCGCTCGTGTTACATACGAGGCTTCGAACTGAAGCACCGTCAGAGACCACAAAGCGGCGATCTCGCGAATCTCCCGAGCTCATTGAGAATCCGCGAAAAAAAAAAGTTCCCCGAGCTCGTAGAACGCAAATTAAAAATGGTAAAGCCGATTGGTCAATTGTTCGATCTCTCGAGATGTCTCTTTTCGGGATTAGCTCGCGCTGAATGACAAAACGAGCCGGTCACATTTGCTCGGGGCCTTGGCTCAGTGAGCACGACTCTGATGGGACAAACGTGGTAGCAGAAATTTTCGAGGATTGATGAAACGAGAAGGAGATCATGCCTGCCTGCTGGGAGATCAGATGGGGGAATGAAGTCATCACCACTGTAGTGCAACTACGATCCAGTGACGCAAGAACTTTCAGCGCACCGAGGCTCTTTCGTAGACCAGCTATAGGGCTACAGGAGGATTCAGAAGGGATGAACGACTTCATGGTTAATGATTGTTACAGAGCGGGCGAGAAATGGAAATCTTAGATCGTTTTTTTGATTTTCGACAATTTTGAATGAGAATAATTGACCGCGGGTGTTGACGAATCATTTTGCAAGATTTTTCTGTCCGAGAAATCGGGAGGCAAGTTCTGGATCGAGATATACGGACATGTAACAATGTTGGAATGGATGGATTCATCTATCCTTGGGGCGATATAATGATACAGTACTGATATAGTCATTAGTTCATATTGGTCAAAGGTTCGGTGACTTTACGAACGATTACTAGAATTTTTAGTAATTGTAATCAGGCACTTTGTACCAAACGGTGATCAAGTATATATGGTGCAGAGTTGTATATCGGAGAGTTGTCACTCCGGAGAGTTCTTTGATGGGAAATGAATTATTCGGTAAAGTTGTTCACGGGGGCTTGTATTCTGAGGTATTTAGTTTGTATACTGGCTTTAAAAAACATGGGAAAAATCGTTTAGAGCTGCATGATTATTTTTTAGATCAAATTTCATCTATGTAGATCCAAATTTGGTAAAATCGTAAATCCACCTATAAATCTACGGTAGTTTTACGTACATTCGATTCAACCTAATATTATGTTCGAACACATTCGCCTATTAGATCTCGGTTTATCTACTCGAATGTCAGTAGATTTATTGAGATTCGAGTAGATCTAATTCTAGGACCGGAGATCTATAGGTAAATCTACATGAGATCTAGGCACATATAATTGATATCCAGGCACATCAATTCGACGATTTTCCAAAATTTAGATCTACGTTTAAATCTAAAAAATAATGGCGTAGATGTAAATTTGATCTACGTAGATTTTAACTATTTTTTTTTTCTCCCGGGAAATGATTGGTTTTTCTAATCTCTGCATATAATCTGAATCATCCTGTACATAACTGGACTGGAATGGAACATAGCTGGACCCTTCGATCTCGTTCGCTCAAACGGAAACAATCACATTATATTCCGTGCGTAGAGCGCTTTGGGTCACGATCATCCGCAATAACGCCCTTCCTCCTCTACACGAACACCCTTGGCAAGGCAACAAACACCCCTCTGTCTCTTAACGGGGTGGACTAATGTAATGTAATGATTCCATATTTATATCAGCCTGATGGCTCGACGAAGTTTCTATCATTTTCTACGTCTCTCGGTGTTTCTGTTTCATTCGCCCTCGTGTCATCATTCGTCCCTCTGCTTTCCGAATCTTTTTAACTTTCAAAATTTGCTCAGATCAAATTTTATCGAGCTTCAAATCTTCGACTTCTTAATTACAATATGATCGATTTATAATCACGAAATTACTTTAATGCTACCGATAACTCTGATTTTAGCACACTGCACGAATTATCAATTTGAAAAAAGTAAACTTTACTTTTCATATGGGAACTCATCATCACAAACACAATGAATCTGCTTCGGGCAAGTCATTTACATTTAAAAGATGTATAATTCATTTTTTGTCATAAAATATTAAATGACCCTCTGGAGTAATTGTACTCGTAAAAAAATGACCAGATAAGCATGAAAAAAAAAACATTATTTAGCTGTTTAAACTAAATTAAAAGCTGTTAATTTAGTTAACTCGCCGCTGCAAGTAAGATAGACGCACCGAAAATTCAGAATATTATTTTTCTGACTTGAGAAAACGAAGTTTCTCTTATAAAACTTTTGCTTCAACATATAAATCTTTTATATTTCTCTACGAGCTCGCAAAGATAGAACAAATAAATATTTCGAGCACAGAGGCCTGGCCACCGAGTATCTCGATGAAAAAAAAAAAAAAATAGTCATTCGATTTCGTATAACTTCCATCCGAGTGATCAGGTCAGGGATCATTAACTTTGGTATTATAAATGCATTAAACAGTGGCGCTCGGGATACACGAAGAGAGGAGAGAGAAATGAGTCAGTGTCAGTATGTATCAAGAGGATCAAGTATCGACGAGGAGAAGCGATGCTACAATGAACCGCACTGCGTATATGCGGGGAGGGGGTGTTGAATTTCGTAGGGTGGCAGGTGGCACTAATTTTACGGATCGACTGCTATGACGGATGTAACGAGACATACAGGCTTTCGCCTCTCCGGAGCAATGCACACGGAAGATAGGATAAAAATGTCTTTTTCTCTCGTTCGGTCTCCCGTCACACGTGGACGCTTCGACGAGCACGATGTCATGGCTTGTTTTATGAGAATTCAGGGGGTCCTTGGAGCAGACGACTCATCCGTAAGGATTCATGAATCGTCTGTTCTGCATTCATATATTTTTCGCACTTTCGCATACATCGAGGTACGAAAAAAAAAAATCGTGTACGCCATCGATGCATTTTCAAACGGTTAGGATTCCTTGATCACGACTAAAAGTTATAAACTTGCGAAAAAAAAAAAATACAATACATCCAATAATTAAAAAAAGACCGTTCGAGTTCGAGACTGCCGCGATTGCTTCATCATTATTTTATCACGCGATCACGAATTAAGAGAAAGTGGACGAGGAAAAATTAAATAAAAAAAAATAGTTGAAACAAATTTCCATGGGCAAATGAGACCTGGCACTTCATTAGTATCGTCATCGATCATGAAGTCATCGGGGGGCTTTCGTCGAGTCATGTGATTTTTCAATTCTCACCGAGAGGCTAACGGAGGAACTTATATACGAGCTTATAAAGAGCACGTATGAGAGGCTACTTGTGGCTCTCGAGGGTTTTGCCCTCATTCTATCGATCCCACGCAGCCAAATGGAAAATAGTAGTCAAGTATTTGTGCTTCAGAGCTTAAAGTCTGTCGTAAACATGCACGACGCTGCTTGCGTGCGCCTTATCGACGTCGTATTCTCGCACGAGGAGGAGGAAACCTTGGCGGCAATCGTTACTCGACACGGGGACGGAGAGCGGGGCCATATAATGACACTATTTTTTTCAAAGATACTCTCGTTACCTTTGATTGGGGAAGAAAAAATATGAAAATATGACAATGTCATATGATGAATCGATGAAAACGACCATTCGATGCTTTCTTTTTTGTTGTTTTGTATTATATTTATCGTCCTCTGGACGATTGCGTTCAAGAAATTGCGTGGCATAATTTTAAAAAAATTACGTGAAATTTCGCGTTTTTCTTTTTTTTTAAATTTTTTTATTCTTTTGACGCAGACTGACTTTATGAGGCAACGGGGCCACAACAAGAGACGCAGATGCGTTGCGGGCTGAATGATTTTTTTTTTTTTTCATAGGTGTCATGTATATGTGTATGGACGTTGGTCTCTCGGATCGCGATAGCACGCGTGGCTCATTAGCACTAATGAGTAATGAGCCGATGATTAGAGGAGGCGGTCTCGTGGGCGTGTCAGTCGGTTGATCTTGCCGACAAAGCAAAAACTCAGCACTTTTCTCTTTCTTCCTCCTATCCGCATCCCGTTAAAACATATATCTGCCTCTTCTTCCTCTCTCTCTCTCTCTCTCTCTCTCTCTCTCTCTCTCTCTCTCTCTCTCTCTCCCTCTCTCTCTGCCTCTTCTTCCTCTCTCGCTCTCTCTCTCTCCCACCCTCGCTCATAATCGTTTCCACCTTCTCGATCTCATGCTCTTCCCTCTCAAATTCTTTCATCCTTCTTCTCCTACCTCGCCACGTCTTTTTAGTTTTTTTTTTTTCGATTTTTTTTTTTCTTTCGATTTTACGGGCGCTGTCACGCGCTGCGAACGCGCGCAATGAGAGTCAAGATTACTCGGTGACCCAAGTAAATCGAGGACGCTGTTAAGGATGTATGTTAGCTAAGTCGATTACTACTTTTCTAGTTGAAAATTTTAGACGTTAAAAAGAACGGTATATAGCGCATTTTTTAAGATTTTTTGCCAAATTTTTCGACCATGTGAATGCTGAGATATACGAGCTCAAAGTGATACATTTAACAGCTTGTGAAAAATGGCATTTATTCTGGAAAATCAAGTATTTCCTGACTACCTTCTGAGTTACAAAAATTTTCTAACGTAACCCTGTAGCGTTTAAGACACGTGAAAGAAAACAAAAATTGTTAAGTGCCCTCATACTTTCCGAAATATTATGAGTTAAACTTCGAATTATGAGAAGAAAGCATTTATGTAGCGCGTGAAGTTATTCTCCTGCGCAGCTTGCCTCTCACGTCGCCACACAGTGCCGCACTTTGCCCCCCCTCCTTGCCTAGCTAACATACATTCTCAATTATCGAGGGATTCAAGTTAGCCAGAGGCTTCGTGTGAGAAACAAAAAAAAAAAGAAAATTCAATACTTTCAAGCATATTTGGTTCTGAAATATTTTCCAATGAAATTATAAGAAGGGACAAAACATGCTCGATTATGATTTAATGACTCTGGGAGTGAGCTGGAACATTACGAATTTTTTAATGATGATTTAGTTGGGAAAACAATAAAATAAAAATTGTAACCACACAGAACGCAACGCGTCTGCCGAATTTTTCGGTCGACATCAAAGATATTTTCTGGTTCAACCCCCTCGAGCCTGAAGGCGTCGAGGAGATGACGGGGTGTCAAGGGGTACGCTCTTTCGCGTTTGCCAGGCGACGCCATAATACCGCGGCATCGGTTCCTTCATGCCGCTTCACTCTGATTAGATCGTTAAGCTAAATGCGACCATAAAGTTTCGCTAATTTAACGAACTACGCGCCAAAAATTCACCGATCAACGGGTGCGATTTTTGCCGTGAAAAAAAACGTCCTTCGGGAGATATTCCCCTTCGCTACATAGTCACACTTTTTTGCACGAACAAAGATACGAGAGAGAGAGAGAGAGAGAAAGAGAGAGAGAGAGAGAGAGAGAGAGAGAGAGAGAGAGAGAGAGGGATGATCATCAGAGACTGACAAATTGAAGAAATATTATTTTTACGAAAGAAAGTATCGCGTTACGTGCAAATTTTATGCAAAATGTCAGACGTCCTATAAATATAGAAAATTATATCATGGAATTGCGCATAAATTTGTTTTCATTGACATTCCCTAAGACAGACACCTGGTGAATTTACGATTAATAAAAGATTGAGAAATAAAAATAAAAAATGTCTCGACGAATTCTCTCGATCGCTCGGTGACTCGGAAATTTATTGCTAGTTCGCAATTACTTCCTTCGAATCTTCGTGTATATCTCATCGCGCTCATATATGCGTGATTCTCGAGATAACGAATATTACAATCTATTTGGATATTTTTTTCATTTCTCCATCATCGCGAGTAATTCGTGAATCGACAAAAATACATTTGAATGATGCATGATGATACAGCAGCTACCTGGTTTTTCTTTTCATTCATGGACCACGAGAGCAGAATCCGCAAAACACACAAAAGCAGTTGTTTCAATATTTACGCCCACATTACCGGCTGTTGGCATTTTCGTATCCGATAATAATAACATAACAAGCGTGAAATGTAAGTAAATAAGACGAAAACAAAAATTGAAAGACTCAAAGATGCAGAGAGAGAGAGAGAGAGAGAGAGAGAGAGAGAGAGAGAGAGAGAGAGAGAGAGAGAGAGAGAGAGAGAGAGAGAGAGAGAGAGAGAGAGAGAGAGAGAGAGAGAGAGAGAGAGAGAATGAGAGGAAGAATGAAAGATCCGAGAGAGTCCCGAGATCTCGCGGTGTCCCGTGGCTAGTGTCAACGTTTGACTTTACGAGGGAGCTGGTGGCGCATAGAAGCCGTTGAGAAAGAGAGAAAAGGGAAAATAACGAGAGAGACAAAGAGAGAAAGAGAGAGAGAGAGAACGGATGGATACAAAGGGGTTAGCGTGGAGTGCAAGGCCTCTATGCTGGGTTTCAACCACAATGGCCACCCGTCGTGTCCAGTCCAGCTCTTTCGACTCCCGAATGAGTTAATGTTAGCCCGTGTTCTCTTCTCATCCGCGTTGCATATATAGTTGTATTTCTATTAAATAGACGTCAATCAACCACCGCTATGAGATTCGTGCCTGTCTAAGCGATGAATTCCAGGGTGGCCTCTCTCTCTCTCTCTCTCTCTCTCTCTCTCTTGGCCGATACCTTCGTCGACGATTCGTTCTTATTTGTTTCGAAAACTTCGTTTCAATAAGGCATTTTTTTTTCCCAAAAAATCCGAGGTATCATAATTGTCGATGAAAGCGCCTAAATATCCGCGGCTTTGAATTGCAGACAAAGAGATCACAGGGTCAATCCCTTATACCTATAGGGGCCTTTGTGGTTTCCGCTCGATATTAATTCTACCATCGTACACAATAATGCATGTACCTTCTCCTCCCCTATGTAGGATCTTCCCTCAAGAATGCAGAAAATCTTAGCCTATCTCTCTCTCACTTTCTCTCTCTCTCTCTCTCTCTCTCTCTCTCTCTCTCTCTCTCTCTCTCTCTCTCTCTCTCTCTCTGTCTCTCTGTCTCTCTGTCTCTCTATCTCTATCTTTCTTTCTCTCCCTATAGTTCGAGATTTTCCCGAGACCGGTAACTTGATCCTGTTATTCGCGCGACGGACTCCTCGGTCGCGGCAACCTGGCAGAGCCGCTGGCAAAAGCTTGCTTCGAGCCACAACGTTGCATTCCTTTTTTTTTTCCCCCCTTTCTTTTCACTCGCACTGTTTTCCACCGGAGTATAATATGCGTGAAGAAGATAGATAGACGGAGATAAGTCGAGGAATCCTTGAGTTCGGTTCGTACTTAGGCTGTACCGATCGGTAGACCAGGTAAGGAAAAACACACGAGACCAAGAGTGTCATAAGGATTGAAATTTTAAAGAAACATGGTGATCCAACGAAAACGAAGTCTCGTGACAGAACACCGAACACTGACGTGTTCCCAGTGTCAAACCTCCTGCGAGACTTTGCCCTCTTCACCGCCAAAATCATTGTTCCAGGATTGAATGAAAAAAAAATGTTGCCACTCATAATCTAATTAATTCAATAACGCCTATTTATACACACACAAACACACACACACACACACACACATCAATGACCGAAATAATCCGAGGACCATCTGACGAGGAATGAGTAACGTCGTTTGAATAAAGACCACTCGAAATTATAATTCATTGACTTTCAACACTGATATCCATATAGCTGTCCAACGGATTTTGGATGGTTCTCAATTCGAAAAGATGACTCATCTCTGCATCGAGGAATGACCGTCATTTCAAAGAGGTGCAAGCTGCATAAATTTTCCTACTCAATCAATTCAATCCCGGGCACACCTCCGTAACTAATGTGCCGGGTCCGAACGAAAAACACTGGGATCAAGGCGTCGAGTTGGCGCGTGAGCAAGAAAAGTCGACGTCGTCGTCGTCGTTCTCATCGAGATGAGACTGATGTCGCGATATCGGTTTTTTTTTTCTTTCTCTCCCACCCCCCCCCCCCCCCCCCCCCTGCAAACCCCGAGGTGTTACTCGCGCCGTTGTTCCGGCGAATGCATTGGACACATTCAGCCTTACCATCGACTAATAGCCCAGGCGCACATACACACGCACGCATAAAGCTCGCTTGGACCGACACAGCCGCTGTATTCTCATTGAATCCCTGAGCAACTGGGAGTCTGGAAGGTCCGCCAGGTGACGGCGGCGCCTCGTAGGACATTCATCTTCGGGATGTGGAAGAGGCCATATTCCACGTGGGCATGCATGTAGCCGCGCTTGCGGCGCGTTCCCCTCAGTCGCCCATTCTCGCCAGGCAGTTCAGCGGCTCTTTGCCATAGAGAGACTCGCGGAGGTCCACCGAATTTCGAGGAGTCTCGGGGGGCCTCCGAGAGAGAAGGTAAACGGCAGGGATAGAGACGGAAGAAGAGATACAAGACGGAGTAGCAAGGAAGACAAGAAGAAGATGAAGAAGAAGAAGAAGAAGAAGATGAAGAACAGAAGGAGGAGGAAGACTGAGAGGCCAGGCCAGCGAAAGGACTCGTCCGTTCGGATTGCTGAGAATACCTTCCCGGTTATTTATTAGAGGGACTCGTTAAGGCCATCCTAGAGGCTTCAACCTGCCTCACATGTTCCTTCTCCTCTTTGTATTTCTTCCTTTTGCCGGGGACTTTCGTATCGCAGAGGAGTCGCAACAAGGGGGACAGGGACACGTCACGCCAGTGGCTTGTCCTTTATCTCCCATAGTCGCATTGTTTTAATCTTACGTCGCGAACGAGAACCTTCCTTTCTCGTCGTTCAATATTATATATACCTCCTGTGTGTTCGGATGTTCACCATAGCGGTCTCTCTTCCCAACTGGCTTCTTTAGCCTCTAATTCTACGGGGCCCCTCTCTCTACATTTTACTTCGTTCTCTTTCACTTCTTCCTCTTTTTTTTTTTCCCTTCTTTTGCCTTCTCTCGTGTGCCCTCCCGTATAGCTCAAACCGCGTGGCGCAGTCTCTCTATTCGTTGTCGTTTCAACTCGGATCAGTGACCACGAGGCATCTATCCCCCAACGAGTCTCGCGTTATAGACTTCTGCGCGTCCTGACTAACGGAGAGATCCCAGGGTATACATGTACGAGTGAGGATTTTTCATCGAGATATACAAGTCCTCGGGGCTACGCGACCTTCCTCGCCCCGCGATACGATCGGACATTGGGTCTGTGTCGACGTGTGTGTGTGTGTGTGTATATATATATATATATACGGTTACACGCACCGGGCATCGAAGGCAGCGAAACAAGAAGACCTGTCGTATATGTGACCGGACTGTGTCTTTTCCTCGACGCAGATCCGTTAAAAACGTTCGAGAAATTGCAATACGTCTACTGCCACTATAACGTTGGTTCAATGGAAGATTGATTGCTTTGCGGTTATCGGTGGACATACTAATTCATATTTTCACAGCAGCAATTTACAGCCTCGACTATCGTTCATCAATTTTCCCGAATGACAATTATATCAAATAAATGAGGGAATTAATGAACAATGGAAATTTGTTCCTCAGTGTGAGAAAGGTTTTGAGAGGGTCACCTAAAAAAAATCGTAAAAACAACATCCAAACGTTATCGAGAACTCGAAAAAAAGTGGGACAAGATTTTCATCGATGAACTTGGATGACTATAGACGCTTAGGAGAAAAAGCGAATAGAACCAATAAGACGAGAGTTCAGCAGAAAAGAAGTAAATTCGATTTTCGTGGAAAAAAGCTGGTTTCATGTTTTTGTTTCCTCTTGGAACTCGGCGTATTACATACCCCGGATTCGTGGATAAAATACAACTCGCGTATATCACCGGGCATTTAAAGGAGCGAAGACATTTACGGTTTGAGGTTAAGCGCTGTTATATTGGACAAATATATGCGGTTTGAAAAAAGGGGTAATCACGCGTCTTTCGTGGGACTGTCCCGCTGGTCACAATGTCATCTCGGGTCTTCCCGCGATAGTCTTTGTTATGTGGTTGCGATTAAAATGAAAAATAAATGTCGTTCCAGGATTTATTCGATCCTGGCGCGATGATGTCCTCAACATCGTACTTTACCGAGCGTTCACCAGGTCGCCTTGTCATCCCAAGAGCCTGTTTTTCTCGCTCGACCAACAACAACGACCGTACACTCGAACGATCGGTGCAAAAACAGTTTTTTTTTTTTTTTTTTAATTTTTTTAATTGTCCGACGTATACGACTTCTAATAAAACAATGAATGGACATGGCGCAGCGGGCTCGTCCCAGGGGATACGAATTCCCGGCGTTATTGTCGGATTGGCGTCATGCACGTCGACGGATAAAACATTTTTCTGAAGGAATATCGAAAAAAAATTGAAATAAAAAAAAACGACTGAATACTGGCCCAGAACAGCTATGAAAATAACGATGATGAAAACTTGTTCCGGGATCAATGGGTCGAAGACTCAGAGGGTTGACTTGCCAATTAATTGACGCTTGAGGAATACAAGAACTCCACATTTTTATATCTCAGCGATTTATGGATCAATGAGGGACATTATTGATCTTTTGATATTTTCAAGATGGAGAATTTTCAGACGACGCTGAACTCAATTGTCAATGTAGCCCTTTTTTATCCCTGATTCAGCAGTTCATTAACCTATTTAACTCGTGTACCCGGTGGTTGGTACCCAACCGCAGGTATGATCGCGCGATATCACGCTGCGAACGAACTCTCTGTTACGATTTATACGAGCGGTGTATATACCTGCTGTATACGTATACGATCACAGATACAAGGGACGTGACTTCGTGGAATAGAAATATGATATTTTTCCAGTCAAGCGACGTAAAATACTCGTCTTACACGATTAAAAAAAAAAAACAAAACGAAACAAAAAACGAAGAAAACATGGGACATATGCCGTAAAAAAGATACCGGAATAGAGCCTTTTTGATGTTTTCCACCAACGTATATATATATATATATATATTTATATACGTTACACCGGGTTTTATCCGGTCTTTCGGATATTACGAAGTAGCCAAGGTAACAACGATCAAACACATCGCTGACCCTAACTCTACGAGGACCGTTTCTCGGGAGTTCAGTCCATCGCCTTCTTGTCTTTGATTCGATTTCAAATAAATGCCTAAGTATTTTGTACAAACGACGTCTTTAATAATTCAATGAAACAATAAATTTATGTGAATAAATTGGCTCGATTCTTCTCGAATCAAAAATTTATCAGAAACATAAGTATACATGACTCTTTCCAGCTTTGATTTTTCGCCCTTATTAGCTTCGATTCGAAACTCTCCCTCGATCAAAAAGTCATCGGTGCTATCCCCTCGCAGATATTATGAATATCAATCTATACCTAGTCGCAATTTCGTAATTCCGGACTTCTCATAGTACTCTGGACAACCAAATCGTAATAATGAATTGGAATAAAAATGACGAACGAACGAGCCACTATTCGGAAGATCGAAAGAAACGCTTTCAACGCGCAAAACAAATCACGAACGCGATGCCAGATGCTGCGTTCGATATTGCGAGAAATCATCGAGTACGCGAATCAATGACACTCTCTGCTCGTTCTCGTTGATTTTTTTTTCGTCGGAAGAGGCGCGTTGGATCCGGGCGAGAAGCCCGCATAAATGAGTGAGAGATTTTTTTTTTTTTTTTCGGTTTAGAGGCGCCAGTGATAGTCTCGGAGATTGGTCCTTATGACACTAAGATTCGTTCGGTATTATGGTCGCGGTCGTCTGAGGCCGCGGGGGGCGCCGGCGCCGGCGCGTAAACTTCTCTGCGTTATGGCAATCTCTTGCTCTCTCGCTCTGACTCTCATCTCTTCTCGTACTCCCTCAAACCTTCGTCTTTTCTCTTTCCATCTCTTCCTCTCCTTCTCTCACTCATGTCTTCCGTCTTTTCTTCCTTCTTCTTGTTCTCTCTCTCTATCTCTCTCTCTCTCTCTCTCTCTCTCTCTCTCTCTCTCTTTTACTTTTGGCTACGTCCCTCCCACGCGCAACACGGGCCGCAGTACCAAAGTTCACCGTCTTTTTCCAACTCTCGCTACTTCTTCTTCTCCTTCTTCCCACGTCCCGTTTATCGAAGGATAAAACGTACCCTCCTCAAAAACTCCCATGGCTTTTGTTTCGAGATATCCCGAAGGACCACAGTGATAAATGGTCGCCCACGTTCGCTATGACGAGCTCTCTGTGCATCGATGCGAATGCTGCGTGTCCACCTTCATATACGATAGCTGACGACCGTGATCCAACGATAACGATAAACATTTTGCGGAGGAAGGAAAAAAAAAACGATTGGTATATGACCATTTGAAATCTACGGTTGGAGGTGACGTACTTAAGATTTTTGCTGATTCAACTGTGACTTTCATTGAAATGATCGAGTATGCCGATCGATTCAATCGAGTTGGATCAGTCGAATTGTTTGATTCAACGAAACGTTTGATTCAACAGACGCAATTGCGAATTTAGATGAATCTATCGGGCACTTTTCTCGGTATGCGATAATTCATCGATCGTGTAAAACGGACATCTCTTACGAACACATATATATATATATGTCGGAAGAGGCCTATTGATCGTGAGATAGCAGGATCGAGCGCCGCACAGAATAGATCCGAGTATACCAAGCTCGAGGGAATCTCGAAATTCTTATCTCTTTGGCCGACGGCGACTTCACCACGGGAGATCGCTCTTTTTCGACCTGGCAAATAACTTTCTTCGACGCTTCAACGATATACATGGGACATATTGCACGTAAATTCAGCCGCAGCCAATTTTTTGGAATTTTTTTTCGTAATAATTGTTAAAAGTTTTTTCAATGTTCAACAAAATTGCGAGACATCGATGGCTCCAGAAAAAATGTACACAGATTGGAAATTCTGTTGTTTTTCGAGTTTTAATTGGCATTGAGTCAATATTTAAAGATTACGTCGATCAGAACTTTGAAAGAGATGGGAGTATTATTCTGAAGCTTTTTCTAAAGTCCGTACTTGTGTAACAAGAAAAATTATTGAAGGCTTTTGGGAAATAATTAATTTTATCGATGTGGATGAAGAGAAAATCTTGTTGCCGTATTTGGCTTACTTGTGGCTTGTAACGATTTTTCATGGGTAAAGTATTAGCATGAAAAAACTGAATTAATTTAGCAACATTGCTGATACTTTGGGCAAATTTCCGAAAAATAATTCTAAAAATTGGTTATGAATTGACATTAAAGTCCTCATACATGTTCTACTACCTCTCTTTTCTCTCTCTCTCTCTCTCTCTCTCTCGATTTTTACCCATTTTATGGGTTGATACAACGTGGGAAGGTACGAACGAGTTGCCAGATATTTCTCCAAGATTCCAACGAATCTAATATACCGATAGCTTCTAATTAACCATTTTTCGTACTCCGAAACTGGCTGGACTTATCTATTAGAAATCAATTCACGACGATCCGATTAAACTGCGAATATACTTTATGGCTGAAGCTCCTCGGATCGTTTATTACGTCCGTTAGTTTGTTTTTTACGTTTACCGCGTGAGACCGCAGGATATATCGCGCGGTATCATAATTCTTCACGGTAACGCGGGCTTCAGCTCGTGCGGGCTTACAGTCTCTCGCACACACCATGATGTATGTTGCTTTGTACGCGTTTTATGATGGAAAATATATACGTGGTCGGTCTTTAGGCGCGAGTATACGTATGAACATCCAAGAATCGGAGGATATCGCGAACGGAAAACTCTGTTACACCAGGATGGAATCTTGAGAGTCGTTCTGCAAAGTCTATAGTCAATGACGATTTAAATAATTTTACCCTGGATCTTCATTGATCGCCATTGTGCCATCGCGATTTATATTGTAATTTTCTTTTGCTACGAGAGCAGTAATTCCGTGAAAGAAGTTCTGCAACTTTTTAACCAAAAAAATAGGCCATATTTGTAAATTTATTTTTCATTAACTATATTCAGTATATTATGTCGGCCCAACTTTATGCAGCCGAATTATGCACAGGCCAACTCTATACGAACCAACTTTACGCGGATCAATATATACGCACGGATATATAATACGGAATATATAATACGCACGGACCAATTATAGACGGCTGAACTAAGCATGGTCCAGCTATACACGGCTCAAACATACACGACCCAGTTCCATTCGATCCAACTTTACACAGACCAATTGTGCACGGCCCAACTGTGCACGGACCAACTATACATGGCCCAACTTTAGACAATCAAACTTTACAAGGCCCACCTCTGTACGACCCAACTGTGCACGGTTCAAATATACACGGCCCAACTTGACACGAACAAACTTTACACGGCCAAACTATATACGGCCTAACTATATCCGACTCTACTATACACGACCAGACTTTACAGCGCTCAACTATACATGGCCCAACCAATACAAACCTCAACTATACGCATAGTCCAACTCTACACGGCCTAACTATACACGGCTGAATCAAGCACACGGTCCAAAAATATTTGTCCATCTGTTAGATAACAATCTATGATTGACCTGTGTAGAATCGTTCAATTTTCCACTTCTACATCATTCGTTGGCCTAAAAATCTAGTGGCGCATCGATACGGCACAACTATAGGAGTATGCGCAGAAAAAAAGTGAGAGAGAGAGAGAGAGAGAGAGCGCTGTTATCATCATTCGCGTAGAATTGTCGCACAGTAATCTCGAATCTAGAGTTCAGTGTCTCTGCACAGATCTTCATTGAGGATCAGCGATTCTTCATCGATAAATTGACACTGATGTTAGCGTCGTTTTTTTTTTTTTTCATTTCATTTTTACTGCAGGTGGAATTCCAATAATAAAGCGCAGTCTTTCAAGAGACCGTACAGAAAATATTGAGACATCTGTCGGTAGTATATATCGTACATCGAGGGATGAGGTTGAAACTTTTTATGAACAAGAGAGTCGAGAGGTTCATCGCCGAATATTCGTATTCAATAGCACGGATTCATGCGCGTTGATCGAGGAGAACTTTCATGCCAGTCGGATTTACCGGTCTCGCGATCGGTCGCTATATACACCTAATACACGAGATCTATATATACATGCGCCTGCATCCCGTGAACGGGTTTGTCTCGGACGAGCCCGGGATAGTCTGTGATCATGCTGTATCTAACGTTGTGTGGGTGTGTACGGGTGTGTTTGTGTTGCCATCTTTAAGCGTGTGTTATTTTTCGTAGGGAGGTATAATTGAATGTTTTGTATAATTAACCTGCGCCATAACTCAGGGTACGTCGCGTCTCCAGCCGCAGGCGCGGACCTCCCTCCTTCACCACGCACGCCACCGCTCTCCGATCAGCCTGATCCTTCTCTTCAACTTTCTCTCTCTCTCTCTCTCTCTCTCTCTCTCTCTCTCTCTCTCTCTCTCTCTCTCTCTCTCTCTCTCTCTCTCTCTCTCTCTCTCTCTCTCTCTCTCTCTCTCTCTCTCTCTCTCTCTCTCTCTCTCTTTTTCTCTCTCTCTCTCTTTCCGAGGACTATCATCCCTCAGGGTATTTGTATATTCACGGACACGCGTGTCCGCGCTCGCAGTTTATCCACCGGTTACTTATAATATCTACCGCTCTGTGTATACGTATATTGACTGCTGAAGGATAAAAGGGCTCAGGCAGCATGACTTTTGGCGTTAAATCGTTCGGATTACGTCCTTTATGCTCGCAACCACTAAATATGGGTATTATACGCCGTAGGAATGAACTGCGAGTACGGCAATTTCTGCTTGCGAGTCTTTAAAGACTGCATCGAAGTCTGCGTATCGTCATTCAGACGCGATCACAGCACTTTCATTTCTTTCTCAATGTGCGGAGAAGTATGAATTTTTGTTTTTTTTTTTGGCATCCTCTGCTGATTGACAATATGACATTCGTATTTTTCAAAAAGTTTTCCATTTCCATGTCACATGAGCTCGTGGCCAGAAACAACAATCTTCGAAAATTGGATGACGGGGAAAAAACAAAATCGCGAGGCATTACACAAAATTTGGACGATTTTTTTTTCTCGATTTATCATTCACAGCGGAATTACATTTCTCGGACATTCGACGACGTCCCCGTATTCTTCGTTTCGTCTTGCCCGACACGACATCGTAAGTATCAAAAAAATTCTCATGTTTACATTACCTCGGTTCAGCTTCTCCTTTTCATCCAAAATGACCATAGTTAAATAGCTATATTTCACATTTTAGAGCGCGAGAGAACGACGCGAGGGAGGCCAAAAACCTGTCGGGAGATCATACCCTTGTCAAAATAATCGCTAAATTATGGGATACGCATGGGCTTCGAAACTGCACAAAATTTTGCCTGGCGTTCAGTCTCGTAAGGACGAGGTCTTGCTAAAAAAAAAAAAAAAAAGAACGGACTCTTCTATTTCTGTTGGACGGTTCTTTTTAGTTCTATCTGGCGTATATTGGGACATCTCTGATCGATGTATCGATCGGGAACACGGAAAAAAAAACATTTCAAAAAATAATAACTGAAATTTAAAAAATACAACGATAAAGAGAAAAAAATGCAGTTTAACACGGTAAATTAATCTCTTTACGGTGTTTTGATAAAAAAGTAATGTGCGGAATATACTTCTGTACTATCTGTATAACCATATTTGCTGGTTTAAACTGTAAAAACAATTATTTCCACTTCAAAATTCAAAATAATTTCCGAAGTTTTCCTCCCGAGAGGCAAAATTTTTTTCCGTGAAAAATCGCAAGTTTGATCTCTCTCTCTCTCTCTCTCTCTCTCTCTCTCTCTCTCTCTCTCTCTCTCTCTCTCTCTCTTCTCTTCTTCGTTTTTGGTTGTCCTTTTTTCGTTTGCTTCTCTCTTTTTTTTTTATTTTCATTATTTAGATTGTAATTTTTATTTTTATCGATCCGATCGAACGTGGATAAGAATAAAGAAAAGAAACAAAAGAAATATTCGCACAGCCTGAGCGTCTCGTCGTCAATCCAGGAAAATCCTCGTAGAAAATAATCGTGCTTAATATCGTCAAAGAGAGCCCAACCCATTTGGGAATAAATTATCATTGCAATTATATCCTTCGGAGTTTTAACGATTGAATAATATACATGCATTATTTATTCCGCGGAAAGAGGTAAAGATTCTCGGATCCGCTGTGTCAGTATAGTTGAGAATCATAAATTCTCAATGTTCCCAGTAAGTAATGAATCATAACGAATCCGTTGAAACGAACTACAACCGATTCCTCCGCTTGCAATACTCGATCTTTTTTTTTTTTTTTTTTATTACTCGTACTGTTATAATATTTCCCTCAATTAGATAATTGCCTGGATAAAAAAAAAACAATTTATCCTAAAATAAATCACAGTCTGAATAAAATAAAAATTTAAATTTTTGTAAATTAAAAAAAAAAAAAATGACTGTTTACAACGCGACTTATCGCCCGGAATACGGAAAAAAAAAAAAATTCCGTCAGCCCTCGACGATTTTGTTGGAGCGTCTTTGTCAAAACTCAAAAGTGGCAAACGAGTATATCGTGTAAGGAATAAAACAGAGAAATTAAAGCGGATAAATATAATATCGAGGCAATTAAGTTCGACAAGCATTTTTCAGCATGCCAATCGTACATGACCATTAAGTATTGGGTTGGCCAATAAGTTCGTGCGGTTTGTATACGTGGGTAAATGAAAAGCAAGGTTCTGCCGTAAAATCGCGCGAGCTTTATTGGCCAACCCAATATATTGGTATTTCATATTCCATTAGCGGGTGTGCGCCGAAAAGAGAAGAGGCGTTTGAGTATTATTTATCGAGATGACGTATATATCGTTATATGGTCGTAAATCGGCGCTACATATATACCGCGATGCAAGAAAATGCCTCGATTATCCGGTCGCGTTCAGCGCTAAAATTATGCACTTTTGTTTTTTATTTCCTTCGCCACACTGATAGACACTGTTAATCCCTTTATTTTTTTTTTTTTTTTTCTTTTGCTTCGGTGCAGAGTGCATCGAGAAACACATTGTAGCAAAATGGCGATACGGGACCTGTCTGGGGTATGGGCATTCGTGGTATAACTAACGGCTCACATATGCGGCTGTAATTATGGGTTCGAAGACACACACGTAACGATTTACCCTCTGACTCTCCTCTTCATCCCTTTTGTGACAGTCCACGTTACACCCGAGGCCATGAATAATAATAATAAGTATTATTTTTATTATTATCATGGTTGTATACTTAATGCGCTGATAAACAAAGAGGACTGATCCAAATTACTCAGCCCGGTCGAGTATAGCGCGAGTCTTTTACCATCGCACTCGATAAATACACATTAAGAACGAGCTACATTTATTCAGTAATGTTAACAATTTTATTGTTACCAAAACTAAGTAAATCGGTTGTGGTGACCTTTTTGATGCAGACAATTGCCTTTGGCAATTTCAGCCATAAGAAAATATTAAACGCTTCATAATTATCGGAACTATGGATTTTGATTAAGTTAGTTGAGGCAGCGGCCGCTATGTTGCGCATCCGCTCGAGATCGTTCACGAAAGCGAAGTCCAGCCTGGGTAGAATATATAAGCGAGCGAGCAAACCGCGATTGTGTTACTCTGGCTTCGGTCGAAAATTACATTTTGACGTAAACACGAAGCTTTGAGGATTATTTTTGATATACCTCCTAGTCCTCTGTGAGGCAGCAGTTTCTGCTCCGATATTGGAAGCAAAATGCTCGTTTTTAACCTTTTCGCTCCGGGGATTTTTCCTTTATAATTGACCTCGAATTTTAGCTGAATTTCATGACTTAAATGAATGAACTTCTTATGACAAGTCACCACTCGGAGTGCTGGTCCATATATGGACCAGTCCCGGAGCGAAAAGGTTAAGGAGGTTCTTAACACATGTTGGGTATGGCAAGGGGAACGTTATAGCGCGGGGCGGGCGACGTGCGGGGCAGGTTGCGTTCGGCATTTGTTTCGCCAAATACGTTTTCATCTTCTTAATTTGCCATTACTCACCGCTCAATTCTGTTTACAAGTATATTTCACAATCGGCACGGTGAAGAACTTTCTTCATGGGCAAATTATATCTATGAAGGTCTGATCTATCGTTTAAGCGGTTCTTCGGGGAAATGTTACCGTTTTTTCACACCTAAAATAATCTCCAATCAGATAATGTTTTTTTTTTTTTCTTCTCAACTACGTGGTCGAAAAATCTGAAATAATTACGGTGTATTCCTAGTACCAGCACAAACCTACCCTCAAATTTTAGAATGATTTTTATCATTTTTCTCTGGGTTAAACACCTCCTTAAGGAGTAGTCCCGTCATTAAGTCGCTCAGAAAAGAGAAATATACATGCGATAACGTAATTTGTGCGATATGATTTGTTAAAGGGGTGTATTCTGATCATAATGCCGGATTTGCGGTGTTCCCCGAGTGTCAGTGGCGCCACTATCGCGAGTAACGCTTTTAATTCGATATATTATTAATCTCAACTCGAGAAATGAAGTTGAGGTCTTTTTTTAACCATGAATTCATGGTTCCCATGATCGGTATACCCGAACAACCCGTAATTCCCTGGTTCGCTGTTTTCATCCGCGCGGCCAACATGGGGCCACCGCGTCTTGGTGAAAAAAAATTCGGCAGAGATAATGTTTCAATGATTGTAGAAAAGAAAACCGATCAATCATTCGAATGTAAGGGAAAATTTTCCAACGAGACGAAAGTTTTAATGATTTTCGGCTCTCGTGGTTTTTCGGGGCTGGCAATTGGTTGATTTGCAGGAATTTGGATACCCGGAGGTCTTAAAGTTGAAGGTTTGACGGATTTTTGGTTAAAGATGTGTAAATCCTGCGATTCGCCTTTTCATTTCGGCAGAAAGACTAGGAAAAGAGAGAGAGAGAGAAGAGATAGAGAGAGGTTGGAAAAGAGGAATCGAGATTGGCATGAAAATGATCGAGACCAGTTTAATCGAAGCTTCGGGAGAAAAAAAAAGTCAAATCGCACGTCGCGAGACGTGGATGAACATCGGTATTAGAGGTATGGGGACGTGAAATTCGCGTTGCCCAAAAGCTCACGATAAACATCGGGAGAAGAAAATAAAAGAAGAGCCACGGATCGGGTATGAGGTGAATCGGGGTTGGAGGGCGCTATACTTACGCCGTCAGCGATAATGACGGGGTGCGGGTTCGGGCTGTTTGCTTAGCGAGGAGATTAGTGAATGAATCCACAGGTGGGCGCCATCCGTCACACACGGATATTTCGAACGGACCCGCCAGAATGCTCCGCCTATAATTCACCGTGCGCCCTCTATATATATCGTATCGCCACGCTATATATAATACACACACGATACTACGCGATATGATATACATACACGTATGCATATAAATATATATATACGCACTATAATGTGTTGCATTATCTCATCGTGCCGGTAGGTCCACCAGTAAATCATCACTCTTCATTTAGCAATTTTTTTTTTTTCCCCTGATCCTGCACTCGCTCTCGTTTAAATCGTAATTTTTTTCCGTCTTCTCGTCACTGTGACGCATTCGCGAGCGTAAAAATGGACGCGAAAATTCATGAATTTTCGCGAGAATTTTTAAAATTAAACAAAAAATATATCGTTGACGCGCCCAGAGATGAGTGGGGTCAGTCACCGATTCGTGGGCGTCTATATTATAAGGGTAGTTTTTCATTCGGACGATGGGAGAATTTTTTTCGCAACAGCGGGCCCAAAAATGAACTTTGAGCAATTGAAGGGAAAAAAAAGTCCCTTCACAATTTCGGCCTTCAATTTCAACCGCGAAGCCAAAACCAAGAGGCAAATTCCATCAAATCAAGGCAAATTTTTTACAATTATCATCATTGATTGGGGAACGATGCTAAATAATTTTTTTCCCCATTTTTACTATTTCTTTTTTTTTTTTTAATTGAAACGAATCTTTTTTTTTAACTCCACAGTTCCGGTCCTAGTTTTTTTTTTTTTCTTCTTTTTGTTTTCTCAATGCTCGGGGGACTGTGGGCTGTTCACCTGCCTGGGCGTTCTCGGCCATTATATGTGGCGGTGACGTGGCACGAGAGACGAGACAAGTTCGACCGGACAAAATACATCATCGCCCCCGGTTTTTTTTTTTTTTTTTTTTTTTTTTCGTTGGATTAATAGTTGCTCACGCCTCGTGAAATAGTCGAGACAAGCTCGACGAATACGCCCCCGGTAGTTCGACGCTTTTGAGGGACGACATGAATGAATCAAAAGGTGAAAACTCATCGCGACGGTCCAGATTTTGCTTATCGTATATCCTAATTTTTTTTTTTTTTTTTCGTGTGCCACTTTGACACAATCATTTGACAATTCAAAGTATGGACGAAAAAAATTCGAGGCTACGCTATATATGGAGCTGAATATGAAATGGCATTATTATTATGCAAAAGTTATTTTTTTACTTGAGATGTCAAACGTTAATTTTTACTTACGACGAATAAAAGGACCCAAAACTGAAACAATGAAAAATTTCGTGCCAGACAAATTGAATGTTTTATTTTTTTTCAATCTTCAAAAAATTTGCAAATCTACGCGAGCAATTTCACGCGATTTTTTG
The DNA here is from genome assembly GCA_963564615.1 of Rhorus exstirpatorius. Lineage (NCBI taxonomy): Eukaryota > Metazoa > Arthropoda > Insecta > Hymenoptera > Ichneumonidae > Rhorus > Rhorus exstirpatorius. The sequence goes on from OY751313.1 coordinate 46,307,031, forward strand.
AACGAATCTTCGATAGTATGCGAATGCATTTGTCACGCTCCATATGTCAACTCAGCCACTCCGTTTTTTTTTTTTTTTTGGTCTCGAAAAAATTATTCAGTATGGGCATCTCGAAGGACAATATATACATGACCATTTCACCAAAATTTCATCCCACCACGATTCTTGGTTCTCGAGATAATGATTAATGAATTCTCAATTTTGTAAAAATTGTAACCGCTGATCGGATTTAAACGCTTAAAAAAAGATTTTTTTTTGTTTTTTATCCTTTAAAAAAAAAAAAAAAAAAATATGCCGTCATCGAAGAAAAGCTCATTGGACAGTTTTCTGGGTAATTTTTCGATTTTTTTTTTTTTTCTACGAAAGAGCCACCCGGAATTCCACTCACTATTTTTTTCCTGATAGAGTGAGGCAATGCGCAACTTCACAGGATTTTTTAAAGATCGAAGAGGGCATGAGTGAAGAGGGAAAAAAATGTTTTTTGTCAATTTACCCGGAAAACTGTCCAATGAGCTTTTACCCGATGACCGCATTTTTTTTTTTCCAAAAGGGCAAAAAAAAAAAGGAAATTTTGATGAAATATCATGGATATCCTTCGAAATGTCGATGCGGAATAATTTTTTTGAGGCAAAAAATAAAACGGGGTTGCCGAGTTGACATGAAGCGCGACATATTTTGTGGGGGAAAAAAAAAAAAACTCCCCCATATGTCCGGTCGTTGCATCGATGTAAAGCGATGCGAGGTAAAGAAATATCGTATGGACCACCGGAGTAATGTTCGCCGCTAATAGCAGTGATTACTTGTTGGCTCGTTGGGAGTAGTCAAAGACGCCCGGTGTTCCGGACCGGATTCGCATACGCGCACCACCAACGAGCCCCCTTGTGTGCCCGGCAGCCGAACAACTCGAAAAGCCCCCCAAGTGTATAATGGGCCTCGAGAATTGATGAATGTTTACCGAGCCAAGCTGGCCACTCGATTCTTTGACTTTTTTTTTTTTTTTTGAAATTTGTTCTATTTTTGCACGGGGTCATCCCGGGGAGCTACTTTAATCGCGAAATCGTTCGGAATTATCGATACCGCGAGCCGAGAAGTCGAATTCACGAGATTAGAGAGAACGAGAGATTCACTCACTGTTGTCGAGCTTGGAAAATCAATGGAAATCTTCAAGTAACTCTTTCATTCTAGTCAAATTGTTTCTATGCTCACTGAACAGCCTGAACGATGAAAAATAAGGATTGTTTTGTCGTTTGTATATTTGAAGAAAAAAAAAAAAAAATGTACGCAAAGATATATTCCTTTGGTATTAAATATGGTGCGACAAAAAATTATATATATTTTCGCGCAATATGTATCTATATATACATCTATATATACATCTATATATACATCTATATATACATCTATATATTGTTACGTCCTGGGTTTTTAGAATTATTATTTCAGCCATCGAAATAAAAACATTTTTATTAAAATAATATTTCAACGATTAGAAGACGAAGCGACGTCTCAAGATGTAATATTATCCGAATAATCAGCGTGCGAGCGAATTACCAGTGAAGATCCCACAGTTACAGCGTCTGTAAATTTTGCTGACACTGGGGATCTCACGGTAACGGGCCGGACGCTGGGCACCTCGGAGATGTGCAGCGCCCGACTCGGATACTTTTTCTCGCGGAGCAATCAAAAAGATGCTCCGCACTAGGGTGACTGAACCAGTGAATGAACGCATAAGCCTTTTTTCTATTTCGATAAAGCCGTATAATTTAACTTATTACGAATTTCTTTATGAGCTAATTGAATCTTATAGAACAATGTTCACAGAATATAAAAAAAAATATTTGAAGTGCCCTGTTCGCAAGGATTTTGTAAAAAAAAATTATAATGAACGAAATTACCAATTTCCCAGTGAATGAACAAAAATTCCAATGAATGAACGCTTATCTTTCCAGCGAATGAACGTACAATGGAACCAGAGATGCGTACGCATACTCGTGCGTTTTGAGGTTATGAAAAGCCTTTTCAACGCTCGTTCAATCACTGGAAATAGGTTAAAAAGCTGGACCAGTGAATAAACGGCCATATATCGCAAACAATATTGGGTTTTTGACCAAAAATTCATTAATATAATTGAAGCTTAGCAATGTATAACGTTGAAAAAATTATTGCATATCTTTTAAAAAGATTTATCGAGGTGATATGGAATATTCTGGTATTCGATGCACAGTCAGATGGTTATAACAACATGGCTGTCTCTTATGAATATGCGCCCCAAGTACGAAAAAAAATCCATAGCATCGCAAATCTTTCACAGCGTCAAATAATATCACTACTGGATGTTTTCTCAGAATTTTCACTTCATTATGAATACAAAATTCTTCATAATAATAGAATCATATCTCTGCCGTTTAATTAAAATACTAAGTCTGTTCATTCACTGGTAGGTGTTCATTCACTGGTTCAGTCGCCCTATAAAAAATTAAAAAGCGAGTTCAGTTAGACTACGACTCTCGACCAACATGGTCGAGGTCAAGGAAATTTTATAAGTTCAACTCCGGCCCCCGATCAGAATGGTCGGGGTCGTCAATAAATTCAACATTCCCATAAAAATTAAAATCATCAAATATAAAAATTGTAAATGTATAGTTAAAAAGGGGTGTTTTAAATAAATTATTGTTTGTTGTTAAAGTTTTAAAACAACTGTAATTCGGACAATTATTATAAAAATATAACCTCCCACGATCACCACTCTAGCTCCAGTCCTTGGCGGGCACATTCCCGCCTAAAAAGGAGCACCAAAACCTCAAACTTCGTTACGTCAACGAGGTAAGTGAAAATAAAATAAAATCACAAAAACCCGGGACGTAACAATATACATCTATATATACATCTGTATATACATCTATATATACATCTATATATACATCTATATATACATATATATATATACATCTATATATGCATATATGTATATATATACATGCATGTATATTTATTTTATCCCGTGTCCTAAACCCATGGGTTTAGGACACGGGATAAAATAAATCCTCACAAAAAGTTCTCAAATAAATTCAAATCATCCAACTCACAGTTTACAAGCACATTCAGCATTTTTATTGTTTACATTGTTTATTAGCCGTTTATAAGTAAGTGACAACACTCGAAAACGTCTTGAAACGGGACTTGGGGATTTAATCTAAAAGCTTAATGCTTGAAAAATTTTTATTGAAAAAAAATTCGCATTGAGAAAAAAAATTCGAACGAAGTACTTGGCGAGTTTGTAACAAGTAGCCCTGTACAGTCATTTTACATAACTCGCCAAAGTATTTCGTTCGAATTTTTTTTTTTTCAATGCGAATTTTTCAAACATTACATTTTTAGATTAAATCCCTGAGTCCCGTTTCAAGACGTTTTCGAGCGTTGTGACTTACTTGTAAACGGTTAATAAACAATGTAAACAATAAAAATGCTGGACGTATACTTGGCAACTGTGAGTTGGATGATTTTTTCATTTATTTGAGAATTTTTTGTGAGGATTTATTTTACAACTATTTATGTCTGACATATTTTTTTTAAAGAAATATTTGACAAATTTTTGCGTTTGACATCTTTTTGTAAGGATATACAAAACGACTCAAGGAAATGTACTTGTCTCAACTTTTTGTACACCATTTATGGTGTTTTTTTTTTTTTGGTGCGATCTATATATACATGGGTTTAGGACACGGGGACATCGGCCTGACCCCCTGAAATTCTGATGACCAATCTTTTCGTTTGTTTCGGTCAAAAATCTTACATCTAATTTTTTCGAAATTTTTCTGCCATTTTGTAAGATTGCGGCGACCTCAAAAATATCCTTGGCACTTATTCAAAAATTTTTATACAAGTATACAAGAGCCAGTAGAAAAATATAGATAGAAAAATATAGGTTCACTTTTTTCCTTCGCCATGTTTTTCGCGTTTAAAAGTTTATATACTCTGCTTTCAGCAAGAGAGAATTGCTTTACAAGCATAGAATACCGTGAGGTTGGCATAAAAGTTGGTATATTTTGTAATTCGTCAACTGAAGAATGTGCGGTTGAAAAATAACCTTCCCGAACGATGAATCTAATCGCATAAACGTTACCTTGGTACGATATTACTTTTTCTAAGTTCGACACCATTGACTCACTTGAGAACTGCACAAAAAAAAAGTTAAGGAAAAAATAGGTTTGATGAATTGAAAGAAAAAAAAAAAATTAATAACGAAATAAAATTACAAAAATTTTCGTTAAAAATAATCAATGTCTTTATTATTATTATTATTATTATTTTTCTTTATTTTTTAGTAAATTTATATCGAATTTATCCATCTGGGAAGAAGTCGTATTAAAAAATGCGCAGAATCCGAAAAAAAAAATGTTTCGAACTTCTCCGATCTGACATAATTGACGAAAATTTCGTTTTCAGTTTTCACGTCAAATTTTGGTAACCAAAACGTTGCGAGAAATTTTTTTTTTTTTTATAGTTGAATTCAAGACGAATCGATTGATTATCCTAATCCATATTTGTCCGATGTTCCAATCGCGAGATATCATCGATTCAACATTCGCGAATGTAAAAAATCACAAACATTTCAAGAATTAAAAACTCCGAAACGGGGGACCGAAAAAATTTGAAATAAATCAGTGAAGGTACTTTCATGTGGGATAACGAAATCCTAAAAGAAGAACGAAATCGGAGGTGATGAGATCTGGTCCACTTTACGTGGAATACCTCAAATATATATATATATTTTTTTTTTCCCCCGTGAGGACTAAATGCATACATACACGAGAAAAGTGACACTGAGGTTATTTATCACCGTTGAGGCATTTGCAAAAGCGGCAAGAGAGGCCCGAGGAGAGTTCGAGATCACGAGAGATAAAGACGACGTTGGAATAAGCACCGAGCGAGTATCGAGAGAGGAGAGAGAGAGAGAGAGAGAGAGAGAGAGAGGTTAGCAACGCGTTTCTTCGAGTATAATGCCACGAGCGAGAAAAGCGTGTATATTCTTGAATTTTCAATTACTGTGTTCAAGTGCTCGGTTTAAAAAAAAAAAAAAAAAAAAAAAAAAAAGACTCCCTGCGATAATTATAGTTGCATTATTATAACGTCACCGGCGATACATCAGGCCCGGAAAGATGCAACGCGCGTCAAATCGCATTTACATCTATAGAGAGCGAGAGAGAGAGAGAGAGAGAGAGAGAGAAAGTGCTCAGTGCTTATAGTCGAGATAACTCGCTGGGTTACATCCCGCCCTACTGTCAATCAGACACATTTTTTTTTTTTTCCCGTTGAAATAGCATTTTTTTAAAAATTATTTATACGTCTCATCATTCATTCGATATTAATTACTCGACAAGCCTGACGAGAACTGATTATTAATATCGCGTGAAAAATAATTATAATTGCTGCCGAAAGTTCGTGCGAAAAAAAATAAAAACTACAAATTTTAATCGAAAGTTGGAAGATTTTATAATTTTTACTTTTAAACGATTTAACAAAGTAAAAAAAAAACATTTTTCGTTTTTGTATATAATGTGTGTGTGTGTTATTCCATATCAGTTCGACGCATATTTTTTTTTTGCTTTCATAGTATTTTGGGTGATACTTTAACTCAAAAAAGTAGCGATGAAATCATTTTTATTTTTTTTCCGACTCCAAAAAACGGATAAACTTCCGAAAAGCCCCAACCTCCGATTGGTTTGAAACTTTGCACAAACATTCTGTTTGATAAGATAAGAATCGTTTAAAATTATCGCAAAAACGTCAATTTTTTTATTTTTTATTTGAAAAAATCACGAAAAATTTTATTCTTTATCTTAATTATTATTTTTTTTTTTAATGCCCAGAGTGGAATTCGTATTTCTTCCATACAACTCAAGCTTGAAATTTTTCGCAATTAAATCAGTGCTAATATTATTCTAAGCTCGTCGAATATTTTTCTATGCTTACGATCATGTAAAATTTTTTTTTTTGGACGTAAAAAAAAAAATACCAGCAATCACATTTTTATACAACCTCAATGCAGTCTCCATCTTTAATATCTTTTCATTTATTTTTAAAAGAAATTCCGAAATAATTTAAATATATTTCAACTAACTTTAAAAAAAAAAATATTTCTCGTATCCTATAACGATATAAAATATTCCTAATTCGTTCTCAAAAAAATTTTTTTTCCATACTGCATGAGATTTTCATGTGTCACAGAAATGAAATTTCAATTATGTCCAAGAAAAATTAACTTTTTCACGAGATAACTGGACTTGCTATAATTGAGCGTGGTCAGAAATCTCGCTGTACTCTGCTGCTGTTCTGTAGATCAGCTGACATAAATGTTATTTAAATTATTCACAGACGCATTTCAAAGTATATTTTAAAAAAATTTCCAACAGCCTTTGGAACAATCTCCAATCAGCCAAAATACTTTCAATGCAGTACTGGCTCCAATTATCGACAAATTGTCTAAACCTCATAGAGAGGTTTGGAAAAAGACTCGAAAAAAATGGAAAAAAATACGAATTTTATGCTGCGAATTTAAAACGAATCACGATAAAATATAGAAATTTTGGAAATTTTCATCTTCCAAATTTAAGAAAAATTGACGTTTTTGAAATAATTTTGAAGAGTTCGTGCATTTTTTTTGGGAAGTTGAAAACAAAAAAAAGATGAAAATAATTTCCTCACTCTTTTTTTGGGTCCAAGTATCGTCTCGAAGATAATAAAAGCAAAAAAAAAAAATATGAATCTTCTAGCCTGATCGAACTTACATGAAATATATATATATATTTATATATATTTATATATATTCATAAATATATATTTATTTTTCCTAAAAACATTTATTTGATATGAATGAAATATATTTTATTCATACACGTTTTACGTAAAATTGGAAAATATATAAAATATATAAACAATTGCAATGTACGTCAGATTTACAAAAAAAAAAAATGTTTTTGCATTTTCTATTTTTTCCACAAACTTTTCGTCGGAATACTTTTATTCGTAAAATTTTCATAGCGCTACGAAATATCCAACTATCTTCATCCTTAAGTAACCGCGCGCGCACCTGCGTGTCTCGATTTCGAAGTTTCATACGATAAAAAAAAAAAAAATAAAAAAAAAAATCACTTTTCAGCATCGTGGGTCGATCGTTATTTCTTTTATACCATATTAATGCTATCCGGAGAACTATCAATAATTCACGGGACGTAATCGCACGGCGCTTATGCTGTATATACCAAGGACTATAATATTTAATACAGCCAAAGACTATGAGGTCCACAAATGTATATATATATATACATACATGTAGGTATATCTATATATATTTGCTGGAGGACCGTGTAAACGATAAATCACGATAAATACGTTTGCCCGGGCCATTATAACTGAAGGGAGGAGGAAGAAGATAGAGAGACGAGAGAAAAAAAAAAGAAAGACAGAAAGAAAACATTATGGTTAACCCCGAACGAGAGCGAGGGAAACGAACAAACTCTCAACGACCTCTCCGCGATTGGCAAGAGAGAGAAAGAGAAAGAGAAAGAGAGACAGAGACAGAGACAGAGAACCAAAAAAAAAATCAAAGAGTAGGCAACAACACTGAGAGTAGAGAGAAGCCATCGTTGGTCCTGTTGGTAGTGGTGAGGAAATTTCTCTCAGGATATGCATTCCCTCGCCCAGGGGGCATAAACTCCTCTGGTGAATTCTGCCCCGCTTGCGTTATTACGATCGCTTAAGTCTCGGCTCGAGCATCGAGTGATCAATCGCTCGAGATTCTACGAAACGCCGCTCCCGCGTTCCGTGTGCCAGCAACGATCATCGCATATCAGGGAAAAATTAGTTTAGATCCACGCGGTTGATCTGCATTAATCTAAATTTTGGAAAAAAAATCATCGAGATTTATCTAAGATCTCAGTTGGATCTACCTAGATCTCCGTCGGATCTGAGTAAATCTAACGATATCTTCGAGTAGATAAACTATATAGATAATAGAAACTATATATATATATATATATATATTTCTATAGTTTATCTACTCTATATCTATATCTATATATAGAAATATATATCTATATCTAAATATATATCTATATCTATATATAGAAATATATAGATATAGATATAGAGTAGATAAACTATGTAGATAAAAAATAGAGAAAATTCGAGTAGATAAATATAAAAATAAATAGATAAATCTTATGAACAAAAGTTGGTCGACCATAATATTCGGTCGACTCGAGTGTACGATGAATCTATATCGTTATGTACGGCAATCTTGGTAGGTCTACGATTTTCTCAAATTTTGATCTACGTGAATCAAATTTGATCCAAAAAAATAGCTGCGTAGTTCTGAAAGGTTGTTTTCCTGGGATATCGGGCATCGCGACATGCAAAACAACTCTTTTTTTTCCCCTGTGTTCTTCGAGCTACAACCAATCAGGAGCCAGTACGAGCCCAACTAATCCGCAATCTGCGGGGTACAAGTACCTGGACAACTGAATTGATAACCAACGACATGGTTGGTTCGGTTGGCCATTCGGGTGCGTGATATGAATTTTTTTTTTTCTTGAGCGAAAGAAAACCCGAATGGAATGATCCGGAGACATCGTTATGAGGTCACCCAGAAATACCCAGGTGGATCAACGAGAATCATCGCGGAGAAGTCGACCAGCCTTGCATCGCTCGGTCCCCGCGAAAATCCAGCTTGGATCAATCTCAGGACTTGCCTTTCTTGATTGTCCACCAACGAGACTTTCGGACTCATCGGTAAACTCCTCTGTCTCATCGCGGGGAATCGTTGAAGATCAAAAAATCTCGTATGGCTACAAAATCCGCTAAAACCGGTTGGGAGTCTCCATGTTGGATCATCCGTCGATAGGGCATTTCGTTGTCGCGAAAACAAATGCGATAGCTCGATCAAAAAAGTTGCCTCAGGGTGATAACGATAGCCACGGAAAATCCTACACGGTCCACCGATTATTCCGACCAACTGCAATTGCAAAATTGACTAATTGCAAAATTGTAACTGATAATAAGACTGTGCTGTGGCGTCAAATCATCCGAGCCACGAATTCTGTGAAATTCTGGCATAGAAGCAGCCGAGTGCGCCGGAAAGGAAAATTCTACGATATCCGTTCGAATATAAGATCGCGGATACCGATGGACGTGTAGCGGACGAAGCAGCAAGGATTATAGCCGTGGAGAAAGGAGAGTGGAGGATAAGAGAGCAGGGGAGTTGAAGCCCGCGGGAGGCTCATAATTGCCGACCCTGAAGATCAGTCGGAGGGGGCCCCCCCACGGGGCCTCATATACCTCTGTTTGTTTTATTCCTCGGTTATACAAACCTTGCGAGATCTACGACCGATATATGATAATCGTATACCCGGGTTAGTTCCTTGCTCGCTTACCTCTCTCTCTCTCTCTCTCTCTCTCTCTTTCTCTCTCTTTCTCTCTCCCTGGCTTCGTTTCATTCCATCGTATAATGTTGTCCGGGACTCGTGGCTCATCGAGCCGTTATTGCTGCCGTGTAGAAGTTCCATCCAACGCAGCATCAGAGCATCCATGAACCTAATGAGAGACAGAGACCGATGTCATGGTATCTTGATAGACGAGCTACCACTCTGCTCTTCGTTCAAAAACGAAACTGCAGCTTGCCAGGGATCTTTTCCCTCAAATTGTGCAAGATATATTTCACAACGGAGAGAGAGTGAATGGGCCAATGGAATCCTTTGGGATCGATTGAAATTGGAAACAGTGGCTTCGATGCTGCAACAAGGACAGAGGAATATTCCCAGGTTTTCTGGCTAATTGAGGCAGGCTACGGTAAATCGAATCGCACTGGGTTCCCCGTCCATGAGTCAATGAACGTTTCACTCTTGGAGATTTAAAAGCTCGTATATGCGCGAAGGCAGCGATTGAACAAAGCTAAGGAGCCATCGAGATTTCGACGGATCCTTCCGTCCAGAAGAATGGAAGCTCCGCGCCACGTCTCATCACTTATGGATCACATTCGTTCGTTAATTCAAAGCTTCTCACTGGTCAACGTTGATCGATACACCTCGTTACTCATCTCCATCACGGCGATACCTGCGTGAAACGAGAGATCTCTCTCTCTCTCTCTCTCTCTCTTTTGATCCCTCATCTGGTCTCGAGAGCTGCGTCGAGAATAAAACGTAAAATTCTTCGTTCATCGGGGAGCCATCATGGATGGACTGCGCGAAGCGTGTTTGCGTAGCCAAGTGGAATATAACACGGATAACGATTCTTCGCGCGAACCGGGAGAACATGAGAAATGAGAGCTCGTTGTAATGAATAATTCAACGAATAATTGAGACGACTGCTCGACGATGAGGCAGCAGCTCATCGCGATTATACTTGGACGATATTTCGTATCTTGGAACATTTCAACTGTACGGTTTTTTTTTTTGGGTTTGATTGGATTTGTACAAACGCAAAGCCCGTCGGTTGGTTCAAGCAGCCAGGAAATAAACCGTTTTTTTTTTTTTTTTTTTTCGACTACAGCAGACGAACGCCTTCGTATATTTCTTGTACGGATTCACGAGACCGCTTCGCAATGAGGCTCGCTACAGATGTATCCGGAGCGAGCGAGCTCTGTGATGTGCTTTGGAAAAAAAAAAAAAAAAACAAAGGCTTGCTCTTCGTTTATCAGTGCATCTATCCGCGCAGCGTTGGAAAAATTGAGATATCTCTGAGACGCATAATGGCGTCCCGAGTGATTTTGAAAAATCATGGAATTGTCCTACGAACGGGATTGAGAATGAATCGAACGATTGTTACGAATCGACGAGCACTTACCTCACTGTCGATTCTCTTGAATTCCGGATCTTCCTCGTCGACCTCGAAGTACAGCTCGGTCGAGGTTATCGATACGATGCCCGGTGCAACGATTCCAGGAGCAACGATCTTTCCCTTTGTGCTGATATTGACGGGACCTGGGGTAGAAAAAAAATGGTTCAAATTGAATTTTCATTCGTTCGTTTCTCTCTCTCTCTCTCTCTCTTTCTTATATGAACCGTAGCGATAGATTCGTCGGAGACTCACCGGTAAGATCATTGTCGAGGTCACGATCGTCCGAGAGCAATTCACTGTCGTCCATGAGATCGGCCGACTGCAGCTGTTGCTGATGTACACGAGACGCTGCCAGATGAGCGTGAAACTCCTCGCGAGCTTGAAGTATCGCGTCTTCCGGCGCGCCGTGCTCCAGTGCAGCCTTGAGAGTGGCTTCCGGATGACTCGAGCCCAGAGGATTGTGAACGAAACGCTTTCGTCTGCGTGCATCATCCTCCCAGGCGTCGAGCTTCCAATATTCAGCGAGTCTAGATTGAAGGAGGATTTTTTTTTTTTTTTTTGAATATTCAACCCCGTTTCGATGGTCCGAGGGTAGGGAATGAATAGGGAACTTGCATGTTTTGTTAATTTTTATTTTATTCGAAAGTAGGGTGGAAAAGAATAAATTTCCCAAGACAGTTTTTTTTTTTTTTTTACGAGCAATATTAAAGCTAGAAAAAAATTTTCTTCTTCACTCAATTTTCACGGTAGTACATTTGAATGGGCAGCCATATTGCTCGACCCGTCTATCAGCGCCGCCAGTGTCAAGTCTGGGAACTTTGCTCCGCTGTAAAAATGTTCTGCTCCGAGCAATCACGATTCTTAACCTGTAATATTAATATTTGAAGCTGTGAAGCATTGGTGACGGTCTGAAAATTTTGTTTTCAATAAAAAAATCTTGCAATAATATAAATATATACTCCACTGGGATAGAAAATGTGAAGTGTAAATATACATACATTTTTATATTGTTAAGTATTATTTTAATTTCTAATATTCAGTAATAATCTGAAAAATGTTTTTATGACTCAAAAATCATATAAATTGACAGAACAATGCTTTACATATATATACAATGAAGTTAAGATTTCGGCTTGCTAGGAGCGAAAGTGTTTGCAGTGGAGCATAGTTCCCGAACTTGACACTGGCGGCGCTGATAAACGGGTCCAGCAATATGGCTGCCCATTCAAATGTGTACCGAGAAAATTGAGTGTAATATAAACAATTTCTGCGGCGTTAATATCGCTCGAAAAAAAAAAAAAAAAAAACTGTCTTGGGAAATTCATTCTTTTTCATCCTACTTTCAAGTCCGATAGAGAAACAAAGATGTTTCAAATGCATGCAAGTTCCCTATTCCCGGGAAAAAATAATCAAACCTGATCATACATGATCATATATAACTAGTCATGTATGACTCATGCCAGAAAAGTGGCCATGTCTGATCATACCAAATCGTGTATGATCATACCAAATCGTGTATGATCATATCAAGTCATGTATGCACTGCAAATCCAAGCGTTTAGTAGTAGTAATAGTTTATTTATTATTTATGAATTAGCTATTAGGAATGATCGATGAACGAGCTTAAAACTGTTATTCCATTATTTTCGAAAATTCTGTAAATTTTGAAAAAAAAAAAAAAAAGTCATTGACCGGGACTTGAACCCACGATCCTCCGCAGTAATCGAATTCAGCACTTTCGATCCTTAAATAATCATTAAAAAAAAAATTAAAGATTTTGAGAATTTTTTTTTTACGAGTGTTTCCGGCTTCGTGGTCCGGACGTTTTTCCGTCGAAATTAATTTTGAGCCTACCTGAGATCTACCTAACGACCTACCTAACGAGCGACACTCTACCACTACGCTATTGATTCCTTATGAATTTCTTGTATTTAAATGATATTAGTATACGAGTTCTAATGAAAAAGCACTGTCTCACCGGGCTCGATAGAAGAGCGTGATATTCAGTAAAAAGGTGATATGCAGTGAAAAAATTTATTCAATTGTTAATTAACAAATGGATTTGTTTAATAATGATTTTTATTATGTTATTTATATAGGTTATTAAGTTGGTTATTATGTTAATAATTATTATGGTAATAAGGTAATTATGGTATATAATTATGGTAATTAATAAGTATTATGGTAATAAGGTTATTATGTTGTTTAATAGTAAATGTTGTTTAATAATCATTTTTATTATGTAATAATGATAATAATAGGTGTAAAATGTCGCAAAATGTGTGATTTACCAATAAATGTGTTATTTTAACACGAATCATAAAGTGTGTAAAGGCTTAATGCGGACCGTGCGTGTAAAGTTACACAGAAAATGCGGGTAAAAGTAGCATAACACGCATATGTGTGTTGCTTTGAAACACATTATGCCATTTACACGTGTTATTTAAAAAATTACACATCTTTTGCGTGTAACATAACACACTTGGATTTGCAGTGTGGTCATATCAAGTTATGGATGATCATATCAAGTCGTGGATGATCATACCAAGTCGTGTATGATCATGCCAAATGATCTATAAATGATCAAAAACGGATGAATCTATATTTATAAAAATAATTTTTTTTCCAGATTTTGATGGACTTCATGAGAAACATTTTATTTGGGGTCGGATTTTGAAAATGAAAGAATGAATTCATCCGCTTTTGATTGTGAAATGTATATATGATCATATATGATCATATATGATCATATATAATATGTTTTATATAATCCTAAACGATTATATATATTGTTATGCTGTATAGTCCATAAATATAAATTTATATACGATCCACATGTTCATTTATAATATAATGGTCATATATAATCAAACATAAATGTATGTATGACCATACAGAATATCATATAAAATCGTATAGGATCTTACATAACTTTATATGCAATTATATATGACCATACATAACATCATATATGAATATAGTTCCTATATAAATTCATGTATCTTTATATATCAACGTACATAACTTCATGTATGATCCTATACGATTATACATGATGTTGTGTATGTTCATACACAATCATGCATAAATGTATATATGCTATATACATGTTCATATCTAATGTTATATGCTTATATATAATCAAACATAAATGTATATATGATCTACATGGTCATATATAATACTATACATGGTTATATATGATCATATATAATGCTACATATGATCATATACGATTATACATGAAGTTATGTATGTTGATATATAAACATACATGAATTTATATAGGAACTATATTCATATATGATGTTATGTATGGTCATATATAATCATATATACAGTTATATATAATCCTATTCGATTTTACATGACGTTATGTATTTTCATATATAATCATACATAAATTTATGTATGATCATATATAATCATACATAAATCAGGCATGAACCAGATATGTTCATATCTGAACATATCTGAACATATCTGGTTCATGCCTGACTCATATATAAACATTTTTTCCCGGGATGTATGATCCTATACGATTACACATGATGTTGATGTGTATGTTCATACACAATCATACATAGATGTATATATGATATATACATGTTCATATCTAATGTGATATGCTTATATACATAATCAAACATAAATGTATATATGATCTACATGGTCACATATAATACTATACATGGTTATATATGATCATATATAATGCTACATATGATCATATACGATTATACATGAAGTTATGTATGTTGATATATAAACATACATGAATTTATATAGGAACTATATTCATATATGATGTTATGTATGGTCATATATAATTGCATATAAAGTTATATATGATCCTATACGATTTTATATGATGTTATGTATGGTCATATATAATCTACATAAATTTATGTATGATCATATATAATCATACATAAATGTATGTATGATCATATATAATAATACATAAAAGTATATATGATCTACATGTGCATATATGATGTTATGTATGGTCATATATAATCATACATAAATTTATGTATGATCATATATAATCATACATAAATGTATGTATGATCATATATAATCATACATAAATCAGGCATGAACCAGATATGTTCATATCTTATCATATCTGAACATATCTGGTTCATGCCTGACTCATATATAAACATTTTTTCCCGGGTTGTTTGTGCGATGCGCTGATAGCGATTACGGAAATGGTACAGGTACTTTGACCTGGATATTTGGTCGCGGGATATAGTTTTTCGACGCTAATCTGACATCAAACGCCATTATTTTATACTGTGCAGTCCGCTTCATCCAGCTTATCAAGGTAGTCCTTGCGGCAGACTAGTCATGTGATCGACTCTTTTAGCAATAAAAATTTTGGACAAAGCTATAGTCTCTGATAGCACGTACAAGCAGAATAAAAAAAAACGACAGAGATGGCTTTTAGCAGTTGAATTAATGTACATTTTTTTAGGGTATTCCTCGTGCAAATGCATCTATAATGAGAATTTGTTGAAATTTATAGTAGACAAAGAGAATGCTAGTACCCAACTTCTCGTGAAATTTGAAGCAGATTGACCGTTCCCAACTCGAGATATTCAATGTCAAAGTTAGCAATCATTACGTGTAGAGCATACAGCAAGCATTGCTGTACCCTGAGACTAGCACGGTTTTTTTTTTTAATATTACAACTAAACGCGTAACTAGATTTTGATTTTAAAAAAATTGCAGACGGAAGAAGATTATTGTTCACATGTTAGGAAAAAAAGAACAAAATTATTAACCGTTTCGTTTAAGAACGACGATCACAAAAAGTGTGAATGTACCTGAATATGCACGGTTCAATGTTTTACAATGTGTAAAAGTCATTTCTGTACAGACTCAATCAAAAGTTCGCTTCACATGACCGCTAGGGCCGTGTATATTTTATCATGTGGTACATAAGAAACTTTCTCGCACTATTTTGGCACGAGAACTGCCTTGAGTAATTTTGTATTTATCATTGTGTATCCGACTAGTACGATGAATTATTTCACCTCGGCTAATCTCAAGACTGCTGGAAGTTTTGTAATAAATATATTTTATGATTACATGACTCTTGGCTGATTATCACAATTATCATAATTTTATCAAGTACGAAAATAATAAGAGCGGAAAGTTTGATATTGATAAATGCTTGAAATTTCTATGAATTACTGCAACACCCGTAGCAGAGGGCTCTCAGCTGATCGGTTACATGATAAGCTGACTGCGATTCGAAATATCTTTGTCAAACATACTGCGACCCTATAGTTTGTTTTTGTTTTTGTTTTTAATAATCCATCGAAAGCTCATAATCTCGTGGACAATTTGATCATTGAATGAATCAAGTTCTCCAGTATTTGAGTAGGTTCATTTGTCAATTTAACTCGTGGCCAGTTTAATTTTTTTGCATATCCTGTATACTGAAACGGCGATTTTAGAAACGAAATTTCTTGCGGAAAAAGTCGGGCAACGTGATCTGAAACTTTTCAGTGTTAAAAAAAAAACCGTGTTTCGGGATTTGAATATTTATAATTTGTAAAATTCTCCAATAGGTCAGAGGACTGCGTCAAACATTATTTTGCAGGGTGGCCAAGATCGGATAGAACCGGGAAACCTGGAAATGTCGCGGGGTTTTTAATTGGTCAGGGAAACAGGGAAATGTAAGGGAATTATTCATTTCGTCGGGGAGAAATTTAGAAATTATAAAAATTAAAATCAAACTCCTCTCGGTTAACCAGGATGAAGGGTGATTGTTCTTAAAAATTTTGATTTGCATGCCCACAATTACAAATGAACATGATCTATATAAATAAATATGATATATATAATCTTTTTTGTTGACTTGAAATATTTGTTTGATTTTTTAACGTTTTAATATCGAATTTTTGTGCTTCCGGAAAAAATCCGACAGGATTCGTAATTAGCGGAAAATTTCCGATTGCCTGAGGCCTGAAAATAATATGATGCAGGATGAAGGAAAAAATTCTCAATTTTTTTCGCCCACTTTTTCGAAAATCTGAAAATACTAAAACTTCAAATGCCCGTGACTTTGCTCCGGATTGATGGATTTGGGTTTATCGGGGGTGCCTTTAAAAGCCCAGGAGTAGACTCGGTGAATGCCGTTCGATTTATCCCGAGATCTCAATCTTAGTTCGATGGTCCGAATTTGAAAATTTGTAAAAAGAAAGAAACGGGGAAAATCAAATACGGCTCGACGAACCAAGCGGCGTTTCGAGCCACGAACAATCACGAAGAGAATGAGCAAAAAGTGCAGTCTCAACTGCATCGAGAAGCCAAATTTTAGTGAACCCATTAATTTTTCGCAAATATGAAAAAAAAAAAAAACATTTTTAATTTCATTAATGGGCCAATTTTTTTCCCCTGATCACGAATTTGCTAGGCGAATTCTCCTTGAGGCTCAAAAATTCAATTTTAAAACATCAAAAACGTGAAAACAAAAAACAAATTCTAGCTAGGTAAAGTTGGATATTCCTTCAGGGGAAAGTCAGTGTTAGTGTCATATTCAGGTAATTTTTTTGCTGTTTTTTTTTCTCTGCCACGACTTCACGCTGATATTTTCCATGTACTCCGGACAGGAATCACAAAAGTATTTCAATTCTGGCTGATCAAACTCTCGTGTTCCAATTCGAATGTCGAAGGGTTGGTAAAAAAATTTAAAAAAACAGAAAAAATTGACAAGTTTCTATGCGCTCACTTGGCTGCCATTGGATCCATGTAGCCCCATGCTCCGTGCTTGTTCGACAATATATTTCGTATTTTCTCGAGCAGCCTGCTCGCTATAACGGTATCTCGTCTTCTAGCAGCCGTTATCAGATGATCGCACATGCGTTCTTCCTCCCTTCGATCCAGCAGACTCTGGGCGCATTGAGACTTTCGGGAAACAAATAATAATATCGATAATCATTATTTGAATACCAAATGTGCACTGATTTTTTTTGTGATTTTTTTGTGATTTTTTTGTGATTTGTGACTTTGTGATTTTGTGATTTTTTGTGATTTGTGACTTTGTGATTTGTGATTTTGTGATTTTTTGTGACTTTGTGATTTTGTGATTTTTTGTGATTTGTGACATTGTGATTTGTGATTTTGTGATTTTTTTGTGATTTGTGACTTTGTGATTTGTGATTTTGTGATTTTTTTGTGATTTGTGACTGAAGTCGTTGGAGTAAAAATAGTCGTTGTGTGCAAACGAAGAGAGCTTACCTCAAAGTCCGCGTGCTTGAGAACATCGTCGGCGCGCATTCTGTTCAATATAAATTCTGCCTCGTTCGCCACTCGTACGATGTGATCCTTCATCGCGTGGGAGAGTAATCTGGAATCGTGATTATAGAATTACCGGTCAGAATTTAAAAAAAAATTTGGTGCAGTGGTGGATTATGATAAGAAAAAGATTCAGTTAAATTTGTGAAAATTCTACAGAGAACCAGAAAAAAGATATTGGCATTTGTAATTTCATACATTTAGCATTTGAGTCTTATGAGAAATCACAGTTTTCATCGTATTTTTCAAAATCTACCGTTCAGATTTCAATAAAAATTAGCACGATAAGAGAAAATAATATAAGGAAGATTTTAAATCCTTACAAGTACAGGTTCAGAGCACATGTGAGAGTAGTTAATTAGGAAATAAATATCCAAAATGTACTTTTCTATCGGTTCATTATAGACGCGATCGTTGCCTATTCTAAATACTGCGTGAGTCAAACATGACGGTACATACATTTGACTCTTGCGGTATCGACACTACTACCTTAACCCCTGACAGGCAAACATCCAAACCGTATTCCTCTCCAGGCAATGAGTGTAAAAAATACCCAGTCGAAATTAATCTCAAATATCTCGGCTCCTAATAAAGCTAGCAAGTTTTTTTTTTTTTTTAATCAAAGTTCAAACGATTTTGCATAAAATAGCGATATTATAAAAATTTTATTTGATAATATAATAATTATATTATATTATATATTATATAATTTATTATATTATATATTATATATTATATATATATTATTATTATTATTATTATTATTATTATATATTATTATATAATATATAAATATATATATTATATATATAATATATATTATTTATCAATAAAAATTGATAAAAAATATAAAAAGATTGATTTGAACTATAGTTACAAATGAACGTTGAAACTCAAAAAAGTGAGTGAGTGCGACGAGAAAAATACATTTTTGGGGAGGAAATTTTACTCATTGCCTGTCAGGGGCTAAATAGTCAAGATGAATTTTTGTTTTTTTTTTTTTTTTCGATCAAAAAGCAATTAACTTGTTCAATGACGACGAAAAACGAGTCCCTACCTGCCCTCGTTGATGAGCTCAATGAAAGCGAGACCGGCATGTTTCTGCAATGAATTTTGCCATTCCTGGGAGCACAGTAGCATCACGAGTTCCACCACGGAATTGCTGTTCTTGAAGGTCGTCAAACCTCGAGTCGTAAGAAAAAAATTGAAAAAATTGAAAAAACAAAAATTAAAATAAAATACCCAGCTGTGCACTACTACGAGATACGCGAATGAAAATTAAGCTTTAAGCGGAAACTCTCGTCGAAGAGATGAAGATTTTGTTTTTTTTTTTCGACGAGGATTCGTCGATTTATCGCCACGCGTTGTGCAACGTGTACGAAGCTAAGAATAGAAGGGGGGGGGGGGGGCGAATAATTTAAACGTTGCATGATCCGCGTGTGGATATTTTGCCAGGACGAGGCTTGAATTGTCCAGCAGGCCATACTCGTCGTATCTCGGCGCGACTCCCGGGCATACTAATTCGGCAAACTTTACGTGGAATATGCGATTTGTCGTATATCGACGAGATCACTGTCCGATTCTACCTTCAACGCTTTTATCTGGATTCGTTTTCGTTTGTATTTTCCTCGAAAAATTTTTTCAATCAGTCAAAGGTCACGCGATCGACAATAGGAAAAAAAAAATTTCTTTAAATGTCGCAAATTGAAACCTGCACGTTTCTTCCTTCGTGATTTTCGAAATTTCATTCCTCGCTCATAAGGCTCCCTCTAATGAGCGAGATAAATGAAAAACTTTGTGAAACTTCGAAAATTACGAGCAAGCAGTGGGCAAATTTTAATTAGCAACGTTTTTTTTTCCAATTATTTACGAACGTGTATTCTGTTTATGTAAAAATCGTTAGTTGGATATCACAAAATGTGGAGTATTTATAATTGTTGGATGAATTTTTTGAAAAATTCGTAATTTCATAAAATCCGAATCCCTCGATTAGATTTTCGACAAATTCAATACCCTCGAATGACAATTCAATTATGTAAAAAAAATTTTGCACGATTTATCAACATTCGCAGAAGTTAGAGCGAGTATACGATCATTTGTTTTTTAACTGAAAATTTCATAAAATCTGAACCCCTCCATCTATTTGCGCCAAAGACAATATCAACAGTCTTTGAATGATAATATCTTTGTATAAAAAAAAAACAAAAATTAGAACAATATCGCAATATCTGCGGAAGTTGAAGGAATTACGATAATTTTTCGAAAAATTGAAAATGACGTGAAATCCGAGTCAATGCATGAATTTTTATAAAAATTACAGCAAATAAAGGTATTGTCATTCTTTACTTGACTATGAAATTGCAGCACTGTAGCTCAACCGATCGTCGAGCTACAGACGATTCAATTTTGCGTACACGTCCGGACATTTTTTTTCTTCTAAATTTCATTTCTCGACGTTTAAGCGTATTTTGAACACATTGGCATTGAAAACTCAAAAAAAAAAAAATTCACCAATCAAGCTTTCTCCATGAAGAAGCAAAAAAAAATATTCACAAATTTTTTGTAAATATTTACAAACGCGAAGAAAAGAAAATTTTAGTGAAAGAAAAAATAAAACGCAGCTAAATGAGCGAAATTTTGAAACATGAGACGCGAAGAAAGTTTCAGTGAATCTCAGAATAAACAAAAATTTGATTGTCTGGTGTAAAAAAAAAGTCTAAGCTTTTCGATAAAATTAAAAATAAGTAAAATTAAAAATTTCATGATCCGATCGATGAATGACTTTGATGCAAAGCTGGACAAAGTACCAGAAAGTACTTCACATAAAAAGCACAAAGTACTTGAGTACAAAAGTAATCAAGTATAAAGTAATCAAGTACAAAAGTACAAAAGTACTCAAGCACGCAAAGTACTTGAGTACAAAAGTACAAAAAAGTACTTGAGCACAAAAGTACAAAAAGTACTTGAGTACAAAAGTAATTACTTGAAGTACTCGTGTGTTTCAAGTACATACTCGAAGTACCAAGTACTTCAAGTACTCAGTACTTTAAGTATCGAGTATCAAATACTTTTCAAGTTTTCAGGTATACATCTCGTAAGTTCTAGTACTTATATTTGATTTCTTGCGTACTCTTTGGACTCATTTGATTCTGACTCGAGTACTTTTTGTATCAAAACATATTTTCACATTGTGCAATTCACTCAGGCTAGGCAGATTGGAACAGAAATATTCAAACGAAGAATTAGAAATCATTTTAAAAAATAGCATTGACGATTGCAATTAAGATTTATTTGGCTTGAGGCTTGAAAAAGAAAAAAGTAAAGAATGTAATACACGGATTGTTGACCCCTTGACTGGCAAGGACGTATATAGACGTCCAAAAACGACGTCTATAGACGTTCTTGCCAGTCATGGGGTTAAAAAGGAGCCATCCATTAACAATGACACCATAACTACCGTAGCTCGAGCCTTTGAACGGTCATTCTATACAATCTTAACGAAAGATGGCGCGGAACGTTCCTCAATTCTATATCCAAATGCGTTATTACATGCAACCGTTAGCAAGACGTATTCAAAAGTACTTCATACTTGGTACTTGAAAAAGTACTTGAAGTACAGGAAAGTACTTGGAATTTTAATTGAAAAGTACTTGAAGTACGGGAAAGTACTTGGAATTTTAATTGAAAAAGTACTTGAAGTACAGGAAATTAATTGGAATTTGAATTGAAAAAGTAACTGAAGTACAGGAAAGTACTTGGAATATTAATTGAAAATACTTTAAGTGCATGAAATGTGCTTGAAAATTTAAGTACAAATACTTGAAGTACAAATCGAGTACTTGGAAATTTAAGTACAATACTTGAAATATTTTATAAGTACTTTGTATTTCAAGTACCGCACTTCCAGTACACCGCAAGTACCGGATATTTGAAGTACTGCCCAGCTCTGCTTTGATGCAATTTTCGAGTAATTTTTCGCATTGGGTTCTCAATTAATCAGGCAATTACCGAGCGGGCTCGAATCTTATTTCGATCTTATCTTTGGCCAAAAAAAAAAAAAAAAAATTGCCTCCCCCGTATACTTTACCTTCCATCAGAAGTTCCTGGCCGTGTGAACCAACGAGCGTCTTGGAGAGAAATGGGGCAAAATCGACCATTATCTCGCGCAACAGCGGGCAAACCGAGCCAAGCGCCATTTCCAGCTTTTGCGTGAGCGAAGCCTCGCGCGATGGCGTTGGCACCGGTATATGCTCGACGAGGCCCTTGATCGGTAGATCATCGGGACGGGGCGAGGCTGCTGTCACAACGAGCCTATCCGGTACGCGAACAACGGAAATTTCGGCAGTCGGTTTCTCACCGCGTCCTGGATCACAGAGATTCTCCTGTTCCAGGACATTACCCTCGCTGTCCGGATCACCTGCGACAGAGAAAAAAAAAACAAAAACAAAAACAAAAAGATAAAAATAAAAGTTGTCACTTTCGAAAAAAATGAAAATAAAATCCATCATTTTCGAAAAAAATTGGAAAAAAAAACAAATATGTCACTTTC
Organism: Rhorus exstirpatorius; assembly: GCA_963564615.1. Taxonomy (NCBI): domain Eukaryota; kingdom Metazoa; phylum Arthropoda; class Insecta; order Hymenoptera; family Ichneumonidae; genus Rhorus; species Rhorus exstirpatorius. Next base: position 46,329,727 of record OY751313.1, read on the forward strand.
ATAAAAATGCAAATCGTGTATCGTAAAAATAAAAATCGTCAAATTTTCGTTTGGTAGAATGGCGAATTGCTTTTAATTAATTTTTTTTTTTCTCGAGTATTCTTTCGACTGATTGATAAATCCAGATAATTGAAGAAAAAAAAAACATAATTTACTCCTTTTCAGCCTTACGCTCGAAAAAAAGGTAAAAATAAAAGTTGTCACTTTCGAAAAAAATGAAAATAAAATCCATCATTTTCGAAAAAAATTGGAAAAAAAACAAATATGTCACTTTCATAAAAATGCAAATCGTGTATCGTAAAAATAAAAATTATCCAATTTTTGTTCGGTCGAATGGCGAATTGCTTTTAATTAGTTTTTTTTTTCTCGAATATTCTTTCGACTGATTGAAAAATCCGGATAATTGAAGAAAAAAAAAAGAAAAAATATCATCGTACTCACCATGAGAATGAGCGATATTGTGAATATTTCGTGGATCTTCCCGAGGATTGTTGATCGGCAAATTGTCACCGTCCTCGTTGAGATTAACGTCGGTCCACGCCTCCTCGGATGAATTGAGTTTGTTCTCGTTGTCCGTAGTGATGTCCGATGGACTTGGATCAGCGGTGATATTGCTACGCTGCATCGCCTCTTCGCTAGAGTCATTGCTCTGGATAATGAGAAAGCATGATCGGCTAGAGTATTCCGGATTCGTAAAATCATCGAAACTTTTGATTTCAATTCTCAATTTTTTATTATTTTCGAAAAAGGAACTACGTTCTGTCCCTTTTATTCTCGTGGGGAAAAAAAAAAAAACCTTTTTGTTCAATTTCTACTGATTATCAACTTTGAAAGAGACAGAGAGGAGAGAGAGAGAGAGAGAAAGAGAGATAGAGAGAGAGAGAGATGCAAAACAGATATAATCATTTATCAACGTGTATCTCGAACTCGCAAAATCGAATTATATAACAAACTACACTTTAGCTAGCCCTGTCGTTGCTACACTAATCATTTATCATTTTATTTTTTTATTTTTTTTTTCATTTACTGATATTTCGTGTCCACAGAGTCTCTGGTAATAATTACGTATCGACAATAATAATAATATCTATATTTGACGACAAAAAGAGATATATTCGAGGCATGCAAATATCGATACACTACTCAGTACGCAATCTTCTATAATAATTAAATCATTATAATATCGATATACAAGTAAAAAAAAAAAAACGAAGCTCATCATCCGTGATTCCAAGCGGTGACAGCGAGTAGAAAGTCGAAATTCCGGGGTGTATATATAAATTTTAAGAAAAAAAAAAAAAAAATCATTAACAACGAAATACAAATTTTCTTTCGTTTTTTTTTCTCCGTATTGTAATTTTTCTCTTTTTCATTTTCTTTTCTTTTTATCATTCAAAGTTCGAAGTGAGGCCATTGGCAACGAAAATTATATCTCTCATTATTATCGTTGCACGCTCCCCCCCCCCCCCCCCGCGTGAAGGGTTTTGTTTTGTTTTGTTTTTTTTTTTTCAGTTCTGTTTTCGAGTTTTACCTGAACATTTCGTGCGACTGACTCGGACCTCGTCAAATCCCCAAGCGTCTGTTCCGACGAGGTGTAATCCTCGAGGATTGTCCGCGGTCGAGGTACACCACTGTGAACGCCCTTCAGAGCCAGTAGTTAGTACGCATAGCCGATGCAAGCATAGAGAGGGTTAACGTTGAGAATTACAGGAAGAATGGAGTTTTGTTTTTCGTTCTTTTTGTTTTTTTTTTTTCATAATGCTCGACTATGCAGACGATTGGAAAAAAAAGTAACAAATAGAGACATTTTGTGAGTACGGTTGTAAGTTTTGATGAAACGTGGGTGAGACTGCTTGAATGATCAAGTAGAGTGAACGAAAATTGGGTACTTTTTCGTAGGCACGATCGTTATTCAGATATCACGAGCGTTTATCGAATCATTTTTTCGTATCAGTAGATTTGCCTCGTTTGTGGTACGAGATGTTTTTTTTTTTCCCCGGATAATAATAAAGTGTCGATTCAAGTGCAATTGTGTAATTTTTTACCGGATTTATATTCAACTGAGATGGACGGAAATCGTTGAGTAGATTTTTCCGGGACGCAGCGATGAATAATGGAGACCGCATCGTCAAGGATTTACTTGAGTTACCCAAATTTTGCTTCGGAAGTAATGACGTTAGCACATTTCTAAAGATTCCAACTGTACGAAGATCCAATCGTACACAAGTACACGAAAGAAAACTCTACCCATCGATGATTGTGCACTGACACACTTCTATGGATTATAAATTGGGCGCATATAAAACGTGTACAGGCGGAACTTGCAGAGTCATGAAGCATTCAGTTGGAAGGTGTACAGGTGGGAACCACGTCCGGTTTAAATGCATAAAGTTGGAACGTGTTCAGTTGGATACGTAGTCAGTTGAAACGTATTTGCTTGGAGCGTGTACAGTCGAAACGTGTTCAGCTAGAACGTGTACAGTTTGAATGTGTACAATTGGAACTTGCTCAATTGAAATGTATTCAATTGGAAAACGTTCAATTGGAATGTGCGGAGTCAGAATGTGTTCGGTTGAAACGTGTGCAGCTGAAACACGTTCAGCTGGAACGTGTTCAGTTGAAATATTTCATGGTTAAACGTGTTTAGTTGAAATATTTAAAGGTGAAACGCGTTTAGTAGAAATATTTACAGACGAAACGTGTTGAGTTGAAATATTTAAAGGTGAAACGTGTTTAGTTGAAATATTTAAAGATGAAACGTGTTTAGTAGAAATATTTACAGACGAAACGTGTTTAGTTGAAATATTTAAAGGTGAAACGTGTTTAGTTGAAATATTTAAAGGTGGAGCGTGTTTAGTATAAATATTTGCAGACGAAACGTGTTTAGTTGAAATATTTAAAGGTGAAACGAGTTTTGTTGAAATATTTAAAGGTGAAACGTGTTTAGTAGAAATATTTACAGACGAAACGTGTTTAGTTGAAATATTTAAAGGTGAAACGAGTTTTGTTGAAATATTTAAAGGTGAAGCGTGTTTAGTAGAAATATTTGCAGACGAAACGTGTTTAGTTGAAATATTTAAAGGTGAAACGTGTTTAATTGAAATATTTAATGGTGAAACGTGTTTAATTGAAATATTTAAAGGTGAAACGTGTTTAGTTGAAATATTTAAAGGTGAAACGTGTTTAGTTGAAATATTTAAAGGTGAAACGAGTTTTGTTGAAATATTTAAAGGTGAAACTTGTTTAGTAGAAATATTTACAGACGAAACGTGTTTAGTTGAAATATTTGAAGGAGAAACGAGTTTTGTTGAAATATTTAAAGGTGAAGCGTGTTTAGTAGAAATATTTGCAGACGAAACGTGTTTAGTTGAAATATTTAAAGGTGAAACGTGTTTAGTTGAAATATTTAAAGGTGAAACGTGTTTAATTGAAATATTTAAAGGTGAAACGTGTTTAGTTGAAGTATTTAAAGGTGAAACGAGTTTTGTTGAAATATTTAAAGGTGAAACGTGTTTAGTAGAAATATTTACAGACGAAACGTGTTTAGTTGAAATATTTGAAGGTGAAACGAGTTTTGTTGAAATATTTAAAGGTGAAACGTGTTTAGTATAAATATTTACAGACGAAACGTGTTTAGTTGAAATATTTAAAGGTGAAACGTGTTTAGTTGAAATATTTAAAGGTGAAACGTGTTTAGTTGAAATATTTAAAGGTGAAACGTGTTCAGTTGAAACATTTAAAGGTGAAACGCGTTCAGTTGAACACGCTCCAACGGTACACATGTATAGATGCGGCGGGTTCAGTACGAACATGTCAAGTTGGTACGTGTACAGTTGGAAGAATTTTAGCTGAATAGTCTACAGTTGAAGCGTTTACAGCTGGAACGCGCAGAGCCATGAATTGCTCAGTTGAAACGTCTACGATATGAATGTGTACAATTTGATTGTATTAAATTGAAACGTGTTCAATTGGAGCGTGTAGAGTTAGAACGTGTTCGGTTAAATTGTGTGCAGTTAAAACATGTTCAGCTGGAACGTATTCAGTTGGAACGTTCAAAGGTGGAACGCGTTCAGTTGGACACGTTCCGTCGGTACACATTTGTAGATGCAGTGTGCTCAGTACGAACGTTTCAAGTTGGTACGTGTGCAGTTTGAAAAAATTTTAGCTGAATAGCGTAAAATTGGAATGCGTTCAGCTGGAACGCTTTTAGCTGGAACGCGTACAGTTTGAAATTGTTAAATTGAGCCTTTTTTCAGTTGGACCGTGTACAATTGGAACGTGTACAGTTGGAACGCATTCGGCTTCAGCATATATAGGTGAAACGTGTTCAATTGGTATGCATTCAGTTGTCACGCATACAGTTGGAACTTGTTCAGTTGGGTCGTGCACCTTCGGAAAGTGTACAGTTGGATTTTAGTGGACTCGTGCACATTTGGAATATGACACGTTTGTTTGGATTGTGAACATTTTAAACGTGTACAGTTGGAATTTGCACAATTCGACAAGTGTGCACAGTTAGAATGCGTTCATTTTGGAAACCATATGGACATTCCGTGTCAAATTTCGATCTAGGGTGTGCTGAATAGCTGGAACGCAGAATTACGCGTGTACAGTTGGATCTGCGTACGATTTGAATTCCTACGAACCGCCCACGACTGGAAATAACGATCGCTCCGTTCTACGAGAAAAATGGCTTCCCCGAGTCACTGTGACTCCTACACATACGCGAAATGGTAATGGTCAAATTTAAATACCAGTTGAATGCAGCACATCAATTATCGTAATAGACATGCCCAGACACCACAGGGTCAACTATGATATTAAAAAAAAAAAAAAGACATTGTACTCGTCATGTGTTTTTTTTTTTTCGATTGTTCCTACTAGAATCACGATCGTGTACGTGCATTTGCCTCGCGTGCATCACACATGCTTATGCTACAAGAAACTTCAACTCCCGATCATCTTCATCTTCTCTTGCACTCGTCGTTTCGGGTCCATAACTATTAATGATTTTTTTTTATTTTTAACAAAAAAAAAAAGTCGAATCTCCATGACTTTTTTTTCGTTTCTTCCAAAAAATCAAGATTTGTTCGAGATCTTTTTTTTGTTTTTTTTTTTTAGAAAAAATATGATAGGCGCGGAGTAAATCGTGTGATCGAAAAACGTTAATTTTTTTTTTTTTTTCGTTTATCGACAGTTGGGAGGGTAAACCATATGAACTCTTTTGTACGAGAAAAAAAAAAAAAAAAAAAAAAGAAAAATGCGTGGATTTACTTTCGTCGATGGTGGTCCGGACGAGGTGACATCGTGATCTGCAAGTATCGACGAATTGTTCTCATCAACGATAATTACTTCGTACTCGCCATCGTCCTGCGATCCTGATTGGCTCATTATTCCTCCGCTTCCTGAAAAAAAAAAAAAAAAATTATTTTCGTCATACATGCTTTTCTCTCACATACAATCACACATAAATATATAAATATGTATTTATATATATATATATATATATATATATATATATATATATATATATTTTGTTTCAATTTCATTCATCAAGGCATAATACGAATAAATATTTGAGCAGATCGCTTTAACGTGTCAGCGTATATCGGCGACTCATTCCAAAGCCTAATTGTCTCTTATAATTCTCATGAGTAATTTGCATGCAGAGATCGAAGAGACGATTTTTATTTCCTCCGGAGAATTACTTATTCTTCGCTCATGCTGCAAAATAAATAAAATTACAAAAGCCGAAATAAATGAATTCAGCTAGAACGCGAAACGTTTTGCCACTGATCAGGGGTCATATTTTTTTTCCTTCTTTCGCGAATAAATAAAATTTCAAGAGCTTTCCCCCCACCCTCTTTTGTGTCCCAAAAGAAAAAAAAAGATGAAATTTCTTCGTTCTCTTCGTAGAAATTTTCCAGAGGACCGGGAGAATTTTTTTTGTCGAGCGGACGAAAGAGCTCGCTACGAGCCTCCGGGAAGGGCAAGTAAGTATTGAGAAAAAAAAAAGTCACAGTTCCTTTCTCGCCGATTCCCGAAGCAGTGAACTTGTATTTTTTTTCTTTTTTTTTTTTTTTCCAAAAACGAATTTCTCACGGTCAACGAGTCAAGGAAAGCTCCCACGAGTGTAATTTAAAAACAATAATCGCTAATCGTGGATGCAAGAGAGCCGAATTGAAAAAAAAAAAAAAAAAAAACAAAAAAAAAACCACGTCTTTCTTCGGACTTTCGAGACCTTACGAGTGTCAAAAATATGGATGCTCAACGAAAACGGAAAACGTGTGTCATAAAATATGAAGAATCAGCCACGAGATTGATAAATCGATTTCGAAAACGGAGGAAAATAAAAGGGAAACAAAAACACCAAAAAAAGGAGAAAAAAAAAAAAAAACAAAAGCACAGCTTCGAATCGTTTGAGAATTTTTCAACGACTTCTCGATCGTACACAGTGCTCGAAATAATAATTACAACACACTCGACGATGATCGAATTAATCCTTTTTTTTTCTCTCTCTCTCTCTCTCTTCTTCCGACCCTTCCGGAGCACACTCTGAACCAGTGCACAGGCTCTGTTCGATGAAATTTTCGACTGACAGACACATTTGGGAAAAAATTTTTCGCATCCAAATTGTGCCCGGGAAGGGTCTCAATACTCGAGGGGGTAAGGAAGGATTTGCCCTGCCAACGGCCAATTAACGAAGAAAAGAAATAGAAAAAAAAAAGCACAGTAACAGGTGTGTCAAGCGGGTAAATTTTTTTTTTTTTTTTTGCAATTGCCACTAAGGATACGATAACTCAATTGCAAGAATAAACGAGAAATGACGGAAAAATAATAATAATAATAATGTGGTGCGATATAAGCAAGCAACAAATTTACGACATTCCGTGTTTGGTTTTTTTCTTGTTTCAATTATTTTTTTTTTTTTTATTTCACCAAAGTGTCACACCACCCTGAAATTAAAAAAAAAAACAATCAAATTCGTTTCTTCATTCAAATCACATTTTTTCCCCCAAAGTTTCGACGATCATTTTTCCAGCTATAGCTTTGGGTCTCATCAGGGTGGCGTAACTTTCTCGTCGTTGTTTTTTTAATTGTTTTTTTTTTTTTTTCGAGCAATGAGGAAAAAAAAAAAAAAATTACCTTGCAGACCGACACCGGAGTTTCTATGATAGAGATTTCGGGGCTGTTCGGAATGCTTTTGAAGCGTATGATGATGATTGTTGTTATTGTGATGATGATAATGATGATGACGATGATAATTATAATTATTCGGATGATGATTATTGTAATGATTTGCGTGATGATTCGGGAGATAATAGCTCGATTGGGTCGGGCGATTAGTGTGCCTTGAAGCCGGTAGCGAGTGCTGGTGGTGGTGGTGCTGGCTCGTGTGATGATTCGCATTGGCATTGGCGCTTGGATGAGAACCCGGTAGGAACTGAGGATACACGTGGTGTGACCACTGTGGAAACAATGGCCGACCTCCTCCACCAACATTCCCATCTCCTGAGAAAACCCACATTTTCGTTTTTGTTTTTGTTGTTTTTTCTTTTTCTTCTTCTTTTTTTTTTTTTTTTTTTTTTCCACTTCACCGAGCATCGACAATCTCTCCAGATTCAAAATTATCCTCGATCGATTCATTCAGCCATGACCCAATGACTAATATTCTCAGCCTAATCTCCATTCGTATGATCGTTATTGACAAATTTTTTTTTTCGTTAAAATATACTTTTCTTTTTCTCTCTGAGAGGCCTAGGCACTGTATGAAAACAAAACAAAACAAAAAATAAAACAAAAACAAAAAAAAGAGTATTGGGAATATTTTGTATCGAAATTTTTTTTAATCGTACGAAAGCACAGGAGAATTTTTTTCACCATACGCCAGAGCGGGAGCTAAGAACGGATTTTGGGATTACCGGAAGTTCCTGTAGTTTGGGCAATGGTTGAGGAATTTTTCGAATTTGAAATATCTTGGGCATGAGACACTTTTTGTTTGTTTGAGAATTCAAAGTTTCGGATCACGTTAGGGACGTTTGGGGTGAGAAATTTTAATTTTAAAATCGATGCTTCGGCGTAGGATGTATTGTGGAGAAAAATTTCAGCTCGCTATGAGTTCAATGGAAGAATGAATCTTCTTGAAATACTGAAGAAATACGTGACAATAATTTTTTTCAGGAAATTATGAGCTTTCGATAGATTGCATTAGCAAAAAAAAAAAAGGGGTCGCGCGATTTTCGGCACAGAAATTACGAATTAACGATCAGCAATTAACGATAAGCAATTAAAGATCCGGACAATTTCAGGGATATGATCGATGAGCCGACAGAACTCTGCTACAAACGTGTGTGTTGCGGTAATTCATGAGAATTTTTTAAGCATTCATCAAATATCAAACTGTCCTCCCCAATTATTTTCATTATATTAATTAACAAAAATCAATTGAGAGTTGTGCAATCGTACGATATAATTTATTTAAAAAGTTTGCAATAATTTTGTGGTTAGCCCGAGGTGAAATGATTCAATGGACGAGTCGAATGGGATGACGAAAAATCGAAATAACGCAAAAATAAGCGTGCTAATTGGAAACTTGCACATTGCTTCCTCATTACAGAGTTACCTTCATGATGAGACGGTCTTCGTAGTTTCGTAAATGCGAGGATCCCTTTCGGAATTTTGGCTTCCTCGTAGAAGAAACTTTATAATGAGGAGGCAAGTTTACAATTTGCACGCTGGTTTAAAAAATTCGATTTGTTATTGCGAAATTCAATATCCTGTCTTGTAGCTTGCTTGGGTACATTTTTTTTTCTTTCAATTGATAATCTCAAATTTGCGATAGAGCGATTACACATATTTTTCGAAAATTTAAAAATTTTATAAAATCTTAACCCCTTGAGCGATTCTTGCCAAATTCAAATTATAACATTCTCGTCTCATGGTATATTTATATAAAAAGTTTTGGCTAAATAATCCCAAATTTGCGACAGTTGGAGCGTTCACAGATATTTTTCAAAAATTTCCAAATTTCATGAAATGTTAAACCCTTGAACGATTCTTGACAAATTCAAATTTAAACATCTTCGTCCCTTGGTATATTTATATAAAAAGTTTGGGCTAAATAATCCCAAATTTGCGACAGTTGGAGCAATCCCAGATATTATTTGAAAATTTTAAAAATTTGTCAAATATTAACCCTTTAAACGATTCTTGCCAAATTCAAATTTACACATCTTCGTCCCTTGGTATATTTATATAAAAAGTTTTGGCTAAATAACTTCAAATTTGCGACAGTTGGAGCAATCCCAGATATTCGAAAATTTCAAAATTTTATGAAATGTTAACCTCTTAAACGATTCTTGCCAAATTCAAATTAAAACATCCTCGTCTCATGGTATATTTATATAAAAAGTTTTGGCTAAATAATCCCAAATTTGTGACAGTTGGAGCAATCCCAGATATTATTCGAAAATTTCAAAAATTTTATGAAACGTTAACCTCTTGAACGATTCTTGCCAAATTCAAATTTAAACATCTTCGTCCCATGGTATATTTATATAAAAAGTTTTGGCTAAATAAATTCAAATTTTCGACAGTTGGAGCGATCACAGATATTTTTCAATCGAAATTTTCTGAAATCTTAACCCTTTGAGCGATTCATGCCAGATTCAATAACAAACTTGTTTGTCCCCTAGCCTATTAATATGAAAAGTTTTACGCGAATATCCTTAAATTTACGAGTTAGAGCGATCACAGATATTTTTGAAAACATTCCAAATCATCTAAAATCAGACAGACCGTTATCAATTTTTTTTTGAAAATTTCAGCAAACACGAGGGATTTCGTGTTTCAGTAGTGTGCAAATTTTCAGCGCGGTAGCTCAAGTAGTTCAAGAGATTTCCATTTTCAAATTCAATTTCCATTTTTCAAATGCCTGTCTGCACAGACACACACACACACACAACATTCATACGCACAGACATTTTTTCTGAACGTGTTTTCTCGGTGCTTTGGCGAATTCCGAACAAATTGGCATCGAAAACTCGAAATTTTTTTTTCACGGAAACACAGCTTTATCTATGAGGGAGCAATAATTAATTCAAGCTCTAAAAGACATCTCCATAGTTATTAAAAATTCTGACAACTATTTTTACGTTTCATTACATTTTATAGCTTTCTCCAGTAATGTTATTTGCATGAAAAATATGCCGCAAGGACGACCTTAAAAATAAAGTCTGCACACTTTTTTTATTTTGCCAATTTAAAACTTGACTGTAAATAAAATTTCGTAATATCAAGTGCGTAATGGACCAATTTAAAAAATGTGTTACAAGCCTTTTTTTCAATTCCCGCTGCTCGTAAGAGACGCTGGTTATTCACGATAGACGCGTATCAATCAAAGTATCTATGAAAAAAAAAAAAAAAAAACCAAGACAACATTTCGACTTGTTGGGATTTGACTCTGAGCTCACACTGGGCAGTAATTCGGAGCTCGGATCTCAGAACTGGCTTCGTTTTGGATGTTCGATTGACGAATGATCCAGCGTATGATTTATCGATTTTTTTCTCCCCCCTCGAGCTATATATATGGGACATTCCACGTCAACTCAGCCACCCCGTTTTTTTTATTGTCTCGAAAAAATTATTCAGTATGGGCATTTCTAAGGACAATATATCCATGACATTTTACCAAAATTTCATCCCCCCACTATTGTTGGTTCTCGAGATAATGATTAATGAAGTCTCAATTTTGTAAAAATCATAACTTCGTAACTACTGATCGGATTTAAACGATTAAAAAAAGAATCTTTTTTATTTTTTTTGCTCTTTTCGAAAAAAAATATGTCATCATCGGATAAAAGCTCATTAGACATTTTTTGGAGTAAATTAACAAAAAACAATTTTTCTCCCTTCACTGATGCCTTGTTCCATTTTGAAAAAATCCTGCGGAGTTGTGTATTGCCTTCCTCTATCAGAAAAAAAATACTGAGTAGAATTCCGATTCGCCCTCTCGTGGAAAAAAAAAAAAAAATCGAAAAATTTCCCCGAAAACTGTCTAATGAACTTTTCTCCAATGATGACATATTTTTTTTCAAAAAGGGCAAAAAAAATAAAAAAGATTCTTTTTTTAATCGTGAAAATCCGATCAGCCGTTACGAAGTTATGATTTTTACAAAATTGAGAATTAATGAATCATTATATCGAAAACCAACAATAGTGGGGGGATGAAATTTTGCTAAAATGTCATGGATATATTGTACTTTGAAATGCCTATACTGAATAATTTTTTCGAGACAATCAAAAACGGGATGGCTGATGAGTTAACGTGGAATACGACACGTCAACGCAGCCACGTCAACTCAGCCACCCCGTTTTTTTTTTGGTCTCGAAAAAATTATTCAGTATGGGCATTTCAAAGTACAATATATCCATGAAATTTTACCAAAATTTCGTCCCCCCACTATTGTTGGTTCTCGAGATAATGATTAATAAATTCTTAATTTTGTGAAAATCATAACTTTGTAACGGCTGATCGGATTTTAACGACTAAAAAAAGAATCTTTTTTATTTTTTTCGCCCTTTTTGAAAAAAAATATGCCGTCATTGGAGAAAAGTTCATTAGACAGTTTTCGGGGAAATTTTTCGATTTTTTTTTTTTTCCACGAAAGGGCCAATCGGAATTCTACTCAGTATTTTTTTTTCTGATAGAGGGAGGCAATACACAACTCCGCAGGATTTTTTCAAAATGAAACAAGGCATCAGTGAAGGGGGAAAAATTGTTTTTTGTTAATTTACTCCAAAAAATGTCTAATGAGCTTTTATCCGATGATGATATATTTTTTTTCAAAAAGGGCAAAAAAAATAAAAAAGATTCTTTTTTTAATCGTTTAAATCCGATCAGTAGTTACGAAGTTATGATTTTTACAAAATTGAGACTTCATTAATCATTATCTCGAGAACCAACAATAGCGGGGGGATGAAATTTTGGCAAAATGTCATGGATATATTGTCCTTTGAAATGCCCATACTGAATAATTTTTTCGAGACAATAAAAAAAACGGGGTGGCTGAGTGACGTGGAATGCGACATATATATATATATTCACATCGATTCGACTCTGGGTATAACTCGTGAGAAAAAAGAAACAAAAATCGCCATATCGAAAAAATTTTAATAAAATAATTATTCGCGATCTCTCGAGTGTAATGAAACAAAAAAAATTCGATTGCAAACAATTTATCGATTAAGATCGAGGATTTTTTCTTCTTTTTTTTCTAAATCGAATTGACATGAGTCGTTTGTATAATTTTTCTTTATGAATTTCTATCTCGAATGATATTCCTCGATGATAATAACGTCGACGTGAATAATTTCTAACGAAAAGTGGTGCAAACACATTCGACAAACATCAAAACTCTCACTGTCAGATACGGATTATCAATCATTAATGCCGAAACGAGTGCAATCACGCATGCTTTCCTACAAGATCGTGGAGACTGCGAGAGTGCCGAGAATATTTAAAAAAATTATTTAAAGGAAAACAAAAAAAAAAAAATAATAAATAAATAAATAAAAATAAAAACTTGAGGGCATCCCTCTTTTTGAGGCTCGTTGCAACGATTCTCAGCGACACAATCCGCCACGAACATAAATTTTCTCTATAATTTTTACATCTTTTTGCATGTTAGATGAAACGGTACTCCGAAAAATTTAAGTCTTTCAGCTCTCCTGGTTTTTGTGAAAAAAAAAAAAAAACTATATTTTACAGAAAAATATACAAATTTTTCAGTTTTCTCTCCAATTAAGAATAAAAAAACGAAAAAGAAAATATGATTTCTATCGTAAACGACGCTAAATTTCTCGAAAAGAAGCACTCGAGCCATGTGAGATAATTTCAATCCTTGGAATCGATTTTTATTCTTTTTTTTTTTCACCTCCGGAAAATTCGTCAGTTTTTCTTTTTAAATGTCAATTAATTTTCGTACATTGAAATTCGAGCCAAAAATTACAATGATCTCAATCAGCAAATTCTTCATTATATCTTCGAGTGAGATCGAATAAATGAAAAAATGATGGACAAAATGAATTCCTGACGTCCGATTGCTCGGACAAAGTTGCTGAAACGAGCCACGCACACGCATACGCACATGAAACATCAAAATATTTCATTTTTTTTTCCACCTTTCGAAAAATATTTCACTTTTTTTTTTTAAGCTTCGAGCGACTGCCGAAGAAAAAATCTACGATAATCTCGACAGTTTGAAAGAAAACGAAGAAAAAAGTTAAAAAAATTGCCTCACAATCTACTCATTTTTTTTTTTTTTAACCGAACGACGATAATCGTCTTTCCGTGCTCACAATGGTGGAACATTTTATTCGACATGCTGTGTTGGAATCATTTTTCAGCATGCGCTCTATTTTGCGTGTATCTCAATCAAGAAGTCGAATGAAAAAAGGGGGGGAGGAAAAAAAACCGATTATTCGAGAAAATTTCGACAATATTGGGAGGAAAGGAACTTTTCATCGAAAAAAATTCAAATCCATCGATATTTACACACGAATATATATATATATATCTGACACGTAAGAGTTTTGAAGAGATCAACCCCGAATTTTCAAAAAAATTAATAAAAATAAAAATTATAAACAAGATTTGTAATAATAAAAATATTATTAATTATAATAAAGATAATAATAATAATGAGAAAAAATTTACGACTTGTAATGAGTTTTTATCGTTACAGTAAACAGTGCTAACTGTCACTGCATTGTCCTGATGCTCGAAAATTATTTTAAAAAACACGTCAGAGATCCTGAAAAAAAAAAAAAAAAAAACATGGACGAGCTTCCGGAGAACGCTTCTAAAAATATTCGTATACCCACGCACACACACACACAGACACATCGGAGGACAATTTATCATCGATTGTATCTCACTCGTTTTAATGGAATTGGCAACGAAAGAAAAAAAAAAAAATTGCTAATATTTCACGAACGTGAAGATTTACCTGACGGACTTCCGGTTCTCATATTGGCGCCATTCGTCTGTATCGTTTGAACGGGACTCGGCGGACGTTGGGATACCGGTGGCTCAAGTATATCGCGATATTTCGAGACCATTAGCACAGAGATGAAGTAAACTATAGCCAGAGACAGAAACTGTGCCTGCTTGGTTTCTTCCTGTAAATAAAATTTTTAAGTGAAAAAAAAAAAAAAAAAAAACATTGTCAAATATCGACGAATCTCGTTGAAATTTGGATTCGCGATGTAATTTTTTTGTTTTTTTTTCTTTCAAACACTCACAACATCTCTGTAGATGACAGCTCTGAGACGATTAACGTCCATATCCTGCAAGAGCTTCTCCGGATCCTTCACCGGACTCAGCTGATTCGCCAAATTCTCCACAATATTCTACAAATTTTTTTTTTTTTACAATTATTCATCACAAATATCTTCCGGTCTCCGTACGATTCTCAAATCAACGAAGATCTAAAACTATGACAAATTTAATTATTACTATATTTACTTTCTCTACTTGTTTCGACTATTTTTTTTTTTAATTTTTTTTTCTCGTGTACTCGTCTAATTGAACGAATTTCCGGCTACCTTGATAGCGGAAAAAATGGAAAATTGAAGAAAAACAAAAAATTTATATCCAATTCGTCAAGCGTTCGCTCGAGTCTTTTGCACGTACCTTGGGCGATGTTTGTGCTCCTCGTATGAGGGATTGTATGTGCTGTGATTTATTACTAGTACCAATCTGTCGACCTAACATGCCGTACGACCTGCCGCGTTCTTTACACTCTAAGCAGTTTCTAACAGCACAAGTACAGACCTAAACAAGCATGTTAATTCGGTGATTATGGGGGGAGAAAAAAAAAAATCTGTAAATCGTGTATACGTCGCAATTGGGTTGTTTTTTTTTTGTTTCTTTTTTTAATATTCTAGCGAAACATTAATTTTGCTCGATTTTCAGTGAATATCGATCACGTATATCGGAGCCAACACGCATAGGATTTTTTTTGTACTGCAACGGGTGTCTACTTGGATTAATTTGACGAAAAACTAATCAAGAAAAAAAAAATTCTATAATTTGAGCGTTTAATTTACTGGAAAGAAAAATTTAAAAAAATAATAATAATACTAATCGCTCGTAAATTCTCGTGAGTTGAGAATTTTTGAGTGACAGCAACGATTTTTCTTACTTTTTTTTTTTCATAAAAAAGGTTAAATATTTTTTTCTACGAATAATATTGGCGGATGTGAAAATTACGAACCAGTCGCAGGCATTGTCGTAGAATTCCGCCGCTCGACATATTTTTTTCGGCCTCGAGCTCGCCGAAATTCAACGAACTCGCGAATATAAGAACATCGGCCATATTGACGAGCCTCTGGAGGAACGATACCGCAACCTCGATCGGCATACCTTGGGTCGGCTCGATGACGTCCAGTTCGCTCTTCGGAGAAAAAGAAGAAAAAAAAAACAAACAAAGAAATAACAAAAATACGAATTTATAGGGGGGGGTTTTTTTTTTTTTTTTTTTCAAATTTATTCATTTCCCATCGCCATTGCGGTTGAAAGAAAACGAAAAGTAAAATCGATTGAATGTTAGGAAATTCGTGACTTACATTTGGCGAAGTTGCCGAAGCCAATAACGGCAGCAAACCACCGCAGGCTATTATCAGATTATCCGCCAATTGCGATATCAGATGAACCGTATTAACGACGAATATAGCATTTTCGCTGCTATTGACGAAATCCAATACCGATTTTGTCGAGTGGCTGAAAACCGGAGAGCAAAAAAAAAAAAAGATCGTTCACTTATCTTCTCTCGTTCTTTTTTTTTTTTTTTTTTTTTTTCTATCCTCCGGGAATTTAAAAATCGCTGTGATAAAAAATTGTCTACCTTCTCCAGACTTGTATGTCGGTCTCGAGGGAGAACAGAACGTCGGAGAGTAATCGCTGATGTATGTAGGACCATTTGAATTCGGGTATCCTGAAGGGTGGCCTCGTTGGGCCTGGACTAAACATCGGCCTTGTCGAGGGATTTCCCTGTTTCGCTCGTTTCGACTCTGCGGATCAATGATAATCCGATAAAGTGAGAAAACGAAAGGAAAAACGAATAAAAAAATCTCATCAATTCAGGATCAAATCTTTGCTACGATATCCCGAGACCAAATCCACGTTTGATGCAGAGCGTCCTGGTTTAGAGGGTAAAAAAAAATTGTGTGTTTTTTTTTTTTTCATTAATCGATAGTTAAACTATCGGAGAATATGTTTCGCAAGTTTTAGAGGTCGATTCGAAATATTGTCGAAGGTACAGATCCGAGAACGGGGAAGCATCGAGCGGGTGTACGAACGCTTGGCAACTTTAAAGCGGATTTTCTCGAAATTTTCGTTTTTTTGTCATTTTCCCGAATCGACGGGCGTGATGGCAAAATTTGACCTATCGACCCGAACCAGATCTGGAGTATTGAAAACTATCCTGAATGAACTAGGAACATTGGTAAAAAAAAAAAAAGTCATTTTATACCATTTTTATTGCAGGAATATAGAAAAATCACGTAAAAATAGTCACTTTTTTCGTTAAAGCTCGAAAATTGATATGATTTCGTGGTTTTTTTTTTCTGGATTTTTGTAGTTCATTGGTTATAAAAATATATGTGAATTGAAAATAGCTTTGGTTTTTACGTATCAGACAAGAATTACGCGCTCCATCTTTCTCGCCAATTGGAGACTTCAGCGGCGAGGCACTTTAATGGTCAGCCAATCAATCCACCATTTTTTCGACAATTTGACGATAAATTTTTTTTTTTCCGTACTCTTAACATGTGTCTAAAAACACAGTCAAAAGTTTAAGAAGTTTCGTTGTTTCGCTCTTTACAAAAAAAAAAAATCGCCAAAAACCATCTCTTTTTAGCTTTTTAAACCAGGACACTGCCTCAACGAGAGAACTCTACCGGCAAACAGCTTTTCCGGGACAACTATTCTCCCAGAATTAAAAGTTCCGTGAACGACTCTACCGGGAGATGACTATACAAAAAAAAAAAACAGCTTTTCCGGAACACCTTTGCCATAGTGCGGCTCTACCGTAGAAAAATTCTCTCAAATTCCAAAGCTCCGAGGACAGCTCTACGAGACGATAACTCTACCAGGAAAAAGCTGTTCCGGGACAACTATGTCGTAGCGCAAAACTCTACCGTACGAAATACGAATCTCCAGAGACAACTTTAAACGACGATAACTCTTCCGGCAAAAAACTGCCCGGAACAAGAAACTCCTCCGTTGAAGTTCTTCGGCAAAGTTCTTCAAAAAGAGTTACAGATGACCTGTTCACCGGTAGAGTTCGCTCTGGTAAAGTTTTATTTCAAAAATTTTCACTTGACCGGAATTTTCCCAACTCCGCTAAAGTTTTATTTCTACAATTTTCAAGTTGACTGGAATTTGTCCCAAAGGAATAAAAAAAAAAAACAAGGATTTGGAAAAAAAAAAGGGCGGAAAAAGAAAACGTTACCAAAATGATTGGGATCCACTTGGGTGGAAGTTGAGGCACTCCTTGGTCTTTTCTGTGGCGACGAACTTTTTCTAAGAGGCATCGGCGGCAACGATGGCGGCTGCTCGACGCTGCACTCGACATTATTCACGGTATTGACATTCGGCAGGCTCGATCTACGATTCGCAACGCCATTCTCCTCCGTCGATTCAATATCCAATTTAATTTCCCCATCAGTCGCATTATTACTAACGTTTTCAGGCACAACGTCGGATAAACTTTTACTCGCATCGCAGACCGTAGATATCGTTGGTATTTGATGCTTCAAATTTGGCACTTGAGTCTCGTTATCTACAACATTACATTGAACAACATCGCTACTATTACAAACACTAACGTCGACAGCAGCAGCAGCAGCAGCAACGGCAGAATCAACGACAACGTCTATCTCATCGCTGATCGTCACTGCGTTCTCCCTCGTCGTTTTATTATCACTTTTATCGCTATTAGAAATATTGGACGGTACCCTCGTATCTTCATCATTCGTAATTTTTTCATCATCGCTATCGCCATCAATGGCGCTGCTCTCATCTTTCGTGGAATTTTCCGAGCACAAGCCATTGCTCATTGCACAATTATCCCTTTTATCATCGTTCGTTTCCTCGACATTGCTGGGGATTTCCGCAGCAAGCTTATCCGTTTCGTCGAGCTTGAAAATTATCTCTCTCGTATCGGTACCATCGTCGTCCGTTCTCTCGGTTACGCTAGTTGAGCAATTAAGGATTTTTACATTATCCACGATTTCATCGTCATTCACGACGTTTTCCTCGATCCTCGCCACGATTCCCATAACTTCCGGTTCTCTCGTGTCCTCCAGCCTCGCGAGATTCTTCTTCTCGTCCGTCAACGAGCTCGCTGTCACCTCGTTTGGATTCTCCTGGCTCGCAGCGATCTCTTCATTGTCCTCAGCCTCGATCGAGATCTCCGGAACTTCGTTCGGCTTCGCGGCCGCCCCGGTGTCCTCGAACTCGAGGATTTCCGGTTTCTTTTCCGTGAAAAGTGTATCCTCGATATTTTCCTCCTTCGGCGAGTCTTTTTCGTCCTTGGCGATGGATGAAACTGTCGGATCTTCCGGGATCACGGGATCTTGGATTCTCGTCTCGTTGAACGATTCCTCGGACTTCGGGGCAATCGTTGGAGGATCGACTACTTCCGGGACTGCGTCGATCGTCGATACTTCCACGGTTGTGTCATACGGCACGGCACGATCTTCCTTCGGCTCCGATTCTCTCGTTTCCGGCAATTCGATCCTCGTCACTTCCGGTATGACAATTTTCTCAACTTCCGGTTCTTTCACGTCATTAACGCTCGTTTCCACGTTATTCCGGGATTCTTTGGCACAATCTTCATCATTTTTTTCCTCCACGATCGCTGAGCTCCGATCATCGTTGACTCGTTCGCTCGAATTCCGCGACGATTCTTCATCCGTCGTTTCCAGGACTTCCGGTTTCTCGATATCCGTGATTTCCCTCGTCTCGACTTCCGGAGATACTTTTTCTTTGAAAATTTCTTCGTTATCGCCATTCTCACGTGAAATTTCACTCGTAATTGCCGACTCATCAGCGGGCAATTCGTCGTTCATCGTTTTCTCGATCGTTTCCGTCATAATTCCCATTTCTTCGCTGCTCACAGGTGTCTCGTTTTCTTCCATAATCTTGGTGGATTCTCGATCGGTATTGTCCGGTGAAATTTTCAATTCCGTCTCTTCCGCGATCACCGTTGGCTCGATTACCATCACAACGACATTGTCGATGTGTTCCACCGTGTTCTCGGCTTCGCGCACGTTTCTCATCGTCGCTGTTTCGCGAATCACGGATTCGCGACTCGGCGAATCGTTCTTTCGTATCTCACTGTAAAGATCGCTCGAACTCTCGATCGACATGATCTCACTGGTCTCCTGGGTCGTTGTTGGCAATGACAATGCCTCGCTGTTCGCCTCCTCGAGTATCGTTGGTGTTTCCGCATGATTCTCATGAGTCGTCGTTGGCCCGTCCGTTTTATCACTCAGACGCGAATCCAAGGATATGACTTCGCTGGATTGCGGTGTCTCGAGTGTCTCGCTTCGTGATTTAATCATCGATGGACTTCCGTCGCTCTCCGTATTGTCGATTGAATTCAAATCACAGCTGCATGATTCCTCGAGACGATCGTTGGCTTCGTCCAACTCCTGGAAAAATATAAAAATAAGACTGAAAACTTTCGCCATGAGAAAGCGGCAATAATAAGCATAATTGGTATTAAAAAATGAAAAAAAAATTTATCGACCGAGTCCGTTATTACTCGCGATAATTATGCGTAAATATTTCCACGCGTTTCGAAAAGTGGATAAAATTCTGTTTCGACAGTGGATCGATGGAACTCAATGTTTTATTCGGAACAATTTAGAAATGATTTTGCCAATACTTGATTCGGGTTGAATCTCTGGTAGGCTTGATGTGATAGAAGCCGGCGCTGTATCAAAAATTCTCGCTCACTATAAAGAATATTGAGCTTGCAGCCGCTGCGCTAACTTATATAACACGCTGTTCAAATTTACCATGAAAGTATAAGGCAGCGCGATGTAAAAATCCATGGTGAATGTTTCAAGTAAGATAAGCTCATTGATATTTATATGAAAGTATGAATCAGCGCAGAGTAAAATAAAATGGTCAGTTTCAAGCGCCGTAGGCTTGGAATTACCGCGCTGACTTGCATTTCACAATTTTCAAGATTTTCAAGAATGTATGAGGTAGCGCGGTGTAAAAGTATACGCTCATACAAGTACATTCAAGTACAGTAAGCTTGGAGCTACTGCGCTTACTTATGTTTCACACTTTTCAAGCTGGAAGATTACGAAGCAACGCAGTGTCAAACTTCATGCTCATTTTCAAATAGGCACGTAGTCATTGCTCCCAACTTATATTGCACAATTTTCAAGCTTTGATGAAACTTTGAGTCAGCGCACGGGCAAGTACATGCTCATTTTTTAATAAAACCAACTTGTGGCTCCTGCGCCAGCTTATGTAAGACCTCGATCGAACTTTCGATAAAAATATAATGGGATAGTTCAGTCTAAAAATACATGATGAATTTCAAGTAAAATATGCTTGTGGACACTGCGTTAACTTATATTAAATGCTGTTCAAATTTTCCATGAAAGTATAAGGCAGCGCGGTGTAAAAATCCATGGTGAATGTTACAAGTAAGATAAGCTCATCGACGCTGTCCTAACTTATATGAAAGTATGAATCAGCCCAGAGTAAAATAAAATGCTCAGTTTCAAGCTCAGTAGGCTTGGAACTACCGCGCTGACTCGCATTTCACAATTTTCAAGATTTTCAAGAATGTACGAGGTAGCGCGGTGTAAAAGTATATGCTCATTTTCAAGTACAGTAAGCTTGGAGCTACTGCGCTTACTTATATTTCACACTTTTCAAGCTGGAAGATAACGAAGCACCGCAGTGTCAAACTTCATGCTCATTTTCAATTAAGCATGTAGTCATTGCTCCCAACTTATATTGCACAATTTTCAAGCTTTGATGAAACTTTGAGTCAGCGCACGGGAAAGTACATGCTCATTTTTGAATAAATCAAACCTGTGGCCGCTGCGCCAGCTTATATAAGACCTCGATCGAAGTTTCGATAAAAATATAATGGGATAGCGCAGCCTAAAAATAAATGATGAATTTCAAGTAAAATAAGCTTGTGGACACTGCGTTAACTTATATTCCAAGCTGTTCAAATTTACCATAAAAGTATAAGGCAGCGCGGTGTAAAAATCCATGGTGAATGTTACAAGTAAGATAAGCTCATCGACGCTGTCCTAACTTATATGAAAGTATCAATCAGCGCAGAGTAAAATAAAATGCTCAGTTTCAAGCGCAGTAGGCTTGGAATTACCGCGCTGACTTGCATTTCACAATTTTCAAGATTTTCAAGAATGTATGAGGTAGCGCGGTGTAAAAGTATATGCTCATTTTCAAGTACAGTAAGCTTGGAGCTACTGCGCTTACTTATATTTCACACTTTTCAAGCTGGAAGATAACGAAACAACGCAGTGTCAAACTTCATGCTCATTTTCAAATAAGCATGTAGTCATTGCTCCCAACTTATATTGCACAATTTTCAAGCTTTGATGAAACTTTGAGTCAGCGCACGGGAAAGTACATGCTCATTTTTGAATAAATCAAACCTGTGGCCGCTGCGCCAGCTTATATAAGACCTCGATCGAAGTTTCGATAAAAATATAATGGGATAGCGCAGCCTAAAAATAAATGATGAATTTCAAGTAAAATAAGCTCATGGACACTGCGTTAACTTATATCGCACTTTTTTAATGACCCTTTTCGTCAGGATAGCAATAGTGTACAGCGGAACATGCAGTAAATAATAGGATTATTCGTTCAACCAGTCCAAATGGTCGTATCTCAGGCTACCGGTGGCCCGGTTGACTCGACGAACATAGCCATATTGTAAACGAGACATAAAACCGTTCGAGCTGAATGAATGAATGAGTTTTAGGGAGTAAAGCGAACGATGAGATGTTTACGAATGAAAAAAAAAAACAAAAAAATGGACGTACCTTATAATTTCTTTCTGCATGCTGCATCTCCTGATTAGGCTGAACCGTCCAAGTGGCCGGTCTGCTGTAACCGTTGTTACCGGAATGTTGTTGATCCCAGCCCGATATCGTGCTTATCGGCCTCTGCTGTCTCACCTCGGGATCCGTTATGTTGTCCGATCTCTGACGCTCGTAATGCTCGTACATCTGAGCGAACTGAAGCTTAAATTCCTCGTACGAGACCTGCGAGTTCAAGGAAAACAAAAACATCGAATCGTTGCACGATAATCCATGAATAATAATGGTCAGCAATCGATACAGCACTCATGAATCCGGGAATTCGTCATTTCTGCGACGATTTTTTTTTACGTAAGGTGTAACAATGAATTTTAGCGAGACAGAGGAATGATTGGAGGGGAAAAAAAACTTTCGTTACCTTGGAATGTACAATTGCAAGAGTATCGACCCAAACTCTCCAGCCTCCGTACTCGTGTTTTATGGCATGATGAAGCAGCATACGGAATAACGAATAAACCATATCGGAAATTTTTTGTTCCTCGGTATTTTTCGGATGTATGTAAGCCATCGCAATGAGCCACTCCTGCCAAACCGACATCTGCAATACGGTGCGCCTGTTCTCACGATTGTTGTTGCACAGCAGCGTCATGTCCGACAGGAATAACTTTTTCACTTCGAGAAGCTGCTCCGTTTGCTTGGACTGTCTTATGAGGGTCGCTACCACCTTCAGTATCACTGAAATTACGAAAGAAAAAACCAAAAAGTAACGTTTTTTTTTTTTATTAACGTTCAAATAGCTTCCAACGGTAGACAAGATTCGAGGCGTGTTTTTGAAATGACTCACTCGGATTCTCCAAACGATAATGATTCTCGGGCTCGGGATGTCTCGTATAAAGAATATGCTGACTAATGTGCTCCGTCATGATCTCGTAGAGTACGTTGTAAGTCGGTAGTAGCAGGGTCTCCTCGTTGAGCAAAAGCCTCTCCGACAATAGCGTATACAAATTGTGCGGGCTCATAACATCGTATTTTCTTCTGAAAGAAAAAAACATGCTATTTATTCTTAGAAAAAAAAAAAAAAAAAAAAACAATGGGCAAACTCGTGTTGTTTGTCGCCCGATCGTCGAATTGTTTACTTGTGCGTGCTGCGACTGAGGAAAAAACCGAGAAGCTTGAGGGCTTGCAATCTTATCAATTGACTATCGGCAGCGAGCAGCTTGAATATCGTTCTGACGCCTTGTTTGGCATCGAATGCCGGCACCATCGACGACGGATGCTCCGACATAAGCGATATGAGCATCTGCAATACGTCATGAAGATTCTCATCCTCGTGCATCGTCGTCAGGTAATTCAGTATGCTCTGTAACTCATCGTCCTTTACGCCGTTGCCGATCATTATCAGCTGTTTGAGGAACAGCAGTATGTACGATCTTATCGTAAGTATGTCCTTCTGCTGGGGTCTCGGACCGTCTGAAAGAGAGGAATTATTTTCGAGGATGGGGAATAATATTGTTAAAAATCAGGGTATTCGTATCTTCGGTATCATTGGTGCCCAATTGATTTAATTGATATAGAAGGTTTATTAATATTATCTGTTGAATAAAGAATTTTAAGCGATGGAATTGCTATGAATACTAAAATAATTATTGTTATTAAAGTTCAAAAAATTTCAATTATTTGATTTTATAAAATAAATTTACTCGATATTTTACTAATTAATAAAGATGCAATAATATAGAAAATAATAATTGTAATAATTAATAAAATTAATGTAGAATAGTCATGAAAAAAAATTAAATTTATTTTACAATGACTGGAATTTCATTAAATCTGTGATTATACGGGGGGTATAATTGTAGTCACTCTAAGGATGAGTTTATATAATATTCATCGAGCATCGAGTGAATTCGTTGAGCTACGGGCAAGCCTATGGATCGATCGAGAATCTGAGAAGAAAATTCGTGGCACGAGTCGAAGCGTTGTTTTGACAATTCGATTAGCGCTCGAAATCGAAACAGTCGTGACTCAAGATTGAAGGTTTGGGGGGGGGGGGGGGGGATCGAAGACTCGGACTTTAATTTACGACTGGATAATTATATACTCGAGTCAAAATATTACGTTCAAACTGAGGTTTCGGCTCGAATCGAAGCTCGGCACTTGTCGCCGATGTTCGTGTCGGGATTTTAATATTAAAAATTGCGGTGACAATGTGACGGAACGAAATTCTGGAAGATACGATTGTTGAATTCTTCGGAAAATATTTATTCTGAGATTTTCCAGGTCGCTGATAATCCAAGCATGGGTTCAGAATTTCAAAAATTTAAGATAGTGGATTAAAAATTTGTAAAAAGAATAGTTGGATTGTCAAGAAAATGGGTAAACCGGGGTTTTCGAGGTCGCTGAACTCGTGTGTGGCTTCAGAATTTCATAACTCAGAATTGCGGATCGATATTTAGGAAAAAAATAGTTGGATTTTCATCGAAATCGTGAAAAGATTAAAAAAAAATAAAAAATAAAAAATAAATGAGCAGCTAGTCGACTGTTCGAGGCAGTTTAACTTACCCATTCCCTTGGGCGTGATGCCGCTCTTTCCACGAGGATTGGCAACCCAGTAGTAGTACTTTAACGTGTGAACGGTCTGAAGTACGGTTGAAACACGCCTGACGTTCGAGTATATCTGCGTGTCGCTGAGAAATTCGGTCGCCAGATACGAATAGAGTCTCGTTTGAACGGGCGCGGGTGTGTAAATCCATAGCGCCGGATTGAAGAGAACGTGATCCAGCAGCTGCCATGTCAGGAATGAAAAATAAAACATCTGCATCACCATAGATCTGCCTGTTCTTCGGGCACGACAATCTAGCCGACTTTTCTCGCTGATTTTTGTCATTTTTTTTATTTTTCCTTTTCTTCTCTTTTACCATATCAAGTCACTTCGGCATTATATACATGGACGCGAATACCTTATGAAGACACATTGTAAATTGAGTTATCATTTGCTTTTTTTTTTTAATTTCTTTTTCGTGCAGAAAAATTGCGACTTTGACAGTTGTTAAGGTAGTTCTTGTACCAATATAGTTCAGTCATCCTAGCCCAAAAACAGTAGATTCATAATGCAATCTTCTACAGAATTGATTTTGCTTTTGGAAAAGGTTCGGACGTGTCCCCTGAGTGGCTACAGTTGGCTTGACACGGGAGCTGTCGAACTTCAGCCGCCATCTTGGAGAACACGTTTTATCAAATATCTCGTGAATCGTGCATCATACGACAAAAATAGCGAAGGCCTTTTTTGTAGACAATGAAGTACTCTACAACTTTTATTGTAATTTTTTTTCTGTACAGTGCAAGGTTTTCGATTTATAGCCCGGCAAACTTTTCCAAGCTCCACCATTTTTACTGTTACATCAACCGTTAACCGTATAATTAGATATAACGATGTTTGGAAAAGTTTGCCGCGCTATGAATCTAAAACCATGCACTATGCAGGAAAAAGCTTTCGATAAAAGTTGCAGAGAATTTTATTATCTATAAAAAAGATCTCGGGTATTTTTATCGTACGATGCATGGGTTCACGAGATATTTAATAAAACGGCGGCGCAAGCTCGAAGCCCCCACGTCTTGCCAACTGGAAATTACACTCAAAGGACACCCCTGAACCTTTTCCAATAGCAAAATTAATCATGTAAAAGATTGCAGAAATAAATGGCTAGAATTACTGGATCACGACATGCATGAAAAGAGAGAGAGAGAGAGAGAGAGTCGGAAAGCTCACGGGCTGGATAATTGCGTTTTTTTTTTAATTATAATAAAGAAGAAATATCTTCTCCAAAATTTCCGAAATTCTAGTTTTTTAGGTGATCAATGGAGTGCTGATAATTTTTCGAACAAATTGAGTATTTAAAATCTTAATGTCGCAGTGCTTGAGTCGGTTAATTTTTCGTATGAATGCGAGAAAGGAAAAGAGTTTTTACCATATATAGTCGATGCTAAGAAATGCAATTTAAAAAATTCAATTATCGGCTGTAAAAGTTCGTAACGTGATCTGAAACTTTTGGTACAAGGACTACGTTAAGCATTGCGGTTGAGTGAACGTGAAGAGTTTTGACGAATTCTTATGATTTTTTTTTTTTTTTCCATGCAGTGACGATCAGTTAAAGTTTGCGGTTGGTGTCGTAGTGAAAAATAGTGCAAGCACACGTGATTACGATCGAAAGTCGGTAGATTGCATGCCATTCAAAGTAACAAAAGCTCGGTCATGTTTTTTGGGAAAATTCGATGACAATAACATGCTCCAACGTTTCCTTATTATTATTATTATTATTATATGAATAATAATAATTATTATTATATCATCATTATATATAATATATATATATATATTATTACATATATATTATTATGTATAATATAATATAATATATATAATAATAATACTTATTGTTATAATATGAATAATAATAATAATAATAATAATAATAATAATACGTTATACAGTGTTCCAAATTTTCAAAGATTTTTCGTGTGAATGACAAAAAAAAAAGTGAAAAGAAAGGTGCAACATTGGAATTTTTTCAAACATCGATTCGAAACATTTTTTTTGTTTTTTACCTGTTTGAGAAGAAGATCGCTATTTGCGCTCAGACACGTGACCAGGTGTTTCGTGAGTTCGAGAAAAGATGCTAAAACTTCCGTGGTCAGGTGATCTCTGCTCGCACGCTGTAGCATAAAGCTTATGACCAAGAATCCACGATTTTGTACCATATGTTGCTGCACGGTTTGCGACGTCTCCACGAGATCGCAGATAAAACCCAATAGTTTTGAGCTATGAATAACGATAAATGGATAAATTAAAAAAAAATGTATAAATTGTTTAAAATGATTGTTTTTTTGTTTTGTTTTGAAAATTGCAAAATATTCACCATAATGTCGGATCTCGCTTAATGTCGTTCGGTGTTATGCAATCGTAAGGCATGTCTAATTGCGAGAAAAGTGGAAAAAGCACTTGTATACCACCGATGGAATTCAATGTACTGTGTATCGAGTGCGTTATGACGGCTTTGACATCCTGGAATGGGAAAAAAAAAATGAATTTTTGCAAAACGATTTAGTCATTTTTATTTTCCTTTTTTTTTTCTTCTCGTAAGCACCATAATTTTTTTAAATAGATTTTTTCGATGCATGGAATTAATCTTGTTGAACACAGGTTTCGATTTCGATATAGTTGAATCGAAAAATGGGCATTCGTCGACGAATTATCGAGCAATGAGAATCGAGGATCCAAGAAACCGTGCCTTATGGGCTGATGATCGAAAAAAAAAAAAAAAAATAGTTTTGACGAGCTGCGGTTAATTGCTCGAAATTTGTATTCGAATAAATTTAGTTTCAATTTTTTTTTTTTTTTTTTTTTCATGGGGGAGAATAAAATTAATCGATGTTGATGAATTTTTCCGAAAATTTTCACGATTTACAAGTTTTTTTTGACTCATCTCTCTCGAATAAAAGAAAAAAAAAAAAAAAAAAACCGAGTCAATTTCATTCAAGCTCGATCGATGACACTTTTGAGATTTTTTAAAAAATATTTTGCTTCCTCATGCGGGAAGCTTTTTGTTTTCATGAAAAAATTATTTCGAATTTTTTATGCCAATATATTCAGGATGTCTCAAAAGATCGAGAAAAGCCATTTAGAAAATATCTTTGGACGTATTAAATTTGGCGTCAGCTGATAAAGGGGTTTAAAATTTTAGGAAATTTTGAATTTTTGAAAAAAATGTCTGTGGTCGCTCTAGTTTTGGTAAATTTTCAGCTATCAGGTCGAAACTTTTTATGCAAATAAGCTTGAGGTTGATTATCTTCGGTCTTGAGTTTGGAGGTTATCCATGAGAGGGTTCAGTTTTTATGAAATTTTGAATTTTTCAAAATAAAATGTCCATGGTCGCTGTAACTTTCGTAAATTTTCAGCTATCGAGTCGAAAATATTTACGCAAATATGCCAGGGGACAAAAATATTCGATATTGATTTTGGCGTCCATCGATAAATGGGTTCAAATTTTAGGAAATTTTAAATTTTCTCAAAAAACGTTTATGATCGCTGTAACTTTCGTAAATTTTCTGCTATCGAGTCGAAACTTTTTACTCAAATAGGCCAGGGGACAAGGATGTTTGTTATTGAATTTGACGACAATCCATAAAGTGGTTTAAATTTTAGGAAATTTTGAATTTAAAAAAAAATGTCTGCGATCGCTCTAACTTTCGTAAATTTTCAGCAAACAGGTTGAAACTTTTTGTAAAATCGAATTTAGAAGAAAAAAAATAACAATGAAATTTTACAAAATCGAATTCAGGAAAAAAAGCGTGCAAATTATAAATTTACACACTGCTCCCTCATTGTTATATCTCGCTCACAAATCTTCCTCCATGAGGTAGCCCAAATTTGGAAAACCTGCTTGCTCGTAGAGGGATCTTTATGGGCGAGATGAAACAATGAGAAAGCAATTTGCAGATTTATAATTTTTTTTTTTTAATTACCTGCAGCATAAGTGCGTGTGGCGTATGTACAAAGTAAGAGACGTTCCCCTTGGGTGCGCTCTGCAGGCACAGCTGAGAATCCGTTGCAACTGGATTGTACATGAAGACAATTGCATTGGACAGCTTGCCGTCGTAAAGCACCTGAATAAATGGACGCGCGAATATAAATTATTATTAAAAAACAAAAAAAAAAAAAACAAACAAACGAGGCAATATTCACGCAACAGGAATTTTCAAAGACTACGAAAAGCTACAAAATCGATAACTAAAGAAAAAGAAAATCCAATATCCACGAAAAAACATAAACACAAGAATAAATATAAAAATTGCACGGAACGTACAAATGAAGATGCAAATATCAAGCACTGGCAAACGAGTATAAAATCGAATCAGCATGCAAAATCACAGTAAACATATCAAGAGGCTTTCTTTCTAAATTATTTCACCAAAAAAAAAAAAAAAGAAAAATGGAATTCCTCCTACAGGAATAATCGTGAATTTATAGAATCTTCAATCGTAAACCTACCACAGGGTAAGTAAGCGATTGAAAGAAAAAAAAAAAATGAAAAATACAAATTACAGATCTCAGGAACGTTTTGTGAACGCGAATATTTTACCTCGATCGAAATTATCTCGCAGCAACGAGCCTGTACTGCTCGTGGCAAATTTAACGTGACGAACAATGAAGGAGAAAATTGACATGACGAAAAGTAAAATTAAAAAAAAAAAAACAAAACAAAACAAAACGAAAAAATCAATGCTTACAGTTTGCATACTTTGGTCCACCATGCTTGCGAGCTCCGGCTCGTCACTCACCCTTTTGTGATTGTCGGGCAGATTCAGGTAACACTCGTTGTCAAATCGAAATTGACTCTGAAATAATCGTTGATTTTTTTATAAGAAGAGAGAGAAAGAAAGAACGAGAGAGAGAGAGAGAGATCGTTTATGTTACTTTAGATTGAGAAAGAAATTTTTATCAACCCATCAAATTAGAGTCGTATTTGAGAATTTTTTTTCACGCTCAAAGTTTTGGGCATTTGTGTAGATTGGCTACTTTTTCAAATTTTCTTTATACCTTTGAAAAAAGCCAAAAAATTTTTGACCTTTTTCTCAGCGATAATTCAGGAATATCTCAATTTTTTCAGACTCCCTCGTGTCTGATTATAATCGTCGATGCTAAAATGAAAGCTTTTGTGGAAAACAAAACAAAAACAAAAAATTTGGAAAAGTAGCCAAACCAAACAAAAGTACCATTCGACTCATTGATTAATGTATTCATTGCAGTTACTCGAAATAATTGTAATTTTTTTTAAAGATAAAAAATGACTCGATATAATTGTATTTTTTATTTGAATAATTAAAATTACTAAAAAAAAATTTATGATAGAAAAAAATAATTATACACACTCGAAATAATTGTATTTTTACAATTATACGTACTCGATAGAGAAAACGATTGTACGATAAAACGAAATTGAATGTGCGAAAGAAAATAGTTTGAAAAAAAAAAAAAAATGCATGCAAGACTTTAACGAGGAATCCAAAGACTCAACCTTATAACCGGGACCCAGTCTGTGCATCGCACATATCTGATGTGTCGTGAGGGCTTCGCTGAACAGATATATCGCGCTCATCTGTCCGCAAAAAACTCTCTCCTCGTCTAATTCCGGTGTGGCGCCTATGTAGCACTTGTCGAAGGGCTGAAAAACAACATTTTACATTCCCATCGTTACTCGAGGGACGATGGGGTGTTTTATATGGATACATATATATATATATATATATATATATATATATATATATATATATATATATATATATAT
Organism: Rhorus exstirpatorius; assembly: GCA_963564615.1. Lineage (NCBI taxonomy): Eukaryota > Metazoa > Arthropoda > Insecta > Hymenoptera > Ichneumonidae > Rhorus > Rhorus exstirpatorius. Next base: position 46,360,185 of record OY751313.1, read on the forward strand.
ATATATTAGGGTGTGCGGAAAAAAAAACAATTTTTTTTTCGGTTGCATCCACCAAAAAAAGTTGAAGTAAGGTAAAAAAAGAAGAATCCTAAAACGTGAGGCCAAAAAAAAATTATTTCGAACGGCGCATTGCATTTGAATATTTTCCATAAGAATAACACAGGAAAATATTGGGATTTCTGAATGTCGTAGTGCAACTCGTCAGAAAAAAATCACACAAAGATGTCATTAACATGTTCTCATGGAGAATAAAATTCCCTACAAAAAAAGTTCTTACGAAAAATTAGCTCGGAACAACCGTTCAAGTGGAATATAACACGAATGAATATAGTGGAAATAACGCTGTCTGAAATTGAATTGATAGGAAAAAAAAATAATTCAAAAGGCTGTAAAAATCGAATTTTTCGCTTTACGAAAAAACTTTTCGGGGGTTTTTTGTAGAGAATGTTCTGCTCTAACAACGTCGCTTTGATAGAAGCATATAACGGTTCATTAACAAAAAACGAAGAGCAGCTACAATATTTATTGGGCATAGTGCAAAATTATCGATAGAAATACCCTAATTGCAACAGACTCTTAAAAAAAGAAACGATGATTATTAAGCATTATAATGTAAAAAAAACCTATTCTATCTTATTAAACCAAATTCATTGAATAAAGCTTTTCTAAACACGATCAATGATGAACGTCGTTTCTTTTATATTTCTTGTTGTACTTGATTTTTTTTTGTATAAGAGAAATATTTTGAGAACAATTTCATGCAAGTATGTTAGAGCAGATCATTCTCTACAAAAAACCACCAAAAAGTTTTTTCGTAAAGCAAAAAATTCGATTTTTACAGCCTTTTGAATTATTTTTTTTCCTATCAATTCAATTTCAGACAGCGTTATTGCCACTATATTCATTCGTGTTATATTCCACTTGAACGGTTGTTCTGAGCTAATTTTTCGTAAGAACTTTTTTGTAGGGAATTCGATTCTCCATGAGAATATGTTAATGACATTTTTGTGTGATTTTTTTCTGACGAGTTGCACTACGACATTCAGAAATCCCAATATTTTCCTGTGTTATTCTTATGGAAAATATTCAAATGCAATGCGCCGTTCGAAATAATTTTTTTTTGGCCTCACGTTTTAGGATTCTTCTTTTTTTACCTTACTTCAACTTTTTTTGGTGGATGCAACCGAAAAAAAAAATTGTTTTTTTTTCCGCACACCCTAATATATATATATATTTTCTCAATTAATTTTAAACTCACGTCATTCGTCGACACGAACCACGCCATTTCCGTACTCGAGGCTAACTGACCGTTAACTAGACACTTAATTTCGCTCTTTGTCCACCTATTGTATATGTACACTACGGCGATCATGTACCACTGAAACAATCATTTTTCATGAAGTTACTCCAATTTTTTTTTTTTTTTTTTTTATCTACATTAAACATTGTCAGGAATTGTACGGTAAAAATTATCCGAGTAATTAATTATAATTACTAAAATTTCTCGTTTTTAATGACAATCGCTCGAAACAATTGTAATTTAAAAAAAAATTCAATGTCGATTATTCAAAGTAAATTGTAATTTTTTTTTTTTTCGTTCAATAAAAATTGAAATAACTGTATTCTTTATTTCCATTCAATTACAATTACTCGAAGCAATGAAAATATTTTTTCTCATTTAATTACAATCACTCGGACTAATTATAATTTTTTTTTAATTCATTACAAATGCTCGAAGTAATTGTAAATTTTTTTTTCTTTCAATAGAAATTGAAGTAATTGTATTTTTTTTTTCTATCCAATTACGATTACTTGAAGTAATTAAAATTTTACTCTCATTAAATTACAATTGCTCCGACTAATTATTAGTAATTGATAATTTCTCACGAAAATTTTGCCCAACTCTGATCAATTTTTTTTAACGACTCTGAGCAAGGACGAATGTATATTAATGTAATAATTCGATAATCACCTTTCGCGGCTGAAATTCATATTTGACACAATGCTGGAAGCCCTTGCCTTTAACTTTCATCGAAGTAAGGACCAAGCAGTTACCTACGAAATGAGCCGAGTAACCAACACCCTTGCTAGTTTTGAAGCTGCAATGATAAATTCGCAAAAAAAAAAAAAAAAAAAAAAAGATTTGAAGAGAGCGAGGTAAAAAAAAAATAATAATCCGAGAATAATTGCACCGACGAAAATTACGAGAATGAGTGAATTCTGTCGAGGGAAAATCGAAACGAAGGAAGATTGGGTTTTCCTCTCGGAAAATAGTGGAAATCCGATTAAAACCTTCCGTTGAATCTCAAGAGTATCATTTTATTCGAACCACAATCACTCGAGTCTCGGAGTGAGAAAGAGAGAGAGAGAGAGAGAGAAAGAGAAGAGCCTCGACAAAATACCCTCTAACGAGAGGCTCTCGTAATTCCCGAAGACTAAATCATCCCCAATATCGAGCATAGTTATTACAAAAGTTGCCTAAATTTCGTATCAGCTTGTATTAAAAAAAAAAAAAAAAAAAAATCAAGTTCTTCGTTGAAGCGTCTCACGAGACGAATATCTTCTCGAGGGAAGCCTCGCGAATCCGCGTTAATGTACTTGACACAAAAGAGCAACTCACCAGTAGAGATATGGCTTTTCTCTCTCGATATTAACGGAGTTTATAGGATCGAGACGAAACCACGTTGTAAACGTGAAGCCACTCTCGTGCGGCCATTTAGCCATTGGTGGTAACACTACAGCCTGTAGGATGAACGAAAAAAAAAAGAAAGAAAAAAAAAAAAAATATACATAATAATATTTCGAAATGACGATGTTTTTTTTTTCAGAGTGCTGAAAAATCAAGTTGAGATGAAAATTTTCACGATTTTTCAGGCAATTCTCGAATCGCACTATTAATTGTATAATTTTTTTTTTTTGTTTATAAATATTATTTATCTCATGCACGATGTGTGGCGAAACTGGAGGAGGGGGATCTTACTCACCGATCCTTTCCTGCCGGGAAAACTGAAAAACACGTCAGGTCCGTTTCGCTGTGGCATTTGCCGAAGTACGTTCAGCAATTTCGCCGAATGTCGTGGCTGGAAATCATTTATTACTTCGTTACACTGTAAAATCACATGGATCATTCGTTAAACCGGCAGTTCTATGCGGCAAAAGCTCTCGTCGATGATTCTTTAAAATATTTCTACGCAGCGATGATCTACAGCTTGGAAAAAAAAAAAAAAAAAAATTCATGTCGAGAAAACGCAAGAACTTACCCATTTCCCTTTAACGGCCTTCATCGCGCCGAACAAAAGTTTCAATTCTTTCACCGTTATACTGTAACTCGCCAGAACGCCCAGCATATCGATAAGTAAATCTGCGAAGTTACGAAAGAAGAAGAAGAAGAAAAAAAAAAAAACGGGATTTATATGAAAATTTCTCTGAGGAGGTTCGGTCGAATTGATAAAGTTTTGTTTTTTTATTTATTACAAAGTTCATTCAATCAATTTTAATTAACGATTATGGCAAATTAATTTTACACAATTTAACGATCATGTCAAATTAATTTTACATAATTTGATAATTATGAAAAAAAAAAATTATGATTTTAATTGCAAGATTAACGTTATTTTGAATTGAGTAAATTTTTTGTTTGTTTGTTTCAAGGATGTCATTGCATTCGTACATTATCGCTATAGCTGATTAGCATAATTACCCGCGACAACGGTTTCCGCTCCGGACAAACGATGTAACACGTGCTCGATGAGACTGACGTCTGTGCAAGCCTGCAAGTTTCGCACGCTCTTTCGCAAAATCGCGATAAAGACACTCCATATTTCAGCCTGAAACAACGAGTTCAAATTTCCTATGCTGAATTTCATCGGGCAATACATTGGGTAATCGAGCACTCGAATTTTAATCGTCGTCTGAAATTTTTTCGAAAACTCAGTAAAAACTCTAAAGCCAAATTTTATTCACAGTATAAGAGAATGAGAGTAAGAGTGAAGCGTCTATAGTCAAGGAAAGTATCGTGAAAATCTGAATGATTATCACGCAAAAAAAAAATCAAAATTCGCTGGATTGTCAGATAATGATTATTTTTTGGATGACACTTTATTCTCGTTGTATTTCACAACATATTTGAAATATTTTTTTTAAATTAAAAAAACATTAGTTTTGACTCGATTATTAGCTAGTTCAAAGAATCAGAGCAGAAAAAAAAATTCAAAACGGACTTGGGATTGACCGAGCTCGTAGATCTCGATCGGTCTGACCATCGCGAGTTTTTACTACTTGAATGATTCACGAACGCTTGGAATGAGGACCCAAGAGAAAAAGGACAATATTTCAACGTCTTTTTTCTATTAGGACTGGTCAATTTGCATGAGTTGAACATTTCACATACATATATCTACTATCTTCAGTCCTCGTTTGTGCCCCCCATTTTCATTCACATTTTCAACGATTTCTGAGGCTCTGGGATGAAAAATTGAACATTGCATTAAACATCGACGATCTTGCACTCGATTTATGGCAGGTCAGTGTTATTTGGATAGTGCCATATTCATGAGAACATGGTCTTTAATATTTCGTGGAAATATCTCATTATGATCAATGAAAAATAAAAGTTATCAATTATAAAAACCTCGAGAGAACAATAATTTGTTTGAAAAAAAAAAAATCGTTTCTAATTGAAATTTATGCTGCTCTCGTAGGACATTGAAGATCTCGATTAAAAGTCAATTTTTTGTAAAAAAAAAAAGATGATGTGAAAAATGTACACAGTACGTCAAATAATGTTACAGTTTATTCAGTCGAGCAGAGACATTATTATTAGTATGATGCCAAGGCGTTGAGCCTGAACTCGAGTCCTTCAGGACTTTTCAAAAAGTGAGGGAATTCTTTGTGCAAATTCACAAACTCACCTAAACCCTGGAATCAAGGTCCCTATTGCATTGACATTATTCTAGGACACCTGCAAATCTCATAAAACCACTTTATAGCTGCTCTCAGAATTCTATTAAAAGACAGACTCTCTCTCTCGCTCTGTCTCGATATCTTAGCAGATGCTGTGGAAATGCAATTTCCGACCCCTCCCCACGCTCTATATATCTTTCCCTTCAAAGTACTGCCACAGCGAATGTATTCCGTTCGACTTCCTTTTCGTTAAACACAAAGCCCTCGCCATGCACAAGTCGAGTCTTCGACAGAGCATAATTTATGGAAAAAAAAGTCACGTAAGCCACCAAAATAAAATCCGTAAATTGTATTTTGGATGATAAAAACATAGAGAGTAAAAAAAAAACGACTACGATCGACGTTTTTTTTTTTCCAACCCTAACATACGGGATATATTTTGCTTAATGATAAATAACGAATGTATGCAAAATCAAATTGCGAAACTTCCCTCTGAAATGATTCCCCAAATGAGCATGACACTTGTAAGGGAAAATTTGCAAAATTTTCTTTCCTCGTTTGTCACTTTATTGCATGAAAGCTCTTAGAGATCTCAGTGACAACAAAAGCCCGACGGAGCATAAAAAATTCTGCATCAGCGTCGTAGCCGTCGATGAGATTCTCAATATCGTCGCGAAGTCTTGAGAATTATTAATATTCGCTTATTAAAACCCTCAGCTACATCCCCCCCCGACAACGAGGAAGAGCTTCGCGCATTTATAGTTGTTAGGGGATATCATCCCTTGAGCCCTGAAACTCGGCGGCAGATATTCAGAGAGGAGAAAAATGAGTGGAGGAACGGAGATTAGAGATTGAGGAAGTGTGTATGGGACATTCGAGACGAAATCAACAACGCCGTGAGCCTCGCGATAATTTCTTTTTTTTTAATCGTGTATTGGAGGGCGAGACTAAAAATATCCGATTTGGTTTTATTCTTTTCCATGATTTATAATTGGCACAGAACTGTATGCTATCCATTAGTAAACAGAATCCACGTATTTAAAGCCCGAAATAATGAGCAGGAAAAAAAATGGAAAAATTTTGAGCCGAAAAGTAAATTCTACAGGCTGTAATCATAATCAGTGAATGATTTTTTTTTTTTTTTTTTCAAAAATTTTCTCACTATGTCTCTATTTCATATACATCAGGGTAGTCCTTACTTGGGGTTGAAAAAAATTTCGACCGAGCCAACTCCCAGATTGAAAAAACTTTCAATAACGGTGCATTTATTTTTTATTTGAATCGAGAATTTTTTCACAACACGATAAAACTGGCGCGAAAATGCAATTTAAAAAATTCTAGTTCTTTTACTATACGCGTCTTTCAGTTCTTCTTTTATATACTAAGAACCAAAAACCAGTGAAATATTATTCAAAAAATAGGCGCAGTAGAAAGAAATCATGATAAACCTAAAAAATGATTGTTAATATCAAATATGATGGTTTAGAGCACGATAATAAAAGATGCAAGAGACTTCCGGTTTTTTTTTTCAGAGGGTTACATGAAATATATTCGACAGATGTGTCAAATCCCAGATTCTTTTAGCGTCTCGAACGAGATAATTAAAAAAAAATAGAAGTTGCGGGAACGTCACGAAAACTCATGTTATTCAAATGGAAAAAAAGATTTGTCCTGAAAGGCAACCCCCTTCTCATTGAAATAGTGAGCTGAGCTTTGAAACAAATTTTTTTTTTAATACATTTGGAGCCGATCTGGGGGTTGGCTCCATCGAAATTTGTTCAACCCTTAACAAGAACAACCCTACTATACAAGTATACACGTACTATAAAGTGTCGATCACTACTGGAATCCGATTATAGTTGGCTGAAAATAATGAAAGGGGTAAAAAAAAATCCGAATTCTTTGAACTAGCTGACAAGAAAAGCCCAGTTGCGCGGAGCAAGCTGCGCAACTTGGGTCAAGCAAGTGCGATTATGACGTCACGTTCCTTTATTATTATTATTGAACGTATTTTCTTTATTGAAGCATCAAAACGTTTTATACTCGTCGAATCGTGTTGCTTAGGGCCTTTTATCCACTCGCATTCGATATTATATTGTGGTGAAAAGGAGTTCTCGTAATATTAGCTCGGTTTGCTTCGCAGTACACACGCTCTGCGTGTATTGCATTCCATGATTATTACATTCCAAAGCCGTTCGCCGTCATGTATGTACACAGACGTGGATATAGGTTTCCCTGTGGGACATAGCGTCTATTTGCAGTAGACCACGATATATATTACTATACGATGCAGTAGGTACATGTATATATATAAATTCATCGATTGCATCCTATACATATGTACATATAAATGATGCAATCGATATGCTAGGCTCCAGGGTGAAACATGAGCTGCCACGAAATGCTTGTAGGAATTCAACGACGCATAAGGGCAAACATTATAGTGCTCGTAGATCAGGATATCACTTTAACATTGATCGATCATTTTATTCGATGGCACGAGACATATATTGGTAAGGGAGTTTTGTATTTATGAAACTTTGATTTTTTCAGTCTCATCCGGACACATTCATCCGGACATTTTTTTTAATATGCCTGTTTCCGGGATTTTGGGACACGCTCTAGGAGGAAGAATAAATTATTCGAATCAATCGCATTAAAATTCTTTATGAGAATTGAAAAAAAAAAATTGATAATACTGCATTTTTCAGTGCATTCCAGTATTTCGATTCAGAACAGAAGCAATATCAAGACCGTGTCGAAATCGCTAGATATTTAACCCGTAAAAACCACACCTCTATTGAGCATACATACATGCCACACTAGTGCGATTTGGGATTTTGCATTTTCAATGTACTATAACTCTCGTATAAATAATCTAAAACTATTCGATAACCAGTGTTTTTTGGGGTAATAGTTTCTCAGGAATCCGATGGTCATAATTTCAAATGCGATAGATATTATTCATTCAGTGAAAATACGACAAAATCAGAACAAGAATGTTCAAAAATTCACAAAAAAGAAATTTTAGGTGGTGCAAATTTGCACTAGTGTGGCGTTTACGGGTTAATATCCCGGATAATGACGTTTTCGTAGAATATTAATCCTATTAGTAAGGATCTCACAATTAATTTTATCGTCGATCAGACGTGTGATGAGAACAGATATGCTTTTTTTCTTTTGCAATTTTGGTTGAATTGGAAATTCGCCTCGTATGCGGTTGTAAATTTCATGGAAATCGTATGCATGACATTCGCGGATATGCTCGATTGGTTTGCACGCGTCGTTTGATAATATATCATTCGTTCGGCCGATATAATATCGCCGTTTGTACCCGTAAAACACGATACCTGACGATTTAAAGCGGTGTGCTCGTTACAAAAAAATGGGCTTGAACGAACATTTACCCTTTTTTTTTTAAATTATTTTTCTAAGCTCAGTGAATGTTACACAACACTGAAAAAAAATATGTGTTTGGCGAAATAATTTTATAGCGTCAACTCGGTTTTATAGACAATTTTTCTGATTTGTTAATGGATCAATTAACGATATTGATTTATTAAAATTGTTATTGCATAACAATGTTGATTTTTTACGAGAGATTGAATTCGCAAAAGGAACATTTTTGGACTAATTTCTAACGAATTAATCTCGTAAAACATCGTAATAATTCAAATTTTATTTTGATCTTTCGCGAGTATCTTCGAATTGAACTTTGCGTATGGGGAAGAAAAAAAATGGGTACGATATGCAATTCACCCCCCCCATATATTACGTTCGTATTTCATAATTCTGGCTGGGCAATGTCGTGTGATAAATCGTGCCGGAAATTTCATTCATAAAATGTGTTTATTCACGAGTTTCGGGCGTGCATACGTAACGTGGCTTTGAAATCGTTTTCCTCGTTTCTTGACGTCGACAAGACTATTAAATTTATACCGGTCTATGAGAGAATTATGAGCACGAGTACAGTGCACACCGAGAGCAGGAATATTGGAGCGGTAGTTGGTATTCAGGAGGCATGCGAGAGGTCACCAAACTGGTTAATAAACCGCTGGATAGGGTTGATTCACTTTCTCCCTCATCCTCTCTCGCTCTATCTTTCTGCCTCGCGAATATTGTCCTCGGGAGGACATGAGAACTTTCCTCAACAACGAAAACTCAATTTTACACGGCAATACGGAAAAGTTGGGTGTCACTTTGCCTGAAATAATCTCGCGAAGCCATTAAACAAAATACATATCATGACGAAAAGGAAACTTTCGTCCCGGTTACTTTCAACACTCTCACGTGCTCGACGCATTAGTCATATAAGTATAACTTAAAAAAATGAAAAATAAGCTTTTTCGGTTAGAAAATTAAGGATCGAGCGAGAAGTTAAGAAAAAAGTATATTAACGGAAATTTCTCCGATCATTTCTATACGATGTCGACAGTCATTTGAAGCTCGCGATTGGCCATTCATCAAGCAACGTGGCAAACGGTGCTCAAGCCCCAAGTGCAGCAATTAAAAAAAAAAGAAAAAAAACATATTTCGTGCAAACGATGCATTGTTAATTATTTGATAAAAGGTAATAGTTGACAGATTCATGAATTATTTTGTGGATTTATAGTGCCAGTTACCATTATTTCGATAATGAGCAATGGCCACCATTCAATTTTTTAAATTGTCCTTATTAAATTTACGGAAAAAGCATATTTTTTTTAAATCGAGTAATGAAACTTTAAATGCCTTGCTCATATGTATATATATATTTTTTTATAAGCAATTAAATTTTTTTTGATTCATTTCACCTTTTACAATCCTGCTTACACAAAAGATCTCAATAAATGAGAGAGCCCAACTAAGTCAGTGAGAGATAAGTTACTTTACTTACTTACCCATGCTTTTTTTTTTAAATATAGGTTAGGCCAATTTCAAGCTCTCCCTATCCTGTCGCTTTTTTATAATCAAGCCAAATATAATTCCGCAGCATTCTCGAGTCGTACTCGAGACAGCCTGATATATCCGTGAGAGCCGAGCTTTAATTAACTCTCTCGGTATGACGCAGAAGTGACGAAGGACCTCGTCGAGCTTTTACACAAGCCACTCTGTCGCACTTACACGACAAGACGAGAGTCATTTCTACAATTGCGAGTTTTATGCCTCTGCCAACGTACATTTATACATATATATATATATATATATACATCTTCCCCGTACGCCTGTGCCATTGTGAATTCATCCTTGCGGCGTTGGAACCAAATTAAAATGGCGACGAAGCGTGACCACTATAGTGTGCAACACCGTCAATAGATAGGAAGGAAAAAAATTATTAATCTAACCCACGATGCAGGAATATCCCGAGAGAAGCAAATAGATAAGTTAAGCCAGAAGCGAGGGAGAGAATGACGAAAAGAACGTAAAATCGAAGAGTACAAAAAAAAAGCAAAAAAAGTACAATAATTTTTACCTATTCGTCGAGCATTACTGCACGAAAGAATCTCTGCCGAACGTCAAAGCAACGATGCTAAGTGAGAAAATTTTTATTTTTAACGTCCTCTTGTCCGGCGTTTTTCGCAATACGTGAGAATCGTCTTTCGTTACAATTTTTGCATCCCAGAATGCGTCAAATCTCCCACGAGACATGGACGATTAATGAATCAACCTATTAAATATGCATACGTCTCGTATTCAATTAGAAATTGAAGAAATATGCGCGTGAAATTCACTTACAGGATCTCTCGGATAGAGCTTGATGACGATGTCTCTCACCCTTAAGAATTCGTGGACGGGGATGAAAAATTCAAAATTATCCGCGTCATATATATATTTTTTTAAACCACCAGCGAATACCGTGTCGAAGAATCCACACACTTTTGGCATTCGAGAACGATCTTGATGTCGAAAAAATTTTTAAACCCATCGTACGTATTTTCAATAGACATAAAAGGAATCACAGAGAACACTTAATTTTCTCGACTGTATCACATTTGCATGTGGACAAAGGGAAACTGCAAGAATCCCTCGTGCATTTTCAACAATTCTCAGTCAATAAAGCTGGAACTTGCAGCCATAGTCTTCTAGATGGTTTCCGGACTAAATCTCCCTGGACGAAACTTCCTTTCATCTTTTTATATATCCTTCGATCCTTTTGGTCCTTTAATCTATCCTTCAATATATCTTTGAATTCCTTTTCATTTATTGGGGAATATTGATCCTAGTAATTTTTATCTGGGGAACAGCTGATCCTAGTCAATATTTCCCCATTTGTGTTGTAATGAGTAGTGTAGCGTGTGTAATGTGTAGCGTGTGTAATGTGTATAAGTGTGTAATGTGTATAAGTGTGTAATGTGTAATGTGTATAAGTGTGTGTGTGTGTGTGTGTGTGTGTGTGTGTATGTGTGCACGCGCCCCCCAATTTTACTAAAACTAAAATTTGTTGTACAATCAGTTATACTGAATGAAACGGGCTGTGTGTTGTTATGGATTGTGCTTGTTAATGGCAATCGTGTTATTATCATTTTGTTCTCTTGAGGGAGATTATTTACTCGGGTGAATGTTATGAGATGTGGGGAGAATACGCCTGGAGAGGTATTGTCCATAGAGATTTTGTCCGGGGGGGATTTTGTCTGGGAGATTTTGTCCGGGGGACTTTGTCCAGGGAGTCTTAGGCCGGGAACGCTTCTAGATTAATATGGAATTTTACAATTATCGCATATATATTACGATATTATTTAAATTTATTTTAATACTGCAAATTGTAGAAGTTTCCACAAAAATACTCAAATACAAATGCGAATTTTGCGCATGAACCATTCGTGGATTCATTCCGAGAGCTTGATACTTGGTTAGTTATGTGTGTATTCCCGGTGTGCTCAGATTTCGGTTTATTTTCAGCAAGCTCGTTATTATTCTTTCCGTGTTATGAATCATATTGGATATATGGGGTATGTATATCGTCACACACACACACACACATACATATATATATATAATTTGCGGGATGCACGAGTATGCAATCCCGAGGTGGAAAATTCATGGCGTGCTACTCCCGCGTTCCCTCGCACACGTCGCATTGCCATCCGCGAGAGAATCCACTCCAGCATCAAACTCGTATTATGGGTCTGTGCATGCAAGCGATATATATAACTCCCTTGCTTATAGTTCAGAAACATCGAGGAGTGAATCTAAAGCCACCACGAAATGTGTTTCAAAAATTTTTCTCGCACATCGCTGAAATAGAATTCAATTGCGCAGTCTTATCGTTCAGGCGGAGCAATTATATACGCGAATAAAAATCCCTGAATTTTCGTTCAGATTCGGGGGGAGGAGGAGAATTCGTCATTACTTACCAGTGGAATCTTAACTGTGGATTCAATTTTTTGTTTCAGAATTATTTTAATCCTGAAACACTTTTGCTTGAGACTACATGGTTTCAGATCGCGTGACCGACTATTTCTGCAAATATCACATGACTAGTGTGGCTATAATCTGACACAAGGACTACCTCAATCTAAATCCCGGACCACCTAAAAAGGGGTTTGTGAATACCAAAAAAATTGACAATCGATAGCCAAAAAAGATGACGCCAGGACCGGACTATTTGCAATTAAAATCGTAGCTTGACTTAGCCTCAAATTCCATCCTTGATCATCCACAAGCCTAAGACAGGTCTACTTTTATCGCAACGAATATTCTCCGATCTAGGGAATGAAAGAATAATCTGAAATTCATCAACAAGAATCGATCATGTTCGTTGGAAAAAAAAAATCGAATTACATTTTTTTTTCCACTCACAGTGCTCGAAGTCGTATGTACTTCATCCTGAAGGAAGGCTTGAGATATTCCTGATGTTTTTTATAATGCGCAAAATTTTTCATGCTCGTGTTCGTCACCTTTACCAATTAACATCTCCTGGAATCGCATTTTAATTAAGATATATGCGTAACTGATTTTCGCAACACTATATATGTGCAAACACCGAATGAGATTCATCCGAGGATTGAACATCTCAACTCGAGAAATACTATACGCATATGAAGGTATTTGACATGGGAGGAGAGTAAAAGAGCAATGCAAACTGGAACTTTATACCGGCATTGCGGCAATTATATATTCTACCGGTAGTGTACAATCCGCGACCTCCTTTAGTAGCAAAAAGCAGCAAGCATCAGCAGCACTGGCTGAATTTCTCTGCAGTCGGAGTGGTGTATATACTGCGGCGAGAATAATAACCAGACGCTGTGCCGTATAGTGGCAGTTGAGGCTGCAGTAAACGTGCCACCGCAAGTCGCAATATACCGAGATCTACCGCATCAACAATTATACGTGCTCTCGAAACATTATTTAACGTTTACGTAATATATATGCATGATCATATCATATCCATGCATACTTTTCTATGGTAAATTCTCGAAATACACACGTGCAATAAACGCGTGTAACGAAATTCCCCGGGTAGAACGCTGCGCTTCGCTAAAACTCCGTCAGGTGGCTTCTGACTGAGTGTCTCGCGCAAGAGAAACGCCCATGAAGGAACTATAAGTCACTTGCTCAAAATTCTAAATACCCTCGGGAATTTTTTTTCTCATTGAGAGAGGGCGATCAACCCTTAAATCTTAGGAATCTTTTTTTTTTCTCCCTCGATTCGAGTAAAATGAATTTGAACTAGTTAAAATTTTTTCGAATAAAGCTAAATTTGGAGATGAATGTACCGAGAGCAGGTTTATGCACGTGTTAGCATATCCCATACGAGATGAGTAGAATGCTCGAAACTCCGGTCATTTTCATGTAAAAGAATAAGAACATCAGCATTATCTCCTCGCAACTTGAAGCAAAGTAATGAAAAACAAGTCGTTTCGTGGAAAAATGAATCACCCGGTGAATTACACTCTCGTGAAAAACGAGTATCTCGTAATGCGCCTCTGTTATTCGCGATATAAACAACGACGGGAGCGTCTTGACGCAAAATTTCCATGCGAAAAACACATTATATACGCGTTGTCTCGATTATGCAATCTCGTAAACGTAATATTCTTGTCGTACACGAGATAGGGGGGAGTGATACAGCAGAGAGATATAATTTCCGGATGTAGCTATGGAAACAGAGAGGGAGAATAAGATTGTAAGAGAGAGAGAGAGAGAGAGAGAGGGATGCGCTGAGATGAGAAATTTAAGCTTGCACCCCCAGAACCCTTTTCTCACCCAACCGACTAAAACGGCTACCATTACTGACGCTCAAATACCTTTTATTTAACTCTCGAGTTTCCCAAGAGCTCCAAAGAAGTTAGTCTCTCACCACTGTCAGTTTACATCTGCCCATGTTATCGTGGACATGTAACGAAAAAAATATTTGTCGGATAGGCGTCAGCACAGTACGGTGTTTAACATCGTGAGAACTTGCAAGCTGTGCGGTTTTCTTTCGATGTTTTTTTCTTTTCCAGTCTGTCTCGCGTGTTCCTGACGGATGGAAGATAAGTGCGTTTGTGCGCTTTTTCTCTCCTGCACGAACATCCTCTACTACCCTTGAACCATCGTTGTTCCAATGTTCTATTCTTCTTTTAGCATGGCCCATAACTCGAAAGGTTTTTTTCGTTTTTGTTAGGCGAGCAAGAGCATCAGAGGGTAAGCCCTCGATATATATATATGTTCACCCGCCTTTAACTTCGCAATGAGGTCTTGACGTCTATTTTTTTTTGGATATATGTCCTCCGGTGGCGCAAAATAATTAATGACATTAAATGTACCCCTTCGAAACAGGTTTTTTCGAAAGAAAAAAAAAAGACAAGAGTTAGCTATAAACTCGGTTAAAAGAAATTCATGAAAATTCATGCTTTTAGAGGTATAACAATGGCATTAGATAATCATTGGGATAATAAGACTTTGAAGAAGTCATGGAATGCCCTATATATCGAAATCGCTTGTACATTTTGATTCACGCAATGTTAAAAAAAACAACTTGGTTCATGCCTGTGTGTGGCCTTGTGTAAGGCGCAGAAAGACGAGCGTTTATATAATACCGAAACTTTTCCACAAAAAACGTGCAAGCACTAAAAGCCACTGCGTTCTCCCTGTCTCTATACGGCGCTTTTTGGTTTTTGAAAGAAAAATTGCGACACGAGAGGTTCCCGGAAACTCTTCAGCGTGTGCACGCGCATTCTTTCGAGATTATATTGAAGCTTTTGTCCTGCTCCGAAACCTTTATCGCCCCTTCAGCTACTTTCGACATCATCGCTCTTATCGCAGTTGGCCGAAACGTCCGGTCGCAAAAAAAAAGAAAAGAAAATTCGGCAGCATATTTTCTACACACATACACCCTTGTACTTTCTGTGCTTTTTAAGAGTCGAAGAATTCTTCTCATCAAGCACGAGAACATAAAAGATTCCAAGTATACTCTCGGGTGAAAGACTTGGTACAAAGAAAAAAATTCTCAACTCCATTTCACGAACAGGCCAATCATTTTGTAGCTTATCGTTAAAATTGTTTATTTATTTATTTTTTGAACGAACCATATTTCAGTCAGGTTTTTTTTTTCAATTTCGAAAGAGATTTTTTTTTTAATTCCATGGACCCTCCTCGAAGAGGCCATTCGACCTGTTGGAGTGAATTTTTTTTCGATCGAAACTTGTACAAGCTCTCTTCTCATTCAGTAACCGCATAACTTCCCCATTTTTCCCGAACCATATTTGCTATCTCCATAATGACTGACACATATCTAACGTCAGAAGGCTTTCTGAATAACAAAAATAAATTGAAAAAAAAACCAAGTTAACGTTTCAAATATATCATAGATGTGGTTACCCGAATGGAATCGCACACCGCAACGTTATCTCAGCTTCCCCGATGTGATTTATAAATACCGTATATTTTGTACGTCATAAATATTAGCCGATATAAAGAAGAGAACGTCGTCGTTCGCTCTGTCGCGTTCAAGACCACTGTAGTTCAACGTTGGCCAGAGAATCCTTGGCTTTATGACTCTGACAATTTTTCAGTGAGCCCTCGAGAACGAAGAATGGTATATATATGAGACGATATAAAGAATCCGCGATGTAGCGATAAAAGCGCGTAAGTGTACGTGGCTCAGGTCATAAAGGACCCTTGTGATACGAAAACTGCAGGATTTGACAAATATTTATTTCTTTGCGGAGTCCGGTTATAACCGTTTCACATGATACCCCGAGTCTTATGAAAAAACATGGTTATTTTATCCTTGAAATGAAATAAATTCGTACTTGTTGAGTCATACTTAATTTTTTTTCACGTACTTTAGGAATTATTTGAAAAGAAATAACGATCATGGAGATGCTCTGTTAAGTTGTCAAATGACTAAATGTTCAAGCCACGAATATGAAATAAATTGCATTGTACCCATCAGGGCTTGAAAGAAGTCTCAGTATATGCTGCAGAATGAGAAAAATAGCAGCAGAAATTAAATTTTCAAAATTTTTTAATATTAATATTAGTTGCTGATTGAATTTTTAACTTTTTCGTGCCGAAAAAAAAATAATAATAATATCAATGAAAACACGCGAGCCAATTGTTTAATTTCAAGACCTTCGAGTTTTCGTAGCATAAATCAGAAAAGTTTACTCGAAAAGCTTAGCTTCTCCGAGCAAAGTGTGTTTATGACAGAAATATACGAATACAGACCTAGGTCAGCCCCCCCTCCCCTTCCCATTTTGATACGAGACCGTACAGGAGGTTTTTTTTTGGCAAGGTATCGCGAGGATGAAAATGGGAGAGCTCGTACGAAGTTGGTGGCTGAATCGCCGAGTAAAAGGGGACCGAATGTATATAAGGGGGGGAGGTTGCGCAACCTTTTACACTCGGGGTGATAAACGGGCTAACCGCGGGCGGCAGCCTCTTTGCTCAGCGCCGTAGTCACGAGGGTTCAAAGTTGATGCTACGTGAACCGTAAATGCTTTTCGGAGGGATGGGAGGGTGCCTGCATATATACGGGCGAAGTGAGCTAGATCTTCCATTCGCAAACCCTTTTACGACGTCCTTCCTCCTGACTCGATACACGGCGATAATGTCACGTGAAAGGACATCATACGGAGAAGAGGACAGTCTCCTGTCACGAATTTCCACTGGGTTATCGCGAAAGTTTTCGTCCCAAAAGTTTCTATTTTGCTATTTTGCTATTTATCTCCGTAAAAATTCTAGTATCGCATGCATCATTGACATTTTTTCCTCACAAGAACCATGAGTTTTCTATTCATTCGTTTACCCCCCCCCCCCCCCTCCGAATTACGGATTAGTTTAATTATATCCATACGTTCTCGTTTCTCAATCCGATCGAAATTGTATATATTCGAAATCCAGGATACGAACCAACTGTTGATATAATACCTTTGCATCAAGCAAACCCCGCCCCAAAATCCCTCTCGGTTATTGCGATAAGTGGTTAATCGGATTTCCGACGAAAATTTGTGTATTCCGCTTTATGGTCATGCATGACAACCGCGAATTAGCAAACGTTTGAAATTTCGTGTTGGACGTGTCGTACGAACAATCGTCGATAAGTCCATCTCGGATTTGAGCGAGTTATGGATCAAACATACGGAAACAAGGGAGAAAGAGGGGGGGGGGGAGGTAACATAGATGGGGGTAACTCCGCGTGATTGGAGTTGCGAGATCGAGGATGTTTGGGTGGAAAAATAAAATATTCGGGATTTAGCGTTTTAATATAATAAAAACAGTGCCAATTGAGGGTAGATTTACACGTAGGTATCCTGTCTATTCTATGAGGCCAGAGTTAAAAATGAGGCTGTCTGTGTGTGTGTGCGTGTGTGTGTATGTGTGTCAATTGCATCAGAAATAGAGTGAGAGAAAAAGAGGAAATAAAAAGACGCGAGACAGTCGGCTCATTATAGTATAGAAATGAAAAAACAATCATTTCGTCATGTTTACCCTCCGTCGACAAACCATCCGATGGATATCGGAACTCATTTTAATCAACTTTCGGAACTCTGGAAAATTGGAGGGCTCTCGGGATTCGGATAACTCGTGAAAATATTGCTAACAAGTCACATCGACGACGCTCGAGAGATTTTATGTGGTACGGTTTATATGGACTTGTTTACGCGAGAAGATTTATCGTCGTAATAAAAGAACGAAATAATCAAAAATAACGTCCGATAGGAAAAAAATAATATAACAACAATACCAGGGGATTTTTACGATACGAATATTGGAGGAAGCACTCGGATAATACCACGTGAAAAGAAACATATTCCAGAGTGTAACCAAGTACTGATGTTTCGCACTTATTGGGAATAGTGTGAAAGGGTTGTTGATTATAATATGCTGCAAGGCCGTTAATAAATGCGATATAGAGGGTAAAATTATTTTCAACGAGGAGGACAAACAATTCATCGTTTTCAATGGAAATTACGTAACATTTATCCATACGAGTATTATCGTGAACGGAGACCCATCGACTGAACTTTTTTTTTTTTAATTTTGAAAAAGAAAAATGTCAAGTGTTCTGTAACGTGTGCCCCATCCTGAGTCTATGATGAATTATTGTTTTTTTATCAATCAACAACGCATTATTGTAAGTACTCCTCTCATTATTGCTACGAATTTTTCTCAACGATGTTGAATTTGTTATCGTTTTTCATCCAATTCTTATTATATTAATTGATGTTCGCAAGAATATAAGGAGCAGGAATCGCATAGTCATATACATGGATTGCTTGAAATAGATCCACGAAGACGAGGCAGAAAGATTCTTGCAATTCGTAACAATGACAGCTTTTCCGCGACAGTTCACGTCAAGGGAAAGAGAGAGAGAGAGAGAGAGAGAGAGAGAGAGAGGGGGGGGGGGGGGGGGATGGAGAGAAAACATCGAAGGAATTCTATTCGAGATTAGCAAAGTTGGAGTTTGGTGTCGAAAGGGTGCTCGCTGATTTCATTGTCCCTGTACACGAGCCATCCGTGAAATCCAAGAAATGTAGAGAGAGAGAGAGAGAACTTTTACGAACTTTAAATTAAAATGGTTCATACGGCTTCGAGCCGTTTTCGACTAATTATGACGTAAGAAAATTTCTTATTTCCATGGATGTTTATCCCGTTCTTTAGCTTTCTCTCGCACTCTCCAAGTTTCCCATGAGATATATATACTTATAGTTGAAAAGTAAAGAAAGCCTTAAGCATTTCTTCAGCATCAGCTCTTATTTCCATTTTCTCCTGACGATGCGATTTTTTTTCAGTTTCCACAGGACTCCGTAAAGTCTTTTAACAACTCGCAGACGTCGTATTCGTGCAATTTTTACTGAGATATTACGCCTGACTTTCCTGCCAAATTTTTTTTTTTTTTTTAATCTCCACATAAAAAATCAGCACATTTTCAGCTTCCTCGGGAAGCCTTGCCTTCATAAATAAAAAAATACAATTTTAGATGGTCATACTTGAACGCTTCAAGTATGCCAAATATTTGGGAAGTTTTATGCAGAAAAAAATCTACGAATATAGCTTAGTGTGCAAAAATGACATTTCGATGAATCGGAAATGATCGGGCAGAGAGGTCAATTTTTTTTGCGACGATACTCATTTAATTGTTATTTTTAACGATAAATTCTGCTGGAATTTGGATCATTAGGAGGATCCATTTTTTCAAGAGATGATTAAATAGATTATGATTTATGCAAGAATGACCATGATCTTTTATGTAAAACATAAAAGAAACAGTATGTACATATTAAAGGGGTGCTAATATCGATTCGTCACTTATTATTTTTTTTTAGAAAAATCGTTTTCGGAGACCCTGAAACTAGTGCTACAGTGCTCACTCTTTTGGAGGCTTCTTTTTAGACTAGGAGCAAGCATTTTTTGCGTCTGCCCGTAAAAAAATCGAAAATTTTCTAAATGTGAAACACCCCAATATATATACATGTATATATTGAAACGGTGTCACTTCAAAATTGTATCCAGGTGTTCGGTCGATATTCGATTGTTCCAACACGGCGTAGACGAGGAAATTACATTTTATCGGTACTGCGGCAAATTTCTCGCTTCCGAGAATACAATTGTTCAATTTACGAAATTGCGTGGCTTTTATATCGGTGTTGAATTGCCTTCGATCGCGGTAAAGAGCAAAAACAAATAAAAAATGTAGCTCCCCAGGTCCATACGCTAGAATGCTTGAATGCAATTTTCTTTTCTCACGAAAATTACCATATAGCATCACAGTCTAGTGCATAGTCAGCCCTACATAGTGAGTCTCGTAATTAATAAGAATTAAGTTTGTTATGAGTCCCGGATAATTCGGAGGCTTCTAGTCAATTAGCTGTTTTTTTCATGTGTTTATTCTATGAATTATCAACATACCATATTATCAACATTATGGATACTTTCGAATTATCAGCAGAAAAAATTCAATTTTATTTGCATCCGGAGATTTTCGACATAATTTACGATTCGTTTATATGTATATACCCTTTATTTTCTTTTCCTCTCGCTGTAAAAGTTTTTCGGAAATACATAACGATTTGCTACTCATATTATAACAAAAAAAAACTTTTTTTTTTCACCTAATGGGAAGGGTGGCAAAATTTAGGCAAATTACAATAATTTCCGCCATAGCACTGATTACGTCAGAGTGCTGAATATTTCAGCGGTTCCCATTATACGTGCAGAAATTCCTGATCGTCTGCGTATCTTTCGTCAGAATTATAAATGTCATTTAACTTGTTTCGTGAGGTTGATGGATTTTACGTACCTGACATTTTTGTTCTCTCTTTCTCTCTCTCTCTCTCTCTCTCTTGCTTTCTGAATACGTATGTATACAGGGTGGGACATTTAACTTTGCTACCCCGAATAATTTCGTTATTATTGAGGATACAGAAATATATCGTAGGGAAAAGCTGTTGCATTCGAAGGGGGAGAATAAGTTTTTGAAGTAAATGTCACCGAAGGGTCTTTTGAGATTTCGGTGGTAACAATGTTTTTTTTTTAATGGCACTACCTATAATCTTGCTCACTACGAGGAAGCTGACATCAAAACGCGTTCAACCCAGGCGCAACAACATGACCTTCGGCCCCAAAATTTGTGATAATAACCCAAGCCCTAATATTCTTATCTGAAACATTTTTCGATAGCAGTCTTCATTTCCCGAGATATTCTAATGCACAGTTTAAGTTGGGACACCCTGTATATTCGAGACAACTAACGAGTGGCTACATTTCGCGAAAATTATTACTCCGGCATGTGAAATTAGTCAGATTCTAATTTCAGGGCATTTACGTTTAACAATGGACGGTACACTTCGCACAAAGACCTCTTTCTCTCTCTCTCTCTCTCTCTCTCGTTTCCATTGTCACATTCATTCACTCCCCGTTCCACCTTCATCTAGCTTTCCTCGCGTTTCCTCTCCACCTTTCAGCCGTTTCCCCAACGATTTCATACACGCGAACAATCTCTAATGCATCTGACAATTACCGAGATTCCGGCGACATTTTGCCCTCTTCCATCGACATATTGCGAAAAATACACAATGTTCAGAGAGCAAAAGAAAGAAAAAGAGAGAGAGTGAGAGAGAGAAAGGCGTTTTCATTCCTCCATCCGTACGAATTGGTCGTAAATAATTTCGAAACAATTTCATTCGCCATTTTGAATCTCGTAACTTGACCCACTTTCCTCTTTCTCTCTCTCTCTCACTACTTTTATTTTACGTCGAGTTCAACGCTTTTTTCCCCACATTTCAGCTCTAAACTGAAATACGAAAAATCTCGGATGGCGAAAAGTATTTCGCTGGCAAAAGTGAGAGGAAGAAAGAAGATGCCACATTTTTACGAGGATAAATCTCTGTCCGCGAGTCGGGTTTCATAGCGGGGAAAAAGTGTTGGCACTGGAGGGAGCTTTGTTTTAGGCAACATATATGACCCCCAGCGAGGGGGTTTAATGTTCATATCTATATATATATAGTAGGTAAAGCATACTTTGGCGTTGTATATATTCATGCAAATGAGAGGACGACGATATAGTCGTGGGAAGCAGTGGTGAAAATCATAGGATGCTTTGTGGCTTCCTCGGTGAGCAAACATTGACACACTGCGTGAATCCACCCGCGCAAGGCTCGCGTATATTTGCGAGGACGAGGATATATAATATGTATGTATGTGTGACATGTGTCTCCACATGGCAATTCTTTGCCAAAGCTTCTCAGCACCATCTATTCTCCATGAGACGAAGCTTTCCTGATACGAACTCTCAATACGAACCCTCAATCGGTCTTGATCTCGATGTTATCAGCGCCATTTTGGAACGGTCTTTTGTAGGAAAAACGAATTTAATTTAATCATGACTCGTTATTGATTACGTGACCGAATAAGTTATTGTAAAAGTACGATAAAACTCGAACTTTTAGTCTCTTGGTCAAGAACGATCAGGGCCAAAGGCAATTAAAAATTTCTCTCATTTAGCCGATTTCATTATTTCACCCGGTTCCCTGAATTCTTCATATTTTTGGGTAAAAATTGACGTGTTGTCAGAAGGAAAAAAAAAAGACTAATGCCAAATATGAAAATTATTATTTTCAACTATTTGAATTATAAACTTTCGAATCATTTTCAACTTTTTGAATTACTTATTTCAAGCATAGAGGTGGTGGGCTAGAATGATAGGCCGATTACGTGCCCACATAACCACGACGATATACTCAGAAATTGGGTGCACATCTCCCTCGGATTTCCCGATGTCCAGTTGGGACACGAAACACGAGAGAATTCACGGGGTTGATGATTGAAACAGCCTATCCAAGGGATAGTCGAGACGTAGAGCAATTTGGCGCGTCATCACTCACGGAGCCTCAGCAAATGACTCCATTATATCCCACCCCATGGATCAGTATCTAACGCGAATTCGATACGTCCAGAAAAGTCTCGGAAACGTCGGTAAATTGGCAAAAAAAAAAAAAAAAAAAAAAAAAACGGTGTCTGCGTGTGTGTGCTGTGACAGAGAGGACGAATCCGATGTAGCTTTTCGCCCAAGGAGACTTTATCTTGGAATGATCTCGTAGGAGTTGGGATTTTTTGTTCACCCTTTGCTCTATCGAGGGTTGAGGCACGAAAAGTATCGTCGTACTTTTCCACATTTTCATGATACGAGAAGTCCGGGCCACAAGAACGCAATCAGGTTGATAGCCCATTGAAATAAGCCTCATTCTTTTTTTTTTAACTTGGATTGACCCTTTTCGAGGAGATTATTGCCAACTATCCGAAGAAAAATAGTTTATATCACCGTAGAACTAGATTAAATTTGCGTTAATTATTTTTTTAGATAAAATTTGATGAACGTAGATCCAAATTTTTTCTAATCGTGTAGATCTACCTAGATCTCTGTTTACCGACTTGAATCTCAGTAGATTTACTTAGATCCAGGCAGATTGAGATCTATAGGTCGATCTAAATAAAATTTAGGTAAATCAATGATTTTCCAAAATTTATATCTTTCGTGAATTTGAATTTTTGTTCACGTTGATGTAAATTATTTTTTTCCCAGGATAAATTCATCGAACATTCCGAGAAATGTTTTGCAAGAGCTCTCGTTGCTTTTTTTTTTTTCATGTGGCCCTTGAACCCTGCCAATTTGGTGAAATAAAACAAACAAAAAGTATCAAAGTTTGCGAAAATTCTGAGTCATACCCTCACGCGTTTATTTGACCGAATTGCCATTCGTTCAGTGCCAAGAGATCGTGTCATTCTCCGGGAGATTGATTCCCGGTGGGTCCGCGATCCGAGAGACAGGGAGAGCAACGCGAGATTGCGAGCCGAGCAATGACGAGACCGTCGCCAATGCCACGAGGAAATTGCTCAGATCCATATCCTCGGTCGAGCCCAGTAGACGGACAAATACACCGCTGAGAGTGAGAGTTCTCTCGGTACATATCTCGTCGAGGATTTGCGAAGGAGAGCTTCGTTTATGTACCGAGAGAATTCGCTCCGACATATCGAAACATGAACAATTTCGGAATTAGTATCCGCAGTGCTCCATGATGGAATAATATACTCCGTGGAATGATCGAGGAGTGGATTTATCCGAATGTCGGGTCTCTCGCTCGAGCGCAATATCAATTAATTTTCATTTTCCTCGCAACGAATTGTAGCCCCGGTAGTTTCTCTTCTATAGAAGGACGCGAAAAGCGAAGAGAAAGGTTCTTTCGGTGGAGCTTTCTAAAAAATCGATATCTTATACTCGGTCCATCGAGTCCACGTCTCAATTTCCTCCTTGCAAAAAGCTGAGTAAGCTCGCACTCTCGCATACAGGCACACATCCATTTACACATAAATGGCGGCATAGTTTATATATATATATATATATATATATATATATATATATATATATATATATATATATATATATATATATATATATATATACATATATATATAAGGCTGTTTGTGATGTTACTCTCTATACTCTCGTCCGGAAACGAGAGAACGGCAAACAATTAGCGGCTGGATAACTCACGAGTAACGAGATAAGTTTGCTGGGAAAATTCCAGTGTCATGTCGCTTCTCTCTCTCTCTCCCCTTTCTTTCTCGCTCTCGCTGTCTTTCTCTCCTTTCTATGTGATCACCCCATTCTTACGACGCTTCATTGCAAACATACTGTCCCCCAGTAATTACGATAAGGCACTTACCATTTAAGTGGATTTTTCGATAAAATATCGACGGATTTGAAAAAAAAAAGATCTTAGGAGATAAGTATCTTCTGAGTATCTACTTTCTTGCATCTATATTTTTCTCATGGAGGAAACTGTGTTTTGGCAAAAAAACGAAAATTTTCGAAATTTCGATGAAACGGACGATCTTGGGAGAACAAATCGTGAGGAACAAATCTTGGGAAACGAATCTTGTGAGAATCACGAATCTTGTGCGTGTTTGAAAAAAGAGTGTCAGAGGGTGAAGTATTTCGAGAGGGGAGTTCGCATAAATGCAACCCTCGGAGAGGTTTTATCGGAAAATTTTTATTGGCCACACGGGATAAGGCCGAGGAATTGCTGGGCAATGAGGAGAAAAAGCCGGAGGGAATACTGATCAGGATCGCCAAATGTCGAGCGATCATTTTATATTGTTAATAAAGATTGATCGAGCAAGATTTCGAAAATTTATCTTCACGTTCTCTCTCATCCCGTATTTCCCGAATACTTTTGTATTTTATTATTCGTATACTTTGTGCCACTTTTACGCGATATTTCGTACGAAAAACAAATTGGGGAATGAAATATTCCATAGCTGATCTTGGGGAGAACTCCTTACCAATCACTGTATCCCTATTGAAGAAGAGGGCACGGGGAAACTGCGGAAAAAAACCATGATAGAAGCGATCCTTTTGATTGACTGATCGTAGAGTCGTCACTTATTCCAGTACATTTACCGGAGGTTGTTTTTTTTTTTTAATTTAGTTTAACATTAGTTTTTTGTAATGCCAAAGTTTATATTACAATCAAGCTGTAGCCTCATGAGTTGAATATGCCTCAAGTTCCCTCGAGCGAAATGGGAATGGAATTTAATTATTTCATCGAATTCGATGATTCAATCGAATGATTGGAACGAATAACAATGGCGAGAGAGTTATTGATACGGCTCCGAATGGGACGAGCATGCGGTTGTATAGAAACGTATACGAGAGTTGGCATACGTTTATAAAATGGATGAAACATATACGCGAGAACTCATGGGCATCTCGTGAATATATATATATATATATATATATATATATTGAAAGCACGGTTTACGTTTGATGGACGATCAGTTTCCCTTCTGGCCACGATAGGATATATGCTCGTAGAGGCAGCGAGTCGAGGATGCAGCTCGGAAAATTGTATCGGAAACTAAACTACGAGGCACACGAAATAGTGTATATATATTCCTCGGGGTATACGTAACTAGTGATATACCCTACATAAATGACTGTGTCTGTATATGTGTGCGTGGGTTAGGAGATTCCGGATAAACGTGCATGACACTGGCCAGCATGTCGTATATTCATTCGCCTCGCAGTATAAAAATCCACCGTAAACTTTCGAGTATCGTTCGTTAGTTTTATTTTGTTGGGAAATTTTATTTATTCAATGTTTTTTCTTTTTTTCGAAGTAACTGTGCCTTCTTACGTGGGATAAGCCCATCATTGGAATTCTGCGATTGAGTGGAGTGAACCTTTTGAAACTCGTTGCGCAGAATCGATAATAATGGTAAAATATATCGAGAGCTAAACTCAAATTTTGTGTTCTATCAGCATTGGCCTAGATCATTACTGGGATGATCGCATGACCGTCCATTTGGCTCACCCGCTTACTACCCAACGGACGATAGTTTTTGTTCTGCAAGTACAATTGACCCTCGGTAAGAGTATAGCCATGCAACTATATTGGCCAAGTTTATCCGACTTTCTCTGTGCCCTCGTGCAAATAATACACAGTCGTGCATTAGCGACTATTGCGGAGATATTCAGCGGAGAAAAAAATTGATGCAGTCGTCGAGTAAAATATTATATTTTTACCATTTATTTTGATTTTTAAACGGCAATAATTGAGAATCCATCCATTTTTTTTTCTACGGCTCTCAATTTGCTGGGAATCTCAATGGGACACAGTGATCGCTTAAGTTATTCTCATTATTACTTTTTCCCCCACTTTTGACTCGATTTTTCACACTCTTAATATTCGTATATAATTGATTCCGGAATTTTCGATATGGATCTCGGATGATATCTGTTTTCAACGACAACACGAACACACACACACACACTCTCGGATTCGTTGTAGCGATTGTTATTGTTTGCGCTACCACGAGTACGGAAATTGGATAGCACCGCGCGACATCACGGCATCGTTATCGAACCATCGTAAATCCTAGCGTATACCCCGTAACATCACAAGTTTCCCGGCCAAATATTGCAGCCATGTTACATGTTTAATGAAGAATAATTATACGCTCGAAATTCATGATTGATCTGATAATTATACGTCACGCATGTTAGGGAAGAGGGGGGGGGGGGGGGGGGGGGATTTGTGCCGGGGGACGCACAATATGCTCCGCACTCTATACATGACGAGAACGCCATACGTTTTAAAAATACACAATTATTATTGTTAGAGATCTAATTAATGATGTGAGGGTATTTTTAACAATATTTCGTCAATATGTTCGTTCGGTCATAAGCGAGATGCCGCGTTGGGGCTTTTGGGATAAAATTTTGCGGGGCATTTTAAAATTCGCAATTAGCGTCTGTGGTTTCCGACACACGGAGATGCAATTATATACGGGTCTCCATATTTCACCATTTCGAGAACTCGCCTGCCGATTAATCCCTTCATTGGTATTAACGCAATATCGTGCAAACATATACTTTTTGTTTTGTTTTGTTTTATCTTCCTCTAAATTAAATGTCCAGTTATATTCGGGGGTTTTTATTGGAGTAGCTGAATCCGAATTTAAAGTAAAAATTGGAAAATGAAAAATCGTTGTCACAGAATATGGCGGACTTAAACTCGAAAAATTTACGATACTTTGAAACAGTATGCTTGAAGATATTTTATTCCCAGCGCGTCGTTGAAATATTATCTTTTATGACGTACTTCTGACCGTTTGCGAGATATCTCAAAAAATGGTTAACTTGAATTTTCAAAAGTTTGGAAAACTTGAGTATTGGGTCAGTTCTATATGTGCTCTCTAACCGTTCTCGAGATATGTCAAATTTTGAAAAATCGGAATATCGTATTGGTTTACGATGCTTGAGGACGGTAATATAAACAATTATTCAGCAATTACTTCAATCAGTTATTATTTAGCAGTTGCAGCATTGAAATATCGTTACTTTTTGAATTTCGGTCCGCCACACATTGGACTAAAAAAACCCTTGGATACAGATTGTCGACTAAATTGTCAAAAACAGAAACGATTCCATGTACAGTTTGGGCACTATTAGTTAAGTTCGTCGCACCAACGAAGGGGTTAATTGGCACGATACGACGACTTTGTCGAGTGCATATGAAATATGGAGCGATTCGATGAATGTGCAAAAAAAAATAATCCCTCATGTTGTATATATACGTGGATTGAAGGAGAGATTAATTAGCTATCACGTATGAGATTTAAAAGAAAGTACTATTTTTATTAATTTACGTGTTTTTTTTTTATTGTAAAGAATTTTTCACGATAATTTACAGAATTAGGAGAATTTGGGAAAAAAATTATCGAAAATAAAATCAAAGGGACGGATTAACCGTGCGAAGGGTGTGCTGAATATAAATTCCAAAATTATTCCAAAAATCGAGCTTCCAAGGCTGCATAATATATGCATTCTCAAGAATATTGTACTATATTTATCTCTCGACGGTAAATTATAATCGGGAGCGGCTCACAATGGCAGCCCGAGCTCATTCTTCGGCTGCTCGTTGAAGAAAATTTCTGAAACTTATTATTATGCTATAAATTGCATGCTGAATTATTTCAAACAATTATTATTCCACAATTAGTAGTATCGATTATCACTCTATTTTTACGCCTTGAATTTCTACGAATTCATCTTATATGAATAATTTTTCACATCGGGAGTTTTCGTATTTTTTCAAATTTTTTTTCTGATCCTCTTAATCGAAACCAAGGGTAATTTGTTTTCAATATATATTTTTTTCTCTCTCTTTGGATCGGAAAAAAAATGGGAAACGTACACTCGGCTTCAATATCTTGACAAAAATGACATACACTCGTGCTCGACGAAGCAATCGATCATACGGAAAATCCGTCGTTCTCTCGATTCGCTGCATTGCTCCTCTATAGAAAATCCTCCCCACCCACCCCCCTGCGCCATATCGCTCCGCTTCCCTCTTTTTTTTTTTGGTCATCCGCGAATTTTCGTAAAGTCAGGAACACCGTTTACACCGTGGGGAAGAAAAGTGCTCGATCATACGTGAATGTCAAACTTGTTTCGAATAAATGCCCCGATTCGTCACAACACGAGGGTTCTCCAGGACGAATAAATTTTCCTAACCTCCCTCTCACTCTCATTGCCAAACCAGCTCTCGTTCAATTTCTTTACGTCACTTTCTTTATGACAGCTTTCTTTTTTTCAAATTCAATTCAACGTCATCAATTTTTTTTTTTTTTATAAACCGAGAAAAGGAATGAATGTAGTTGCATTGACATTCGGGGCGATTGGATTTAAAAAATTGACAAATTTGAATAAAAAAAGAAAACAAAATCATTTTGATATTACAGGGAGTCAATTCGATTGGAAAAATATTCGAGAGTGCGGAAGAAATTTTTCTTGAGTCGCGAATGAAGTTTTATCGAGGAAATAAAAAATCTGTAGCCAGAAAAGAGCTGACTTAATTTTTTTCGAAACTCGAGTAAAAGGGGGCCACGATTATTGTCAATGTGCACGATATGTTATTGACAAAGTCAATTTATAATTTCCGGTCAATGACCGTACACGGTAAATTGTATATATTCACCCATAATAACCGTGATTATATTCACGAAATCGTTTGAAAAGTTTTCATAAAAATCATTGCCATTAGATAAGAACTTTATACTGTCGTTTCTATTCGGGAAAAAAGTTGAAGTACAGTGAAACCTCGAGCACTGACGTCAGCTGTTACTCGAGCACTGCGGAATCCACATTGCCGCTACAATATAGACCCCCCCGAATCAACAAAAAAATTTATAATTTCAACGAGTGGAGGGTACTGACATACGTACGTATGATACGGGCCTGGTGCTTTATTCTCATTGGTCGGTAAGAAGAATAGGTCTTTCGGTCAGTGCCCGAGGCTCCTGTGCTCGAGCTCAGTCAGTGCCCGAGGTCCCACTGTACTTAGTAGTAGTAATTACTTTTTGGATCAAATTTTATTTACGCGGATCTAAATTTTAGAAAATCGTAAATCTACCTGATTCTCCGTATATAACGATAGATTTACGTGCGTTCGAGTCGATCTAATATTATGTTCGAAAACTTTTGCTTATTGGATCTTCGTTTTCCTACTTAAATCTCAGTAGATTTACTTAAATCTTAGTAGATCTAACAGAGATCTAGATAGATCTAATTGATATTTAGACGAATCTTGGTAAATCTATGATTAAAAAAAATTTATATCTGCGTAGATCTATAAGCTTTGTCTACGCAGATATAAAATATTATTTTCCCGGATTTCAATCAATTTTCATAATACCCAATGAATAAAGTATACGAACAAAGACTCATCAGTGTATATTGAGAGGAAACTCGAATTCACGCTCGACAAACGGTCATTACATTTCCTCGTGTCATGACGTCGTTGTCATACGTTTGCACGCGAGTGGATATCCGTTTCGATCGGTATATCATGCCAACTACACTCTCACCAAGAAGCCGGCTACCCCTATCGTACATGAAACGTTGTATACATGCAAGTTTTGGCTTTCCCATATATACGATATGGTATATACGGGTACGTGAACGAGAATTCTCCTTGCTGTCGATTGGGGGGGGGGGGGGGGGGGGTGTCCAACTCGATTGGGACTAGATCGAGCGAAAAGCCATCACACGCAGGACCGCACGGTTTCGATTGCTTCGCGGCATCTCATCAGAACCCAGTATGCATATACCCACACCTGTTCATGATTCACCGTCGGCTCATTGAGATTCTATATATGTAACTCGTGATGTCACTATATCGATGTTACATATATTCGATCGATGGGAAAATTGATGGGATTCGATGTTTGTGCGATTCGGCCTAATTCCTGATATTTCGACTGGGGCTTGAAACGTCATGCTACGTATATGTCAGATCCATGAATTAGGGGAAGGTTATGTACTCAGTCAGGAAAACGAAAGAAAGAAGCGAATAGTCGAGATTTTTTTTTTCACAACTCATCAGCGCATGTATTTATGCAGAAGTTTTTTTTATTTGAAAAAGTAACATTTGATAAATATTTTCCGTCTCGTAATGTATTCATTTATAAGGAAGCTACAGCTGATTTCCGGGAAGAAAATTTTCAGAGTCGTTGAGCAAAATATCATAAAAACTGTTGCATCAAACTTTGTGAGATTTTTCGTACGTTTTTTTTACATATAAATGTCTGATTTTAGATTGAAGGATTTCATTTTTTGAATGTATACTTTCGATTTGACGAACGAAAAATATTACTTTTCGTACAAATCAAGACTCCAACTTCAAACAGCTGCTTTTTTAGATTTCATTTAATATTTCGGAAATTCCATCGGTTTGTCTGGCAAGAACAAACTAATATAACAACGAAATCTTTTTACTGTATTGATTTTGGATAAATTTGACTTCGAACGGCAGTTTTTGTCGTAAAAAAACTTCACAAAAAGTGTTTCGGGGACATCGTCCGTAACGTTCATATAAATGAATTTTTTTTGCACGAAAAAATTACTGAATATTCTTTAAGTGTTACTTTTTTCAAATACAAATCTTCTGTACGAATACACGCTTATGTTTGAAAAAAAAATTTTCAAAAATTTGCGCTTTTAACTTGTACCCATTCAAATTTGGCGTTGATGAAAAAAAAACTTTATATACGAATTAGATAAATCGATCGTTTAAAGCTTACCGCAAAGAACATAAATTATTTCGTATCTGACAAATACCCAGTAACTTGATAACCCAAGAGTACACGATCGAGTGTATCACATATTGGTTTATGATTACACGGATATCGATAAAATGTATCATCGGCATGGAATATTATTAACATTAGGAAACGAGATGGTGGGAAATTGAAAGCGAATAAGGGGTGTAAAAACGGGATGGAGAATAAGATTCTCGTTTCGTGAGAGGAAAGGAGGTATTATGAAGACGCGAGAAAGAGTCCTCCGGGGAAATGCTTTTCAGATAATGAAAATGAAATGAACGAGAGAAGAAAGAGAGAGAGAGAGAGACAGAGAGAGAGAGAGACAGAGAGAGAGAGAGAGAGAGAGAGAGAGAGAGAGAGAGTTGGAGAGGTATAGAGAAAAGCTTTTTATCTTAGATTCGACGAGAAGACAGGTGAAGGCTGGCTTTTTGTATGCCCCATCGGGTGAAAGAAAGATGTTTGCCACACAGTGAGAACAATGGTTACATGTACACCTGAGAATTCATCCACGATTCACGTGTGTCATTTTCAACGAGGGATGTATATTTTATGGAAAAAGCGAGAATACGAATGATTCGCGTGCTCAAAACAATTTTACACGAGACGAAGAATTCCGGGAGTGTCAGAAGAAAAATAATTTCTCGGCGGAAATAGAAATTAATTACGGGTACATCGGGAACGATCCGACAAGTTCGGGTATTTTTTTCTTAACTAAAGTATAAACGGCCTTTTTTATTTGTTTTTTAAAATTTAGGGCACGAGATTTTTGATTACAAAGTAATGAGGAAATGTGCAAGTATCGAATTGATAGATTTATTCAAGTTTGCCTGATTGGAATAAATTTTAGTCCATGAAGAAGAATGTCTCGTGTGTTTCAATACTAAAAAAAAAAACAAAAAAAAATGAAAAGGACTTCCAGGGTGGTCACAAAAAACAGCAAAAAAATTTCCTGATTTTCCCCTGAAAGAATACCCAAATTTAATGAGTTTAATTTTTTTTTTTTTTGAAGTTTTTAACGTTTTGAACTGGAATTTTTAAGTTTCAAGGAGAATGCTTAGCAAATTCCTGATCGGGGGAAAAAACATAAATCCAAACTTAAATGAAATTTCAAAAATCCAAGATTTTTTTTTTAATCCCTGCGAAAAATAAATGGGTTCACTAAAATCGCTGTAACTTTGCTTCCCGATGAAATTGGGGCTGCGTTCCGAGCTCATTCTCGTCGTAATCATTAAGGCTTCGAAAAGCCGCTTGGTTCATCGAGCTATGATTTTTTTTCTTCCTTTTTTTTTTTTTACAAATTTTCGAACTCGGACGAACGTTTTTTTAATTTTTCCGTACTTGAGCCCGTGGGCTCAAATTCGCCGATGTTTAAAGTGCTAGTATAGTAGTAGTAGAGCATAGTAACAGTATAGTAATAGTTGTAGTGGTAGTAGTATAGCATAGTTATAGTATAATCGTATATTATACGAAATACAAGCCTAGGAGAAGACTTTTGGATTTTTTTTTTCAATTCCTGACTGTGG
Organism: Rhorus exstirpatorius; assembly: GCA_963564615.1. Taxonomy (NCBI): domain Eukaryota; kingdom Metazoa; phylum Arthropoda; class Insecta; order Hymenoptera; family Ichneumonidae; genus Rhorus; species Rhorus exstirpatorius. The sequence goes on from OY751313.1 coordinate 46,393,184, forward strand.
CTAGCCTACAGGATTGGGTTTCTATGATGCCTAGATGCGCATATGCAAATCAAAATTTTTAAGAACAATGACCCTTTATCTTCGTCAACCAAAGAGGTTCGATTCTCATGTTTGTGGTTTAAAAATTTTTCCCTAACCAAATAAAATTCCCCAGACATTTCCAGGTTTTTTCTGGCCGTGGCCACCTTCATTTGGAATTCAAACAATTCCGATTCCGACAGATCATAAATTGCGATCAGTTTAGGCAGAATCGATTTTTTTAGATCCCAAATACATTTTCCAGCAAAGTCATTGACAAAAACTATCCCAAAAAAGATATACATACCGGCGAAATAATTCATTTCTCACGCTATAATTTAAAATGATTTTTCATTCGAGCGCCATGCATCTGCAGTGAGTATATATTAGCAAGCCCAGTCTGAAAATATATTTCTCACTGATGGTTTCGAATCTTCGCATTTCGTATATATGCTGTGTATAGAGCTAATGATTTGTAGGTAAAAACTTTGCAATATCATTGAAGATATTTATGCACTCGATAAGTTTTTGTCGGTGATTAAGGCTCGAGCGAACAAAAACAACATTATCATAAGCTCACAATCTCTCGCCGGCACATTGATGACTCAAGCTCTCGCCAGTTTGCACTTATAATTCGGCCTCAGAATGTTATAATGAAAGATATCGTGGACAAAGAAGATTGAAGCTAAAGCTTCTCGTGATGTTTAAGGCAACGTCGTGAGAGTTTAAATGAATTCGGTACGAAAAAAAACTCTCTTTTACGTGCGCGAAAAAAAAAAAACACAAAACGACCTTCATGCTATAAAGCCACGAAACTTTTTGCCGGGCTTGTGGGAAACCATTAAAACTCTCTGTCTTTTTTTTTTCTAGGAAACAAAAAACGTTTGGATCGTCCTTAAGTGTTGTTCCTATGTTCCTGAATCACTGTGGCCGGCAGTCCTGATGGCCTGAGGACTCACCTCTTGTAACGACGTAAATAAAATAGCGTTGAAAAAAAAAGAGGGTCGAAAACGTATAACGTACGGAGGACAATAGAGAAGAGGGAGAGAGAGAGGGAGAGAGAGAAAAAGAGGAAAAAAAAAACGAGAAAATGGCACAGGGGCACGGAGAAAGTAAATGGAACCTCTGCCTCTGTGCACTGTGAAGAGAATCTGTTTAAAAATTAATAACCCTTATACAATGAGGCTTCTACGACGACATCATATATTAATTTTCATTTTACCAAGTCGCGAACCCTTAAAGTACCGGTAAAACATCCCTGCAATATATTTTCTAATGAAAGCTAATGTATGAAACGCACGAAACCTTTGTTACAGGGATTATATTAATTTTCATCCATGTCTGTCACAGCAATTCAAATTTTAGTTCGTTTGAAAATAAATGACATATCTCAATTACACGTTTCAAGGGTGTATTCGAAAGTAATATTTGAAAAAGACTTTATTCTCAGTGCGAGTCAATTGAAGAAACGAACCGGAGGTGGAATATTTCGCAAATGACGATGGTACAAAGGAATAGTTAATGCGATCATTGTTACAGAGTAGCCGCAGTTGTTATACTTCGTACAGTTCCACGTCTTGTATAAACACGCGAATTTACATAATTGAAGTCGTTTCTCATTGGCCCGGGGGACCACGAAACTGCTGGATTGCCGTAGAATTTTCACGGTGCCACACGACCCCGAGACCGATGAAAATTCTCAAGATGCTAATGTATGCTATGCGAGTGAAATCCTCGCTAAAACCCCTAACGACTGGGATATAGGATTCGAGGACAGATAAAGGTATACCAGGGTTCGAGTTGGAAGGGACGGGAGAAAAGTTATTCGTGAAAATGGGGGATAAGCGCGGAACATGATAAGGGGACGAGTACAACGATAATTTTATCGTACCAGTAAAAAACGATCACAATGAAGATTAATTCGAAATTAGGGGTTCAATTTTTTTTTTTTCAGTCCTAACCAAAAGAATTCTGTTGATGTCCCTTGATTATGAGGCTTCGGATTTTTTTTTTCTTTCTTGGTCATCCGATCATCCAGAGATCTATGCATCTACGATCTGTAATTGGAATGGACGAAGTGTTTTGCGGCTTCGTGAGTAATTTCAGAGCCTGATTGGGGGAAAATCAGAGTGAAGTGCACCTGCCGCACGTTGGATGGACTGGACGAAATGAAATTCGGTGGAATTTGCCCAGAGAGAGAGTGAGAGAGAGAGAGAGAGAGAGAGAGAGAGAGAGAGAGCGAGAGAGAGAGAGAGACAAGGGTTGTACAGACACGCAGCGTTAGCCGCAGAAACGGCTGATACATGAGCGAGAGCTTTACTTCGTCTGAAGCTTCCTCCGGATCTCTCCCACATGAAATTCCGATAATTGAACGTCGACGGCGATGATATTACCCGAAGCGGTATAGCTCTTTAATGTACAACAATCTCAGACTAAATTTTTCCCAGCCTGACAGATTGAATTTTCTCGATAAAATAAACACGATGCAAAATTTCCACGTCATATCTCAGGATTATGCATCGGAAGCTTTCTTCGTACATGATGCATGAGGCACGAAAGAAAATATAATGTATAATTTTTTTAAATTTATTTCTTCATAATTTAACGCTCATCCATTTTGTCTCTAGCTTCCCAGTATCGTGTTGCATCGCCACGTACAAAGGCTTTTCTCATGCCGAGTGAGATGTGGGCTAATTTATAAGCTCGCTAGGACGCTCCCGAGCACGCATGAGAATTGGCAAAGTACGTCACCGGGTTAAACACGAATTATACGTGTTTGAGAGGGTTCAAAAGCGAGAGCGGTCGCGCTAAAACGCGAGAGGGCTGCTCGCTGGTCGGGAATGAAACTCAGTGGCTCGGCAACCCGATAACTGCATCGCTGGCAAGGGAGAATGTGCCCACAGGACTCACTCGGTGCCTATATGATCGCAAGGATAGTTTTATGTCGATCCTATATATCTATAATCGCCCGTGGGATTACGATATAATACCGTACGATGTACATATTTATGATCCGGCAGGATGATTCGCAACGAAAATACAAGCGTATATTTTTTAACGGGGAAAATTGGATTAGGTCGTTGGATCGACGTTGGACACTATACAGAATGACAGTCGTATTGTTGGGCATACTGTTGGAAGAATTTTTTTGAAATATTTTTTAAACAATAACAGTCCAGTAAAGTTGAATTTTACCAGAGATCTGCGCGAGGCTTTAAAAAAATGTACAATTTTTATCGTGGGAAAGTATACTGATCGTGGAATAAAATTTTTCCTCTCCATCGGAAAATCACTGTCTCGATTCTCCCAATACTTTGCCGAAAATCTTATCTTCAAACTCTGGCGAATTCGTGACGATCGAATCTTTTAAGCAGCATTTCTACTACCCTCCCATCCATGCCAGACGCGTGAAAATAAATAAATAAATAGACATCGGTAACCAACTGTAATTTCGAGGGATAATTTTGTCGGAGTGATATAGCTGTGAGATAAAAAAAAAAATGTTTACCGTCATTCAATCATTAATTATTTAGGATTTAAAGCCCTTGGGATCCTTGCTGTATTATTTCAACAGAAATGATCGCGATAATGTTAAACGAGGAGATCGTGGCAAGAATGCGAGTCCTTGAGAAACGTGAAATTGAGAATTGAAATTTTTTTTTTAATTCTCGTAACCAAATATCTCATCTCGCGAAGGCACTAGGGATGTTTAAGTTCGCGGAAGAAAGTAGGCAAGTTCCTGGGCCACGTTTCGTACGTCCACGATTCTCCGAGGATTTTCCGATGCTACCGGCACGTCACCATATATATATAAATATATATACAGGATGAAGCCAGGGCGTCCGCTAATGAATTATTCCGACCGTGAGGGGCCAGGGTTGCATAAAATTAAACTTTACGTTTCGCTATATTTCTTACATAAACTTCCAGAACAGAAACTACGCGTTTCACAGAGCAAAAAGCTTAATAACAAATGAACTTTATACTCCTTACTTCCCCCCCCCCCCGCCCTTCTCTCTCTCTCTCTCTCTTTCTCTCTCTCCACCTTAATTATGTTCTCCAACCAGTCTCGGAGCATTACGGAGATTAATAAAGACGATTTGATTATCAACGACGAGACTCTGAGTCGCGATAAACACATGAGGATTTGATATTCGTTGAGGACCTCTCGCTGGTGCATCGAATAACGACGTCTCAATGATCTTTATCGACGAATCAAATGAGAAAAGGCTGCTCGAATGTAGATTCCGGTGATAGCGTAATATGAATGTATTTTACTTCGGAGATTATACTAGTTTGTATTACAGCCCCTATATTTTACTCGCGACCCCCAGTGAAAAATACATCGAAGAGGCCCCTAGGCGACGTGATGATTTCAAAAATGGAATTTTTTTTTGACAGGCTGTGTAGACGGTATAGGTATGAAACAAAAATTATTATGATCCTATATTCAGCCATCACGTCCCAAAGAATCAAAGTGCAAATTTAATCGTATTAGGTCAGAAAATACAAAGCTATACGATTTTGTAAAAAAAATACGGTAAATATTGAAAATCGATACGAGAGTATTGTCATGAATCGGATTTAAACTAATTTTTTTGTTTTTTTTTTTTTTGTTACGATAAAATAATCGCAGTCATCAGAAAACTCGAGAAGCGTGATCATCTAAAAGTTGACATGCTCAAACCATCGGAAGAGATGCATGAATAGAGCAGGGGAAAAAAAAATAGCGGGCTCTCCCTCGTATATCGACAGAGTCCTCGTCATTTCTGCGTCTTTATCGTCGGGCGAATGCTCCTCGGGTCGTATCAAGCCGTCATGGAATAATTTTCCGGTGACTGACTCGGTAGAGACGATGGCAGAGTCTACGGTCTTTATATCTATACACATAAAACGCAAACCTCGGAGTGAAGCGGTGGGAAGTGAGGCGGAGAATAGAAACGCGGAATTTGTGTATGGAGACGAAACGTTTCGTGGGAGGTCACCCTCGCGAGCTGTGCATCTTGGGAGAAATATGGCTCTTGGTACGGGATATATCGAGATAAGCTGTGTGTGTGTGTGTGTGTGTGTGCGCGTGTGTGTGCCAGATCGTTGAAAGATGTCGGTCGGTGCGGAGAGCTGATGCCTCTGACGGGATCAGGCGGATCGACGGTTTCCTAGACGGATCACGGGGCAAATGTAACGTCTGGCTGTTATATCTATAGGAATCTAGCATATAGGCGATATGAAGAGAGAGAGAGAGAAAGAGAGAGAGAGAGAGAGAGAGGGTACAGCTCAGACAAGGCGCCAGAGGAGCATGACGTGGAACTAAATTCTCATCAGCATATTGACGTCGTTGCTTGAGTTTCCTTTTTGGTATGCTTTGCCAGCGTCATGCCACGATGAACGACGACGATGATGATCGCGTTGTCGAGGCTTGGGGGTCCCTTATACCACGGAATTTCACCGCTGCGATATACATTCGATCCTGACGAAACTTCACGAGAGGAAAAATCGCACAAGAGAAAGGAAGAGAGAGAGGGGGGGGGGGAAGGCAGAGTTAACCATTCAACCAATTTTCCTCCATAAGTTCCTTAAATTCACTTCTGGCCGATAGAGTTCATACTCCAAAAGATCACAGCTTATGCTGATCTGTGGAGGTATCGAGCAATTTCGAGCAAATATTTGTTCAGTTGATAATTCGAAATGAACGAAACTCCTCGAATGTAATGATAATGTAATGAGGCATATAATCTGTGTATGTGTGTCTCTCTCTCTCTCTCTCTCTCTCTCTTTCTTGGGATGTACACAGCCAACTTCCTGACAAATTTTTAACGTGTAACGAGAAAATTTTCGGAGCTCCGTAAACCCCGAAAAAGATTTCATAATCCAATCTTCTTTGGAACATGCAATATTTATTACGAGAGAGAGAGAGAGAGAGAGAGAGAGAGAGAGAGAAAGAGAGAGAGAGACGAACGTAATAATCGAATTTTTAAAGCTTTCCTATTGTCTGGATCCTTTTCGACACGTCATCAGCGTCGACCTCTTCTTTCCCTCGTCCATTTTCGAGTTTTTTTCCCTCTCATACGCTTCTCTCTCGCAGGAGCCCCGCGAAATCACGGCAGAATAAAGAGCCTCGAATGCAAATTGAGCGTACCGTCCTGACAACCTAAGAGCCGCGAATCAAGACGAAGCGTTCGCTCATTAATACCAATTTATTTTGTTCTTCAATCATACCACTAGCCACGTAAGCTGTTAGCGAGGCCGAGAATTTCTTCTTTTATCGACCAATCTCCTTTGCTCGCTTTTTTTCTTTTAAATAATCTCATTGTTCCGACCTTATTGTCCTATTTGTCACGTAAATGCCAATGAGAATTCTGAAGACTTATTGCGGCATCAGTTCTAGTCATCGTATATGTCAAGTTACAGGAAATAAAGGGGGGTCCTACCAGTAAACGCATAATTCTGGACATATACACTGAATCAGATTTTCCAAAGTTTTGGTCACCCAAACGTCAGCATTGAGGATGAAACTTTTTTTATTCAATTTTTCACGATGACAAAGCTTCCTTGATAAGGAAGCAAGGTCTTCAATTCGAACTATCCATGGATTGATCCTGGCTCTGCGATCTAACGCCGAGTACGAACGCGTGTCCGACCAAGCGTCGACTATTTCTACTAATTGATGAGCTTAGCTCAGAGTATCGCCGTGGAACACCAGCGCGATCGTTAAAGGAGAAAAAGTTGCGTTGGAGGTTTTTCACGTGTAGTCGGACTTTTGTTTTTTTGTCATTCAGCAGCTCTCAATGCCGGTGAGTTGCTTACCAGGAGGTCGAAGATCGGACATTTGTACATCAGTCAGTGTGACGTCGAAGGGTGCATAATAACGCTCGAGGGACATGGTATAACGTCAGAGTAAAAGTGGCAAACTGTCTTACGAAAGTAAGAATAATTGTTCATCAGGTTTCTGGGCGAAACTATTTCTTCTGGCTATACTCTCATCGGATGACAAGGATTTAAGAAAAAAGAGGAACGATATGTATCGACTAAATGTTCGGGAGGCTCAAGATAAACGTTTTAATGCAATAAAATTCTTAGTTATCCTGAAAATTTATCCTGAACACGAGGTCTAGATCCGAGGTTTGCGAGAAAAAAAAAAAGCTGATACAAATCGCCTGAGACTCGGAGTGTTTTAGCTGCTGGTTATAAGCTCTGAGACTCTCACCAACGCGTCCAATAGGAAGGTAAAAATCCACCATCGCGGCTAGAGGATTACGATATGCCCATGAATATAATGCGATAGAATCACGAGAATACGAAATATAGAAAGAATACATACACGAACATCGAACGCATCCCTGGAGAAAATACTAATAGTGTAGATCTACATAATTTCGATCTACGTAGTTATTTTTTTAGATCTGCGTGGATCTAAATTTTAGAAAATCGTAAATTTACCGAGATCTCAATTAAATCTACCGAGAACTTAATTAAATCGACCCACATCCCCGTTAGATCTACTCAGATCCAAGTAAATTTGCTGAGTTTTATGTGGATGAGCGAAGGTCTAATGAGAAAAAGTGTTCGAACAGAATATTAGGTCGACTCGATTGTACGTAAATCTATTGTTATATTGGAGACATATGTAGATCTACGATTTTCCAAAATTTAGATCGAGGTAGATCAAGTTTCATTTTAAAAAAATACGCAGATCTGCACGATTTTTTTTCCTTGGATACGAGTGATAATAAAATGGACCCAAGGCAAAAAATGTACGGTGCATAAACAAAAATTTGTAATCCGTCGATCAAAGCTTCTCCCCTCTTCATTTTTGTCAGCCTGATATAATATGGGTAGTTTATTTTTCAAGAGATAACGAGAATTTCGTAATTTATGTGTCTTGAAAGCAGCAAAAGTGGTATAAGGACGAATATAATGGTATATAATTTATTTTTATCTCCACTCGATTGAAGCCGTGTCATTATTTACTTTTTTCATCAAACAATTAATTTAATAACTCTGCCAAATCGCATCTGATTCATCCTTGATTTCGCGAAGCCGATTATTCGGCGGGATATTCTTGATTCAAGGAAACCACTTGTAAATTTTCTCTCTACATCCCCAGATTCTTTATACCCTCATACCTCTATATGTATATATATTCTTATCTATTTTTATTTCTTCCCCGTTTGATCCGAGAGTTCTCTCGCCCTGTCGTGATCCGGAAGGAAACTTGCATGGTTTTTTTCTTACAGAGAAACGTTCACCGGGGTAGAAGTGCACAATGGTAAGGGTGGAAAAAGAAAGAACGATAAACAGATATGAGAAGCCCTGTCAGGGGTTGTCAATGCTGATTTTCTTTTTTTTTTCCGTTCAGCTCTCGAACTCATATAGCCCTTCGGCATACAGAGCCCGACAGCTTTTTTTCCATGGCACCCTCTGTTGGCTTCAAGCCCTGATCCGCGCCAGCGCCATATCCACCATTCGAACGCTACCATCTCTGTTCCCGTGAGTTGTACCGAGTCCCGGTGTCCACTCACGCAGACGAGAAAATTCAACGGGAAAATGTTCTCAATCTGCGCGAGGACTCGGAAAAACGAGCGTATTGGGTGAATGAAAATTCACTTCTCTTTGCTCTTTCGCTTTTACGTTGAAAACGGAAAAAAAACACAATAGCAACAAAAAAATGAAAAATTCACGCGTCATTGTTGCAAGCATTGAAAATTAAACTGGAGAAAAACAAAATGAAAAATGCCTTCCATCTCTCGGATGCGAGAATAATTCGAGGGAAAAAGAAAAAAAAAAAATGTATCGCATCGTCGAAACTCAATTTAAGTGATAAATAAACAGGCTTCTCTGTGACTCGTATAATAATTCATTTTCGTCACTTTCATTTCGCAAAAATTAGGCAAAATGCATACCAAAAAATATCCGACAAATATCATAGACTTTCCTTAAAATCGTATGCCCCATTGGATTTTCACGAGGCAAGGAAAAAAAAAAAAACAAATTATTTCATACAATTGGCAAAACGAGAGCGTTATTGACCACATTGTAGAGCGCTATAGGTATCGGTGAAAGGAAACAATTGCGATTTACTTTAAGGGGCTAATGCATTTTTTGTGTCACATTAACGAATGTGTGATTCGAGATTTCGCAAGGGTGCGAGTGTTTGCGAACGATTTCGAGTTCGTATGCGTTTACAGAGCAGTTCGGGCACTTTTTTTTTCGCGCGAGCAAACGAATACATCCGCAGACTCTCGATAGAGGGGGATGAAGCTATAGACGATATCGGGAGATTGCGTGCGGGGGTGTGACGCCAGAGAGGCGACACACCGAGGGTGTATAGTTCAGGCGAGGGATCAGTACGAGAGATAGACGGTGATAAATCGATATATTCCACTCACGCAATGCCCTAACGACGTGATATTGAAGCATTTTCAGTATCACGATAAAGACTCTTTCGAATATTTTATCTGCAGATTTGAGTAAATTGTCGCACAACGTAATAATGAAAGCCGAATAAATTGGCACGGATTGCTTTGCTCTCATTTTCAGGCCCAGTTGAATGAGAATTTTTTTTTTTTTTCATAAATTAGCCCGCACGGTAATGGAGACGAGGCTTGTACGGAAGCGTATGCTCTTAAAAAACATTATAATTGAATATATATTTTTTAAATCTTTAATATCGTTGTCGAAATTCAGGGCCAAGTTCCAACAGTATTTTTTTCGCTTATAATCGACGAGAGGAAATTTTGTCAAATTACAGCGATTATAGCGATTTTTTGAATTTTTAGAATATTATTATTGATTTTAAATGAACGAACGATCATGTACTATTAATTTAACTTTTTGCTCAAAAGTTTCCACATATATACTATCCGCTCTAATACAATGAGTCGATCAAAATTTGTAGAAAAAAAAAAAAAAAAATTTTACAAAGCCCAGTCAGTACGTTAATTTTTGATTGAAATAATGTAGGAGAGTCTGATCTCGGTTACGTATGATTCAGTTGAGAAACCTCATATTCGCGTTCAGCCAGGTTTCCCGAGATCGCAAGAGTCTCGTCTGTATGCCACGTAATATGGGAGAGAAGTCTTATTCGCAAGCGCAGAGAGCAGCTAATCCAGTTTAATATCCAGGATTAGTTGCACCGCTGTATGTGGGAATACAGACGCTCATATATATCGCGTTGAGTGCACGAAATAATGTTATACGTAATATAATCATTGTTCCCGTTGTTTCCTGCGAGATTCTTGGAAATTATTACCATTCCACTAGCTTTCTCTCTCTCTCTCTCTCTCTGCTGCTGCCAACGGGTTATTATACAAATATGATATGTGGGATAAGTGATTATTCGTCGGCTGGAAAGGACCTTTCATCATCAGGCAAACATCAGGCATACGCCTGATAATATCCGAAATATGACGAGAATCACTGTCGTAATGTACGACGTAATAATGATAAGGAATGCAAATATTACCCTAAGAAATATTGACGTCACCTTTGCTTTTCTATTTCTTCTACAAAACGTAATTATTTCTTTCTCTATTCTATTCTCATCATTATTTTAATTATTTATTATTATTAATTATTATTGTGATTTTTCGAATATTTCATATACATATGGATTATCGTCTCCGATTTTCTTTTCTCGTCAAACAATATACCAAATTTCGATCTTAAAATCAAATTCGTGCGTTTATTTTTATCACAGCTCATAATCTTCAAAACTATGATTGTTCCAAGTTTTCGATGTTTTCCAATCTCGCTTCGAATAAATCAAAATGGATTTCCAATTTTTCAAAATGCATAATTACGATTGTGACGATTTTATATAAAATAGATATATATCTTTCTTCACGAGATGTATCCGGAAATCTGAGTTTCATTTCATTATCGACAATCCACAATAAATTATTTTTCAATCGATCAAATTCACATGTCTAATATTGATATTGATTACATTACATCAGTACATTAACTATCGTAAATGTTGAATAATATTTGAAATGAACAATAAAAAATCATATAATAGAGAAGCTGATCGATCGTCTCGACAATTCGGTCCTGTCGAATTTCGCTGGGTAAAATAATAGTAACGATCGAGGGGGTCTCGCAGCAATGCCGAGAAACCGATTTGGCCAGAGCAACACGAGAGTGAACAACAAATATCAGAACTACCGATTCGACAGTAACGATTTCTCTGTCCATAGCGCAGCGAGTTATGTGTCCGATTGTGGGCGTGAGAGGGCTGCAACACACCGCACACAGCGCGCAACCCTTATTCCCTCGTCTATGAATCACGCAACGATCTATGAGCTAGTTCCCAGTACGCGCACAATATTCTAAGTTATAACGTTTAAATTGAGTTGATAGCCCGTAAATCGAGAGTACACCAGCGTTCTGTGGTATATTCCATATATATATGTGGCAGTAAAACGTAGAAAGAGATAGATAAAGAGAGAGAGAGAGAGAGAGAGAGAGAGAGAGTGCGATAGAGATTGGAACGAGTTCGATGGTTTATGAGCTGACCACAGAGCAAATGCGTTGCGGTTTGAACAAAAAATCTCTGTTATCATTCGAACGAAATTTCATTGAAGAAAAAAAAAGTATTCTCGTTAAATTAATTATTAACGATTATTCAAAAGGACTATGTTACACATGTAATATTATACGTGTTCGATAAATGTGATTTTTTTTTCCCAACCAAGCTTTTTCCATGAGTCAGAAAACTTAAGCATTATAATAACAGTAACTAATCAAACATTTTCTAATCTAATCTAATTATTTATATGATATGGTTTTTCTCACACGAATCAGCATGCCATATTACGTTAGCTCAACATATTTGGCGAGTACACGATCACGTAAAAAAAAAAACAGGTTAGTACCCTGACGACAAAACGAATCAAAAGTGCAGCTGCTCTTTTAATTCGCCGATTGATGGAAAAATCTCGTAGCCGAATGTGGTACGAAATATCTATGCCA